>CM022299.1:607324791-607844187 GCA_011799875.1 Thinopyrum elongatum | reverse complement strand
GCTACAATCTGTTCCGAATGACGCTGACGGACCACACCCATGTGGAAGAAGAAATCTATATTTTGGGACCTACTCTATTGGAAAGACCTAGAGGTCCGGTCTGCAATCGATGTGATGCACGTGACGAAGAATTTTTGCGTTGACCCTGCTTGGCTTCTTGGGCGTGTATGGGAAGACAAAAGATACACCACACGAGGACCAGCAACGTATGCACGGAAAAACGCATACATCAGGGTCATGCCAGCTACGCTCTTACCAAAGAAAGAAAAGGAAATCTTCTTTGAATGCCTGCTAGTATGAGGTCCGTCTGGCTTCTCGTCGAATAAAGGGAATATAAATATGGCAGAAAAAAGTTCTAGAACCTAAAGTCTCATGACTGCCAGTGATTATGACGCAACGCCCCGGTTGCTTGAGGGGGCTTCTACCGAAAAACGTTCGATTAGCCATTGTGGGCTATGTGCATTCCTCAGTGCAATCTCTCAGAGGAAAATCAATCCAGAAATCATACCAAGGTTAGAGAATGATTTGGTGCAATGTCTTGTCGTTTCGAGTTGGTGTTCCCACCATCCTTCTTCCATATCATGACCACGTCCTAGTTCACCTATGTGAAGAGATTGCCGTTCTGGGTCCTGTATTTCTACCCAATATGTTCCCCTTTGAGAGGTTCATGGGAGTCTAAAGAAAATGTCATAATCGTGCTAGGCCAGAAGGAAGCATCTCCAAGGGCCATGAAATGAGGAGGGTCATTGATTTGTGTTCACTTTATTCCTGACCTTAAGCCGATGTGTGTTCCTAAATCACGGCTAAAGGGCAGACTGGGTGGAAATGGCACGCTAGGACCGAAAGCAAAATATGTATGGACGGCCATTCTCTCACTCAAGCACACTACCAGTTCTACAAAATTCCACTGGTGGCTCCATATATCGAGGAACACAAGAATATTTTACGCTCCAAACACCCGGAGCAGTCTGACGACTGGATTACACGTGAACAAATGAGGACTTTTGCCGGTGTTGTTGCAGACACGTCAATGCCTGACGACAATGTGAAGATGACCTGTACTTGCTGTCCCAGTTACCATATTCGAATATATGACTTTCAAAGGGTACGAGATAAATGGGAATACATTTTACACGATCGCCCAAGATAAAAAGAGCACCAACCATAACAGTGGTGTCTGCTTTGATGCAGCAACCAAGAAGGGAAAGGACACATATTATGGTTACATAGAGGAGATATGGGAACTTGACTATGGACGTGGTTTGAAGGTCCCTTTTGTTTCGGTGCAAATGGGTCAATCTGACACGAGGCGGGGTAACGGAAGACCCGCAGTACGAATGACAACAGTGGATCTCAATAATCTTGCGTACGCAGACGAACCATTCGTCCTAGCCAATAATATGGTGTAGGTTTTCTATGTGAAGGACAGCCTACCAAGCCGAGAAAAGAAGATAAGGAAGCGAATACATCATACGATGAGCCAAAGTGCCACATAGTTCTTTCAGGGAAAAGAAAACATCATGGGAGTGGAGGACAAGACAGCATGTCAGAAGATTATGAAAAGTTTCATGAAATTGCTCCCTTCACAGTGAATATTGACCCGAGCATCCAGTTAAATGATGAAGATTGTCCATGGTTACGGCGCAAAGGGACACAAGCGAAGAAAAAGTTTTACACCCAAAGATCCCACTCTGGGATGTGACCGGCTTCACTGTCATCACTTTCTTCTCTAGTGAGTTCCCAGACTAATATATCTGGAAAGTCCCACTTCGGAAAACCGGAGGGAATCTTTGTAATAGCTAGGGTCTTATGTGTTTTGGTATTTGAAACGCGAATAAATATTATGTACAAACAAATTTTCAACCCTCTGACCTCATTTGCTATTTTCATGCATTACTGATTTTTTTAGCTAAATGACCCTGAAATTGAAAGAACTACAAATGAACTCTAAAAATGTTGAAAGTTGGCATGGTATCATCATTTCACCCACATAGCATGTGCAAAAAATTTGAGAGGGTTACGGCAAAAAAGGATGCATCGTGTACAAAATGGACAATCTCTTTCGAAGTATCAGGGTTTTCGGCTAAAACCTCTCTGTTACAAAGAACATTCATTTTTAAAAATTATTTCAACTCCAGAGTTTTTGTGTGTTTAGTATGCACCATTCGAAGCCACGTCATCAATTTTCAACCCTTTCTGACTTCATGCTTTTTGATGCATTTACTGATTTTTTTGAGCTAAATGACCCTGAAATTGAAAAGAACTACAAATGAACTCTGAAAAGGTTGAAAGTTGGCATGGTATCATTATTTCACCACCATAGCATGTGCAAAAAAGTTGAGAGGGTTACGGCACAAAACTGGTGGACTTCGTGTACAAAATGGACATCGCTTCCGAAGTATCAGGGTTTTGGCTAAAACTCATCTGTTACAAAGGCATTTAATTTTTTAAACTTATTTCAACTCCAGACTTTTGTGCATTCAGTATGCACCATTCGAAGCCACGTCATCAATTTTCACCCTTTCTGACTTCTTAGCTATTTTCATGCATTTACTGATTTTTTTGAGCTAAATGACCCTGAAATTGAAAAGAACTGCAAAAGAACTCTGAAAAGTTTGAAAGTTGGGATGATATCATCATTTCACCCACATAGCTTGTGCTAAAAAGTTGAGAGGGTTACGGCAAAAGCTGGATGCACTTCGTGTACAAAATGAACAATCTCTTTCGAAGTATGAGGGTTTCGGACGAAAACTCATCTGTTACAAAGGCATTTCATTTTTTTAATAATCTAAGAATTACCAAATTGATATAATGATAAAACACATTATATTAAATGGAAGAAAAAAGAATCACTGAAAAATCTATTTTTAAAGTAAAGTTATTCCCAAACTAGTGATTCACACAAATTTCAAATAATTCAAATTTAAAACTATTCAAATTTGAAAACTACTGGCACTAACAGAAAGTTTATAATTTACCTAAAGCAAAAAGATTCACAAAGAACTCTAAATAAAGCAAAAAACAATTCAGAACAAAAGAAAATAAATAAAGCAGAAAAAAAATGAAAAATAAATAATTAAAAAAAAAGCCTGCCTATTGGGCTACAATTGCGCATATACGACTAGAAACCCAACCTGTGGTTGGGCCAGGATGCAGGCCCGCAAGGCCCAGTAGGTCCACCAGGGCAGCGCAGGTGAGTAGGCCCAAAAGGCCTGATTAGAGAGGAGTCGATGCAGTGCCTGCGCCGGGGCTTATAAACAGGTGCTGGCTCCCCTCAACTAGCGGGTGGGACTAAACATCCACCGCGCCCCCGCCTGGCAGGCACCACCTTTAGTCGCGGTGGTGGCTCCAACCGCGACTAAAGACCCCCCTTTAGTCCCGGTGGAGCCACCAACCGCGACTAAAGGTGGTGCGTGGCGAAGCGCACCACTTTAGTGCGGTTGGTGGCTCAACCGGGACGCGGTTGGTGGCTCCAACCGGGACTAAAGGGGGGTCTTTAGTCGCGGTTGGAGCCACCAACCGCGACTAAAGGTGGTGCGCTGCCAGGCGAGGGGCGCGGTGGATGTTTAGTCCCACCTCGCTAGTTGAGGGGAGCCAGCACCTGTTTATAAGCCCCGGCGCAGGCACTGCATCGAGCTCCTCTCTAATGCAGGCCTTTTGGGCCTACCTCACCTGCGCTGCCCTGGTGGACCTACTGGGCCTTGCGGGCCTGCATCCTGGCCCAACCACAGGTTGGGTTTCTAGTCGTATGCAGGCCATTGTAGCCCAATAGGCAGGCTTTTTTTTTAATTTATTTATTTTTCATTTTTTTTCTGCTTTATTTATTTTCTTTTGTTTCTGAATTGTTTTTTGCTTTATTTAGAGTTTCTTTGTGAATCTTTTTGCTTTAGGTAAAAAAATTATAAACTTTCTGTTAGTGCCAGTAGTTTTCAAATTTGAATAGTTTAAATTTGAATTATTTGAAATTTGTGTGAATCACTAGTTTGGGAATAACTTTACTTTAAAAATAGATTTTTCAGTGATTCTTTTTTCTTCCATTTAATATTAATGTGTTTTATCATTATATTCAATTTGGTAATTCTTAGATTATTTAAAAAAATGAAATGCCTTTGTAACAGATGAGTTTTCGTCCGAAACCCTCATACTTCGAAAGAGATTGTTCATTTTGTACACGAAGTGCATCCAGCTTTTGCCGTAACCCTCTCAACTTTTTAGCACAAGCTATGTGGGTGAAATGATGATATCATCCCAACTTTCAAACTTTTCAGAGTTCATTTGCAGTTCTTTTCAATTTCAGGGTCATTTAGCTCAAAAAAATCAGTAAATGCATGAAAATAGCTAATGAAGTCAGAAAGGGTTGAAAATTGATGACGTGGCTTCGAATGGTGCATACTGAATGCACAAAAAGTCTGGAGTTGAAATAAGTTTAAAAAAATTAAATGCCTTTGTAACAGATGAGTTTTAGCCCAAAACCCTGATACTTCGGAAGCGATTGTCCATTTTGTACACGAAGTGCATCCAGTTTTTGCCGTAACCCTCTCAACTTTTTTGCACATGCTATGTGGGTGAAATAATGATACCATGCCAACTTTCAACCTTTTCAGAGTTCATTTGTAGTTCTTTTCAATTTCAGGGTCATTTAGCTCAAAAAAATCAGTAAATGCATCAAAAATAGCAAATGAAGTCAGAAAGGGTTGAAAATTGATGACGTGGCTTCGAATGGTGCATACTAAACACACAAAAACTCTGGAGTTGAAATAAGTTTTAAAAAATGAAATGTCTTTGTAACAGATGAGTTTTAGCCGAAAACCCTGATACTTCGAAAGAGATTGTCCATTTTGTACACGAAGTGCATCCAGTTTTTGCCGTAACCCTCTCAAATTTTTTGCACATGCTATGTGGGTGAAATGATGATACCATGCCAACTTTCAACATTTTTAGAGTTCATTTGTAGTTCTTTCAATTTCAGGGTCATTTAGCTAAAAAAATCAGTAAATGCATGAAAAATAGCAAATGAAGTCAGAAAGGGTTGAAAATTTGTTTGTACATAATATTTATTCGCGTTTCAAATACCAAAACACATAAGCACCCTAGCTATTACAAAGATTCCCTCCGGTTTTTCCGAAGTGGGACTTTCCAGATATATTAGTCTGGGAACTCACTAGAGAAGAAAGTGATGACAGTGAAGCCGGTCACATCCCAGAGTGGGATCTTTGGGTGTAAAACTTTTTCTTCGCTTGTGTCCCTTTGCGCCGTAACCATGGACAATCTTCATCATTTAACTGGATGCTCGGGTCAATATTCACTGTGAAGGGAGCAATTTCATGAAACTTTTCATAATCTTCTGACATGTCTGTCTTGTCCTCCACTCCCATGATGTTTCTTTTCCCTGAAAGAACTATGTGGCACTTTGGCTCATCGTATGATGTATTCGCTTCCTTATCTTTTCTTTTTCTCGGCTTGGTAGGCATGTCCTTCACATAGAAAACCTACACCATATTATTGGCTAGGACGAATGGTTCGTCTGCGTACGCAAGATTATTGAGATCCACTGTTGTCATTCCGTACTGCGGGTCTTCCGTTACCCCGCCTCGTGTCAGATTGACCCATTTGCACCGAAACAAAGGGACCTTCAAACCACGTCCATAGTCAAGTTCCCATATCTCCTCTATGTAACCATAATATGTGTCCTTTCCCTTCTTGGTTGCTGCATCAAAGCAGACACCACTGTTATGGTTGGTGCTCTTTTTATCTTGGGCGATCGTGTAAAATGTATTCCCATTTATCTCGTACCCTTTGAAAGTCATTATATTCGAATATGGTAACTGGGACAGCAAGTACAGGTCATCTTCAACATTGTCGTCAGGCATTGCACGTGTCTGCAACCAACCGGCAAAAGTCCTCATTTGTTCACGTGTAATCCAGTCGTCAGACTGCTCCGGGTGTTTGGAGCGTAAAATATTCTTGTGTTCCTCGATATATGGAGCCACCAAGGTGGAATTTTGTAGAACTGTGTAGTGTGCTTGAGTGAGAGAATGCCCGTCCATACATATTATTGCTTTCGGTCCTAGCGTGCCATTTCCACCCAGTCTGCCCTTATGCCGTGATTTAGGAACACCAATCGGCTTAAGGTCAGGAATAAAGTGAACACAAAATTCAATGACCTCCTCATTTTCATGGCCCTTGGAGATGCTTCCTTCTGGCCTAGCACGATTATGAACATATTTCTTTAAGACTCCCATGAACCTCTCAAAGGGGAACATATTGTGTAGAAATACAGGACCCAGAACGGCAATCTCTTCACATAGGTGAACTAGGACGTGCGTCATGATATGGAAGAAGGATGGTGGGAACACCAACTCGAAACTGACAAGACATTGCACCAAATCATTCTCTAACCTTGGTATGATTTCTGGATTGATTTCCTTCTGAGAGATTGCACTGAGGAATGCACATAGCCTCACAATGGCTAATCGAACGTTTTTCGGTAGAAGCCCCCTCAATGCAACCGGAAGCAGTTGCGTCATAATCACGTGGCAGTCATGAGACTTTAGGTTCTAGAACTTTTTCTCTGCCATATTTATTATTCCCTTTATATTCGACGAGAAGCCAGACGGGACCTTCATACTAAGCAGGCATTCAAAGAAGATTTCCTTTTCTTCTTTGGTAAGAGCGTAGCTGGCATGACCCTGATGTATGCCGTCTTTTCCGTGCATACGTTGCTGGTCCTCGTGTGGTGTATCTTTTGTCTTCCCATACACGCCCAAGAAGCCAAGCAGGGTCACGCAAAGATTCTTCGTCACGTGCATCACATCGATTGCAGACCGGACCTCTAGGTCTTTCCAATAGAGTAGGTCCCAAAATATAGATTTCTTCTTCCACATGGGTGTGCGTCCGTCAGCGTCATTCGGAACAGATTGTCCGCCAGGACCCTTTCCAAAGATTACCTTTAAATCCTTGACCATATCATGTACATCATCACTAGTACGGTGTCGAGGCTTCGTCCGATGATCTGCCTCACCTTTGAAATGCTTGCCTTTCTTTCTTATGGGATGCCTGCTCGGAAGAAATCGACGATGTCCCAGGTACACATTCTTCTTACAATTATCCAAATATATACTGTCGGTATCATCCAAATAGTGCGTGCATGCGCGGTATCCCTTGTTTGTCTGTCCTGAAAGGTTACTGAGAGCAGACCACTACTAGGAAAAGGGCTATAGCTAATACAGACATTAATGACGCACCATGTATGTGGTGCGCCACTGCTATATAGCACAGGTGCACCAGATACAGGTGCGCCATTAGTGTCCTCATTACTAATGGCGCACCAGACACAAGGTGTGTCATTACTAGCAAATTTTATTTTTTTTATTTCTCCGAAACTATTAATGGCGCACCAGGGCACAGTGCGCCATTACAAGTTTTAACTAGTAATGGCGCACCACAAACTATGTGCGCCACTACTAACAAATTTTTTTTTAATTTTTTTTTCAAAACTAGTAATGGCGCACCTGGGTACAGTGCGCCATTACTAGTTCAAACTAGTAATGGCGCACCACAACCACCGTGCGCCACTACTAACAATTATATTTTTTTTTTGCAAAACTAGTAATGGCGCACCACGTAACAAGTGCGCCATTAGTAACCAGGGTTACTAATGGCGCATTGGAAAAGTGGTGCGCCATTACTAACTTTCTGAGTCTTACAAAAAAATCACCAAATGCAACCCCCACTGTGGACCGCCTTTTCAGTTTAAAAAAAATAAAAGAAAATGATAGAAATGTCAAAAAAATAAAAGAAAATAAGATTCCCATGTGATATGTGGTCTAGTTGTTAGCAAAATTTACAAACACGAATTTTCGACTTTTTTGCAAAATCTCTCGAGAATTTGTAAAATGGGCATAACTTTTGCATACGAACTCCGATGAAAAAGTTTTTTATATGAAAAATCATCTACTCGAAAAGTTTTTTATATGAACAATCATCTACTCGAAAAGTTATATGAAAAACCCGTTGAACATTTTCAGAATCCCCAAAAACCTAACAGAACGAAAGATACGGGGCTTTTAAGATCTAGAGGGGGGAAAATGGAAAAAAATTCAAACTTACTAGTGGCGCACCATTTGCTAGGTGCGCCACTAGTAACAGAAAAAAAAATTGGTTTCGAATTTTTTTTTTAGAATTTTTTTTCAAAATATGATAAGTAATATGATCGGGAAGTTTGAAATATTTTTTCAAAATTTCATCACACTCATGAACATGAACAAAGTCCTAGACATCAACAAGGTTTAATAGGATTGATATGATAGATATATCAACAAGTGCTTGTTAAGTGAGGTGGTGCTGTGGTTGGATAGAACTGCGAAGTTAAGTGTGCTCTGGCTGGAGTAGTGTGAGGATGGGTGACCTTCTGGGAAGTTTGACGACTTAGTGCGATTTGACTTGAGATTAAGCCATAGTGACCCGAGATTAAGAAAAAATTGAAAAAAAATTGTTAGAAATGGCGCACTTCTATGTGGTGCGCCATTACTAAGTCAGAAAAAAAAATTGAAAAAAAATTATTAGTAATGGTGCACTTCTATGTGGTGCGTCATTACTAAGTCAGATAGTAATGGCGCACCGTTTGACATATTAATGGCGCACTGCCAGGTGCGCCACTATTGTCTTGTATACTAATGGCGCACCAGGGGTGTGCCATTAGTATTTGTTACTACTGGCGTGATGATAGTGGCGCACCTGTAGTGCGCCATTAATGGCCAAAACAGGTGCGCCACTAATTAACCTTTTCCTAGTAGTGGACCAATCATTGATGGTCACAAACAACAACGCATGTAGGTCAAATTCTTCCTGATTGTGCTCATCCCACGCACATACACCTTTTTCATTCCACAGCTGTAAAAGTTTTTCAACTAATGGCCTTAGGTACGCATTAATGTCATTGCCGGGTTGCTTAGGGCCTTGGATGAGCACTGGCATCATAATGTACTTCCGCTTCATGCACAACCAAGGAGGAAGATTATACATACATAGAGTCACAGGCCAGGTGCTATGATTGCTGCTCTGCTCCCCAAAAGGATTAATGCCATCTGCGCTTAGACTAAACCATACATTCCTTGCATCATCTGCAAAGTCCCTCCACTTCCTCTCGATTTTTCTCCACTGCGACCCGTCAGCGGGTACTCTTAACTTCCCGTCTTTCTTATGGTCTTCTTTGTGCCATCGCATCAACTTGGCATGCTCTTTGTTTTGGAACAAACATTTCAACCGTGGTATTATAGGAGCATACCACATCACCTTGGCAGGAATCTTCTTCCTGGGGTGCTCGCCCTCGACATCACCAGGGTCATCGCGGCTGATCTTATAGCGCAATGCACCGCATACCGGGCATGCATTCAAATCCACGTACTCACCGCGGTAGAGGATGCAGTCATTAGGGCATGCATGTATCTTATGCACCTCTAATCCTAGAGGGCAGGCAGCCTTCTTTGCTTCATACGTACTGTCGGGCAATTCGTTGTCCTTTGGAAGCATCTTCTTTAACATTATCAGCAACTTTTCAAATCCCTTGTCAGATACACCATTCTCTTCCTTCCATTGCAGCAATTCCAGGGTGGTACCTAGCTTTTTCTTGTCAGCTTCGCAATTTGGGTACAACAGTTTCTTGTGATCCTTTAACATGCACTGCAACTTCAGCCTCTCCTTTTCACTTGCGCAGTTTCTCTTTGCATCGGCAATGGCCCGACCAAGATCATCAGCGGGCTCATCTGATGCCTCTTCTTCAGCTTCTTCCCGCATTGCCGGCTCAGCTTCTTCCCCCATTGTTGTACCATCGTATTCAGGGAACCCATGGCCAGGATAGCTGTCGTCGTCCTCTTCTTCTTCATTGTCTTCCATCATAACCCCTCTTTCTCCGTGATTGGTCCAAACATTATAGTGGGACATGAAACCAGACTCAAACAGGTGGACGTGAATGGTTCTTGACTTAGAGTAATTCTGATCATTCATACAGACAGCACATGCACAAGACATAAAACCATCCGCCCGCTTGTTTGCCTCAGCCGCAATCAGAAAAGTATGCACGCCTTTAACGAACTGGGGAGAGCATCGTTCATCGTACATCCATTGCTAGCTCATCTTCATTACACAACACCAAAAAGACCAAATTAATACAAGTTCATACATAAAGTTCATACACACTTATTCTCATAAAACAACATACAAACTCTCTAGCTAAAGCATTTAAATGCAACAACAAATGCGATCAAGATCACAACTAAGGTAACAATTGATCCAACAACATAATGATACCAAGCCTCACTATCAATGGCATATTTTCTAATCTTTCTAATCTTCAAGCGCATTTTCTCCATCTTGATCTTGTGATCATCGACGACATCGGCAACATACAACTCCAGTTTCATCTTATCTTCTTCAATTCTTTTCAATTTTTCTTTCAAATACTCGTTTTCTTTTTCAACTAAATTTAACCTCTCGACAAGAGGGTCGGTTGGAATTCCAGTTCACATACCTCCTAGATAAAAATATCTATGTCAACTTGATGGGCATAATTTGTCATAAACACAAAATGTAACAAATAATTATAAAAGAGAATATACCACATCCGAATCATAAACCGGACGAGGGCCGACGGGGACGGATATCAAAACCATGCCACTATGTGTAACAAACAACGTACGGGTAAGAAAATTATACAAGTAACTATATATCTAAATCACACAAACATGATTTTTTTATATTAAAAAGATAAGAACAAGAAGCTCACCAAGGTGGTGCCGGCGACGGGACGGTGTGGGCGATTGACGGTGGTTAGGACAGGGACGGGAAGGCACTAAGTAAACCACACCTATATATGCAAACTAAGAGTTAATTTGAGTTCAAATTGCATATAAATCAAATAAACTACCACATATAATTACTCCCAAACTAAAACCCACAAATCACTATACTTATAGAACATTGCAAGAGCTAACCTAGCAATGAGAGATAAAAGGACAAAGTTGCTAACCTTTGTGATCACTTGGATGGATGGGGGGCCTTCAAATCTTAACAAATTTTGGGCAAAATGAAGGATGAGCTTGAGCTTTGGGGAAGAACAGAGAGGAAAGGAAAGGGGAAGAACAAAGAGCTCGATCGCGGGCTAGACGAAGGCTTTATATAGGAAAACCTTTAGTCTCGGTTCATGACACAAACCGGGACTAAAGGTGAGCTTCTAGTACCGGTTCGTGCCACGAACCGGGACTAAAGGGCCTGGTGGGGCCCCAGCCTGACACCAG
Organism: Thinopyrum elongatum; assembly: GCA_011799875.1. NCBI lineage: Eukaryota > Viridiplantae > Streptophyta > Magnoliopsida > Poales > Poaceae > Thinopyrum > Thinopyrum elongatum. The sequence goes on along the minus strand of CM022299.1, from coordinate 607,832,893 downwards.
CCTGCCACCACCTCTTTAGTCCCGGTTCGTGGCACAAACCGGTACTAGAGGTTCAACATGAACCGGGACTAATGATGCCCGCCCGCCTAGCCGTTGGAACCGGCACTAATAGTCACATTAGCGCCGGTCCGTTTACAAACCGGGACTAATGTATCTCATGTAAAGTAGTTTTTCTACTAGTGTTTATAGAATGTTCTACCTGTAGTTGATCCTCGAGCAACTTCAACCTTCCGTTCATGTCAGCTCGTTCCTTATTTCTGCTCTCCTACTCAGCCAGCCGCCTTTGCTCCTCTTCAGCAGCCCGCTGCTCCATGGTATCCTGTAATACGGCATTAGGCTCATATAGGTTGGAACGGTGCTATTTCAAGGCATGGACATAAATGAAAGGTTAGGATGCTAACCTTGAGACGCTTTATCTCACGTGACGCAGCGGTTGGGCGACTCCGTATGGACGGAGTTGAGCTGGTGCTCGACGCGCGTATCTCGTGCAGCTTGAGATGCGAGGAGGTGGCAATCGCCCCGTTGCAAAGGAGGTGGCGGCCATGGCCCTTCCCCTCGCCAGCAATGACGAGAAGCTCAGGATCAAGGGGCTTGGACGTAGGTTCGGCATCCTGCCCATGCACCTCCTGGAAGACCTCTTTGAAGGTCTCGTACTTCTCCTGCGCCAACAAGCTGCATAACTCGGCGCCATCCTTCCCCTTGTGGCCTTCTTTCTAGGCATCCAGGATGTGGACCGGGTGACCAACCGTCGCCTCCTGCAAAATTAACCATCAAGTTTAATGAACCAAGATGCACTGTGCGAAAAAGTTAACATCTTAATCCACATACCATGTGTTGCTTGCGAGCGGTTAGGTTCCGGCTCCCCTGGACATGAGCCGGGCCTGGCATTTTGGCGCAATCGTTTCCCTTCTCCACATGATGCGCCTGCCATGCCGGGTCACACCACATGTCAACCAGGGCCTCCCAACAATCATCCTTCATCCAGGATTTCCTCACCTAGTCAGACAAAATCGAATCATTGAGGAACAAGAGGCGGATGAATCAAAGTACTAGCAACCGATGTAGTCACTTACCACTGACAAGTATTCTTCTCGCGACAAGTTGGTTTGGCAAGCAGTCGTCCTTGTCATCTTCTCTCCCTTATCATCGAGCGGCCGACACTGCATCACAGCTTTGTACCGCAGCATGTGCTTTAAGTCGGATAGTATCTTCCGGGCAGATTTAACGATGCCTTTGATCGCCTTCTGCTTCTCACCATCCATGCAAGCAAATGTTTGCTACAAGAAAGCATATGGCAGTTAATACAAGGATTGGGATATGGAAAAATGAAGTGGTTGGGGCGAAGATACTTACAAAAAAACCGGTGATGACCCGGGTGGCCATGGTGACATTCTTCTCGTCCACAGTGTGTTGGTAATGCTCCCAAGTTAAACCTGGCGACGGCGGCTCATCATCACCCGGCTTGGACAACCCGGGGAAGTGCTTCCTCAAGAGGGATCCGATGACATTGTTCGGCGGGCGCGCCCCCTTAGGCTGTCTCAGGAGAAATTCCCAGTGACTGCATGATGAAAAAGACAAGCATATGTGAGTGTCAAAGTTGTGGCATCCAAAATATGTTGCAAATGAAATGCTTGCTTACCCCTCTCCTGTCGGGGAAATGATAGGATGGGCGCCAGCAGCCGTTGGTTCCGGGACCTTCCCCGGACCATGCCCGGGTTTCTTCCTCTTGGAAGTGTTGCTCGAGGTAGACCCCGAGCCGTCCGAGGCCTCCATGTCGCACGACTCGGTAGCGAGTGGATCCGGTCCATCTAAGTCCACTCCGACATCGCCATCCGATGACGACTCGTCGTCGGTAGCGGCCTGACGGGACGCGGACGACTCGGTCATGCCGGAGTTGTTGACGTGGGTCGCCGGATGGCTCGAGACTCTCCGGTACTTACTACTGCCCCCATCAGAATCTGAAAACAAAATTAAATGTATTAGTAACTAAAATGGAGAGAAATCTGAAAATAAAATAAAATACAATTATAAATAAGAGACAATAGCCAAAATACCACTAGTGAAAACCAAACTTGCCAATATACCACTAGTGAAACTGACCTACTTTCATTTATATCCTAGCTAGAAGCATCACGTAGCCTACAGCCAAAATAGTCTAAATTATTCTAATGTCTAGTTGAATAGCAGCAGCTCACACAAATAAAATTTTGAATTAGTATACCTAATCAGAAGTTACTTAATTACTTCAATTTGCAGTGCACATCGTAGTGACAAGGCATTTGCTACTTGCCAATTTCATTGCCCGCAAATTTAAAAATAATATTATGAGAAAAGTATGTGGAGCATAGCACTACTTTAGCTGTTGAGTGTTGACACAGGATGAGAGGAACATAGCACTACTTTTTTTGTTCATCATTCTATATATATCTATATATAATTAGAATAGGGATAATTGGTTTTATACCCTTAGTTGTGTCCCCCTCGTCAGGATTGCCCCTAATTTCTGAAAACACGTGGTCTTGCCCAACCCACTTTGGCGTCTTGTGCTTTTGCCCTTTGACCGTTTGACCATCACTTTGAAAACTTCATAACTAATTCATACTAAATCAGAAAAATGCAAATAAGATACCGAAATGTTCAGAAAAACATTTCCTGTATGTCAATGTCACATGCATTCATTACAAAAGTGTTGGTAAGTGTCCATCCGAGTTTTAGCTCTTATCATACCACCATGAACAGTAAAATCTAAAAAAAATCAAAAAATTCAAAAAAAAGTTTGTCGCAAAGAATGACAAATGTTTTAAGTGCTTGCCAAGTTTCATCAGGGAATGACATTCGTGGAAGTCGTGGCGAAAAAAACAATCAACACTCGAAAATAAATTGTTTTTTTTTACCACTACTTCCACGAATGTCATTCCCTGATGAAACTTGGCAAGCACTTAAAACATTAGTCATTCTTTGCCACCAACTTTTTTTTGGATTTTTGGATTTTTTTTTTAGATTTAACTGTTCATGGTGGTATGATAAGAGCTAAAACTCGGATGGGCACTTACCAACACTTTTGTCATGAATGCAAGTGACATTGACATACAGGTGATGTTTTTCCAAACATTTTGGTATCTTATTTGCATTTTTCTGATTTAGTATGAATTAGTTATGAAGTTTTCAAACTGAAGGTCAAAGGGCAAAAGCAGAAGATGCCAAAGTGGGTTGGGCAAGACCACGTGTTTTCAGAAACTAGGGGCAATCCTGACGAGGGGGACACAACTGAGGGTATAAAACCAATTATCCCATTAGAATAACACACTCAATATTAACTGTGGCAGTTGATTTGTTTTCCCCCCTTTGTAGGAAAATGTATATCATGCAACAAAGACAGATGGCAGTGAGTTTGCAATCAAAGTCTATAAAACTTCAATGCTTGTTTTTAAGTAAGATATGGATTTTATACTTGCTTTATCTTATAACAAGTTGATAGTCGAATCTACGTCAGAATGCTGTTTATGGGCATTTTGTTGTATCCTTTCAGCACTTCTAAATTGTTTTGATTCAAAAAGGTTTCTGTGTGAACAAAGTACACACTTCCTTGTTGTAGGGATAAAGATCGATACGTTCAAGGAGATTATCGTTTTAGACATGGTTACTGCAAGCATAATCCTCGGAAAATGGTAAAGACTTGGGCTGAAAAGGAAATGCGAAATCTTTTACGGTATGAAATATTCTCATTAAGCATGCATTTGGAGGCATAAGCTGTTGCTATCCTATATTTTGTTCTATCTCTCTCTAAATTTAATTCCCACCCTATATAATTTTTGAAATTTGACCTAAGCAAAATTGACCTATTCTAAAATTAACCTAAGCAAAATTGGCCTACTCTAAAATTAACCTAAGAAAAATCACCAAACCAGAGGGACAGGGAGCAAGAGGGGAGAGGGAGAGGGAGCCAGAGGGGAGAGGCAGCCGAAGGCGAGAGGGAGCCGGAGGGGAGAGGGATGCGGTTGAGAGGTGGGGTGGTGGGGGCAGTGGGGTGGGAGGTGGGAGGGGGTGGGAGGGGAGGGGAGAGGAGTACCTGACTGCACGACGAGCTGCCGCGCCACCGATGGCCCTCCACCGCGGCCGCCGTTGTTGCGCCCCAAAGAAGAACCGCCGCGCCTGGAGCCGGCCATGAAGAACCGGTGGAGGTGGTGGCAGGTTGTGGCGGGGGCGGCGGCGGCAGTTGGTGGGGGTGGCGGTGGCGCTGGCGATTCCGGCGGCAGGGCAGAGAAGAAAGAGAAGAGACTGAAGTGATAGAATAGAGAGAAAGGGGATAGGCTAAGAACTAGGTTTAGGTGATTTCCCGAGAGCGACTCTCGGTAAAGGCAGGCATTACCATGAGCCGAAAATCGACCCTCGGTAATCACTGCTCTAATTCTTTATTTTCCTTCTATTTGTGTTTTTGTTTGGCACTCTCTTTTCGTATCTGATATTTCAAATGTTTTTATGACTTTTTGATGACTTATATATATGTTTTGTACTAGATTTGTTCAAAACTCAACTTTAAGAACTGTAAAGTAAAAAACAAGAGAACGGTGACCTGCTGTACCACGAAGAAGCAGGTATTCACCGTGGGCTACCCTCTCTCGGTGTCGGTCAACGCCCTAGACCGCCGGGGCCACCGGATGGGTCCTCAATCTGGAAACCGCCCGAGGGGGGAGGGGGACCACACCTGCATGCGCAAGGCCCCAAGCAAATGCATGCAAATGGGTGGTGTGTTGTTGGACTAACCTACGCACGTCCTTGACGTGACACATGCCTCACGAACCACACAGACGGGCGGGAACGTCGAGGACTGGCTGTGTTCGTCCGCGAGACCGAGTCTTTGGTGGGCGATCCTGTGACAGAACGGGCTTAGACTTGGTCTGTCATTTCGCGACGACCTGCCGTAACACGAAGAAGTAGTTTTTCACCGTGGCCTACCCCCTCTCGGTGCCGGTCAACGCCCTAGACCGCCGGGGCCACCGGATGGGTCCTCGATCTGGAAACCGCCCGGGGGGGGGAGGGGGGACCACACCTGCATGTGCAAGGTCCCATGCATATGCATGCAAATGGGTGGTGTGTTGTTGGAATAACCTACGCACGTCCTTGACGTGACACATGCCTCATGAACCACACGGACGGGCGGGAACATCGAGGACGGGCTGCGTTCGTCCGTGAGATCGAGTCTTCAGTGGCTGATCCTGTGACAGAACGGGCTTAGACTTGGTCTGTCATCTCGCGACGACCTGCCATAACACGAAGAAGCAGTTGTTCATCGTGGCCTACCCCCTCTTGGTGCCGGTCAACGCCCTAGATCGCCGGGGCCACCGGATGGGTCCTCGCTTTGGAAACCGCCCGAGGAGGGAGGGGGGACCACACCTGCATGCGCAAGGCCCCATACATATGCATGCAAATGGGTGGTGTGTTGTTGGAATAACCTACGCATGTCCTTGATGTGACACATGCCTCACGAACAACACAGACGGGCGGGAACATCGAGGACTGGCTGCGTTCGTCCGCGAGACCGAATCTTCGGTGGGTGATCCTGTGAAAGAACGGGCTTAGACTTGGTCTGTCATCTCGTGACGACCTGCCGTAACACGAAGAAGCAATTGTTCACCGTGGCCCACCCCCTCTCAGTGCCAGTCAACGCCCTAGACCGCCGGGGCCACCAGATGGGTGCTCGGTCTGTAGAACTGGTCGAGGGCCATCTGAAAAGCAGAAAACAAGACGGTAACTATAATGTGGTAAGGTGGTTTGCCAAGCATGGAAGAAAACAACAAAAAAGTATAAGACATATTATCGAGAATGCACACAAAGGGAGAAGAGAAACATTCTAGGTTTGTGTGCTTTGCCGAGAGCAACTCTCGGTAAAGGGGGGCATTACCGAGAGCCAAGAATCGACCTTCGGTAACCACTGCTCTAATTCTTTATTTTCCTTCTATTTGTGTTTTTGTTTGGCACTCTCTTTTTGTATCTGATATTTCAAATGTTTTTATGACTAAACTTTGAAAATGCCATGACTTTTGATGAACTTTTTATATGAAAATGAATTTTTGATGACTTATATATATGTTTTGGGCTAGCGTTTCTGCTCTGGTGCTCCCCCCTGGAGTGAACGTTTAGAGCGAGAAACACAAGGACGGCCCAGATGCGTCGATGGCCGTTCGTAATGAGGGGCACGATGGTCATTTCTGGTGGGCGTAGAGCCCTGTACGAGCCCGCGCCGGCCCGTGTACTATTGTACATCGGGCGTGTACGTGTATTATATGATGGCGTTTGCGTTTTCCCGCGGTCGTGCGCGTGCATGTGTGTGTGGATAACTTGTAAAAAAAGGCCGAAAGTATAAGAGGAGGGGAACCGACACTGGCCGCATCGCCCCACCATTTCCCCCAAATCGCCTCCCTCTCCCTCCTCTCTCCTCTGCCGCATCATCTCCCTCACCGGCCACCCCACCTGCTCGCTCACCCCCACCGATGGAGCAAGGCCGTGGGAAAGCCGCTGTCGCGGATGGAGATGTGAAGAATACGGGCGCGGAGACCGCGGTAGATGCTGTGCAGGCCTGCATTGGCGGTGCGGGTGCGGGAGGTGCTGCATCCCCACGAGCTGGATCGGTCGCTGTGGCGGCGGATCTGGAGGAGAAGAAGGTGGCCGTGTCGGAGCTGGGTGTGACGGCGTCGAGCGGCGCGTCTCATGGATCTACGGAGGCCGGCGGCGAGCACGTGGACCTGCAGGTAATCCTTGCCTGTCCCCTCCATTGCTAGTTACTCCTGTTAAGCAGTAGATGTACTGATGTAGGTGTTAGGTTTTTTTTATGTTGCTAGTTGCTGCATCCCCTTCTGATAATTAGGGTTTTTTGATATTGGTTTGATTTATAGTCAATGATAAATTTGGATAGATTTTGTGATTGAATGATCCAGTAGATGTAGGAGTTAGGGTTTTTTAATTAGATGTTTAGTTAGGTTTTTTTTGTATTGGATTCATTTATAGCCAATGATATATGTAATTAAATTTTGTGATTGAATGATCCAGTAGAAGTAGGAGTTAGGGTTTTTTAATTATATGTATGAGTTAGGTTTTTTTGTACTGGATTCATTTATAAAGACAATGATCCAATGATATACTATCTTTTTTCATTAAGTAGTGTGGGGGAAATTCCCTGAAAAGAAAAGTGTTGGGTTAATCCAGGGAATGTCAAGAATCCAGCTTGGATTTTCATTAGGATTTATGAAGGAAAGCATTTATTTGTTGATTGATTGCTTAGATTATGTATTTATAAGGAAAGCATTTTTTGTATGTACATATCAATGAACTTGTATGTTGATAACCCTACTGTTTAATATCTAGATAGCTTAATATATAGTCTATCAATTAGTTGTTGAAATGTACATACCATGTCTAATCAGTGCACTTTTTCAATATAGTTTGGAGCTTTCCTTCATTATGCAAAAACAAATTGTTTAGGTAGCTTTATTTGTTTATCTGTAGGTTTCATATGATTATAAAGTTAACCATATGTATGTTTGCTAGACATGCAAATGTGCCACATGAGCAACTCATGCATGGATGTCATATTAAATTGTTTTTGCATTGGAAAATATATTGACAATATTGGTCACTTGCAACATACCTTTGTAGTTCACATTCACAATTTTGTTTGTAATGACATTCTTTGAACTACAATTAAATTCCTTGTAATTGATGTGCTTACTTGACAATATAGCAGAAGGAGGATCTTGTGGGCAACAAGAGGAAGTTCGACATGACTGGGTTCGACCCATATGGTAGTGATGAAGAGCCGTACGAGGTAAGGCCTACTTGAAATGTTACTTGTGCATTGAGTTAGTCTTACATGTTTATAGTATTTGAATGCATAATGTATTAATGTCATTCATTCATGTGTGCAGTATGATTCTGGAGATGATGTGGACGAGGGGAACGTCAAGTCCTTTGAAGAGAAGCTGGTGCAGAAGATCAGGGCCCAGGGATCTGGTAGTTACCACAACCCGAAGACGGACAAGTACCGCTGCCCCTACTGCAGCAAGCCCAAGCCCAAGGATGGGTTAATGGAGCACCTTATGGTTCATTGTCGGGCTACATCGGTGAGGACTACAAGGTCAGGGCGCAGCATGCTGCCCTCCTGAAGGTCCTGAGAACCCCTCACATGTAGTTGCCCTACATCTTGCTTGTCATCAGAAGGAGGAAGCCTTAGTGCTTTTGCTGAACTAAATGTGGCTGTCAGATGTTGCAAACTTTATGTGTTAATGATGAACTTAATGTAAGTGTAGTAGTGTGATCTGAACTTGCTGGTGACTGCATCAGCATGTGTGTTCTGTAGTTGATGCTATCTATGGTAGTAATCTATATTGCTATCTATATTTGTGTGCCTTAAATTTACCATTATGGTTCCTGATGTTGTGCGATATGATTTGTTTGAGTGTGCATTTTCTGAATCTACTTGCTGCAATGATCACACATGCTGCTTCAGTGTTGCTTCATTGGTATAAAGGTGCTTTGCCGAGAGCCACTCTCGGTAAAGGTGGGCATTGCCGAGAGCCGAGAATGGACCCTCGGTAACCACTGCTCTAATTCTTTATTTTCCTTCTATTTGTGTTTTTGTTTGGCACTCTCTTTTTGTATCTGTTATTTCAAATGTTTTTATGACTAAACTTTGAAAATGCCATGACTTTTGATGAACTTTTTCTATGAAAAGGACTTTTTGATGACTTATATATATGTTTTGGGCTAGATTTGTTCAAAACTCAACTTTAAAGACTGTAAAGTAAAAAACATGAGAACGGTGACCTGTCGTAACACGAAGAAGCAGGTATTCATCATGGGCTTCCCTCTCTCGGTGCCGGTCAATGCCCTAGACCGCCGGGGCCACCGGATGGGTCCTCGATCTGGAAACCGCCCGAGGGGGGGGGGACCACACCTACATGTGCAAGGCCCCATGCATATGCATGCAAATGGGTGGTGTGTTGTTGGAATAACCTACGCACGTCCTTGACGTGACACATGCCTCATGAACCACATAGATGGGCGGGACGTCGAGGACCGGCTGCGTTCGTCCGCGGGACCGAGTCATCGGTGGGCGATCCTGTGACAGAACGGGCTTAGACTTGGTCTGTCATCTCGCGACGACCTGCCATAACACGAAGAAGCAGTTGTTCACCGTGGCCTACCCCCTCTCGGTGCCGGTCAATGCCCTAGAGCGCCGCGGCCACCGGATGGGTCCTCGATCTGGAAACTACCCGAGAGGGGAGGGGGGACCACACCTGCATGCGCAAGGTCCCATGCATATGCATGCAAATGGGTGGTGTGTTGTTGGAATAACCTACGCACGTCCTTGACGTGACACATGCCTCACGAACCACATAGACGGGCGGGAACGTCAAGGACCGGCTGCGTTCGTCCGCGATACCGAGTCTTCGATAGGTGATCCTGTGACAGAACGGGCTTAGACTTGGTCTGTCATCTCGCGACGACCTGCCATAACACGAAGAAGCAGTTGTTCATCGTGGCCTACCCCCTCTCGGTGCTGGTCAACGCCCTAGACCGCCGGGGCCACCGGATGGGTCCTCGCTTTGGAAACCGCCCGAGGGGGGAGGGGGGACCACACCTACATGCGCAAGGCCCCATGCATATGCATGCAAATGGGTGGTGTGTTGTTGGAATAACCTACGCACGTCCTTGACGTGACACATGCCTCACGAACCACACAGACGGGCGGGAACGTCAAGGACAGGCTGCGTTCGTCCACGAGACCGAGTCTTCGGTGGGCGATCCTGTGACAGAACGGGCTTAGACTTGGTCTGTCATCTCGCGATGACCTTCTGTAACACGATGAAGTAGTTGTTCACCGTGGCCTACCCCCTCTCGGCGCCGGTCAACGCCCTATACCGCCGGGGCCACCGGATGGGTGCTCGATCTATTGAACCGGGCAAGGGCCATCTGAAAAGCAGAAAACAAGACGGTAACTATAATGTGGTAAGGTGGTTTGCCAAGCATGGAAGAAAACACCAAAAAAGTATAAGACATATTATCGAGAATGCACACAAAGGGAGAAGAGAAACGTTCTAGGTTTAGGTGCTTTGCCGAGAGCCACTCTCGGTAAAGGTGGGCATTGCCGAGAGCCGAGAATCGACCCTCGGTAACCACTGCTCTAATTCTTTATTTTCCTTCTATTTGTGTTTTTGTTTGGCACTCTCTTTTTGTATCTGATATTTCAAATGTTTTTATGACTAGACTTTGAAAATGCCATGACTTTTGATGAACTTTTTCTTTGAAAAGGACTTTTTGATGACTTATATATATATTTTGGACTAGATTTGTTCAAAACTCAACTTTAAAGACTGTAAAGTAAATAACATGAGAATGGTGACCTGCAGTAACACGAAGAAGCAGGTATTCACCGTGGGCTACCCTCTCTTGGTGCCAGTCAATGCCCTAGACCGCCGGGGCCATCGGATGGGTCCTCGATCTGGAAACCGCCCGAGGGGGGAGGGGGACCACACCTGCATGCGCAAGGCCCCATGCATATGCATGCAAATGGATGGTGTGTTGTTGGAATAACCTATGCACGTCCTTGACGTGACACATGCCTCACGAACCACACAGACGGGCGGGAACATCGAGGACCGTCTGCGTTCGTCTGTGAGACCGAGTCTTTGGTGGGCGATCCTGTGACAGAACGGGCTTAGACTTGGTCTGTCATCTCGCGACGACATGCCGTAACACGAAGAAACAGTTGTTCACTGTGGCCTACACCCTCTCGATGTCGGTCAACGCCCTAGACCGTCGGGGCCACCGGATGGGTCCTCGATCTGGAAACCACCCGAGGGGGGGAGGGGGGACCACACCTGCATGAGCATGGCCCCATGCGTATGCATGCAAACGTGTCATGCGATGGCCTCCTTTGAGAGCACAAGAAGTTTCGAGGCCAACATAGCAACAGGCCCCGCACTTCCTGCACAAACCGGACACATTTCCTCTCGATACCCAGAGACTAGCTGGGTGATGGTGCGGTTTACAAGCGGCCTGATGGGAGGCTTATTCGAAACGCGCCAAAATTTTTACCACACCCTACAGGGGCCATGTGATGACACCGTGCTAGCTCTCGAGTAATTCCGGCATCGTATGATTTTCCGAGAATTTAAACGGTTGCATCAGGCATGCCACTGATGACCCACAAGTATAGGGGATCAATCGTAGTCCTTTTGATAAGTAAGAGTGTCGAACCCAACGAGGAGCAGAAGGAAATGACAAGCGGTTTTCAGCAAGGTAATGTCTCCAAGCACTGAAATTATAAGTAACGAGTAGTTTGGTAGCAAGATAATTTGTAACGAGCAAGTAATGGTAGTAGTAACAAAAGTGCAGCAAGGTTGCCCAATCCTTTTGAGGCAAAGGACAGGCCAAAACAGTCTCTTATGATAAGCAAAGCGTTCTTGAGGGTACACGGGAATTTCATCTAGTCAATTTCATCATGTTGGTTTGATTTGTGTTCGCTACTTTGATAATTTGATATGTGGGCGGACCGGTGCTTAGGTGCTGTTCTTACTTGAACAAACCTCCTACTTATGATTAACCCCCTCGCAAGCATCCGCAACTACGAGAAAAGTATTAAGAATAAATCTAACCATAGCATTAAACTTTTGGATCCAAATCAGTCCCTTACGGAATAGCGCATAAACTAGGGTTTAAGCTTCTGTCACTCTCGCAACCCATCATCTAATAACTACTCCACAATGCATTCCCTTAGGCCCAAATATGGTGAAGTGCCATGTAGTCGACGTTCACATGACACCACTAAGGGAATCACAACATACATATCATCAAAATATCGAACACATATCAAGTTGACATGATTACTTGCAACAAGATTTCTCCCGTGACCTCAAGAACAAAAGTAACTACTCACTAATGATAATCATGCTCAAGATCAGAGGGGTATTAAATAGCATAATGGATCTGAACATATAATCTTCCACCAAATAAACCATATAGTAATCAACTACAAGATGTAATCAACGCTACTAGTCACCCACAAGTACCAATCTATAGTTCCGGTACAAAGATTGAACACAAGAGATGAACTAGGGTTTGAGAGGAGATGGTGCTGTTGAATATGTTGATGGAGATTGCCCTCCGCAAGAAGGGAGAGTTGTTGGTGGTGATGATGACGATGATTTCCCCTCCGGGAGGGAAGTTCCCCCGGCGGAATCGCTCCGCTGGAGGGCAAAAGTGCTCCTGCCCAAGTTCCGCCTCGAGACAGAGGCGCTTCATCCCGAAAGTCCTCTCCTTATTTTTTTTCTAGGTCAAAATGACTTATATACCAGAAGAGGGGCACCGGAGGTGGGCTGAGGAGGGCACAACCCACCAGGGCGCTCCTGGGCTCCCTGGCGCGCCCAGGTGGGTTGTGCCCACCTGGTGGGCACCCTCTGGTAGTTATTTGCTCCAATAATTCTTATTTATTCCATAAAAATTCCTCGTGAAGTTTCAGCTCATTTGGAGTTGTGCAGAATAGGTAGCCTGACGTAGCTTTTTCAGGTCCAGATTTCCAGCTGCCGGAATTCTCCCTCTTTGTGTGAACCTTGCATATTATGAGAGAAAAGGCATTAGAATTACTCCAAAAAGCATTATTTTGCATAAAAATATCATAAATAACAGTAGAAAAACATGATGCAAAATGGATGTATCAGCCACTGAGGTACTTTCGCCTCCCCGGTGCCATTGCATGCCCCTCCCTCATCTGTGCAGGGCCTTGGCATGCCGCAATGACATCACACAGGATTTCCCATACAGCTTCTGGGCATGATTTCATGTGGTGCCTTGCAGATCTGGAATTTCCGGCGATGAAACCCTAGCAGAGCAATAAATATCTCGAATATTGCACGTGTGCCTGGAAAATGCGGGGGGCGTGGCACGTGTCATGCGATGGCCTCCTTTGAGAGCACAAGAAGTTTCGAGGCCACCGGAGCAACAGGCCCCGCACTTCCTGCACAAACCGAACACATTCCCTCTCGATACCCAGAGACTAGCTGGGAGATGGTGCGGTTTACAAGCAGCCTGAGGGGAGGCTTATTTGAAACATGCCAAAAAATTTACCACACCCTACAGGGGCCATGTGATGACACTGTGCCAGCTCTCGAGTAATTCCGGCATCGTACGATTTTCTGAGAATTTCCGGCAATGAAACCCTAACAGAGCAATAAATTTCTTGATATAAATGCAGTGCAACATTTGTGATAATTATATTGATTTTATATATGTTTTTATGCAGGGATACATGCATGAAAGCTGCAACAAATAATGTTGACTACACACTATGCCGAGTGCTACCCTCGGTAATAGTAGGTTTATCGTGAGCCGCTCTCGATAAAAGGTAAAACCTAGATCTACTTTACCGAGAGGCCTCTCGGAAAAGCGCCGGCGAGATCTAGGGTAAGACTTTTACCGAGTGCCGCTTTAAGTCCACTCTCGGGAATGGTTCCCGCGGGGACTTATCCAAAATTTTCAACTCTCGCGCCCTCACTCTCTCGTTCCCACACTCTATTCTCCGCCCCCCCTCCGCCGCCGCCCCCCTGCGTCGCATGCCCGTCCACCGGGCTCCGGCGCCGCCACCCCCCCGTCCGCCCTGCCCCGTTCGTCGAGCTCCGGCGCCGCCGCCCCGTGTTCGCCGTCTTCACCACCGCCCCGCCCCGTCCGCCATCTCCACCAGCCGCCGCCCCTCACTGCTGCCGCCCCTCGCCGCCGAGCTCCACCGTCGCCGCTGGCACCCTGTCCGCCGTCTCCACCACCGGCCCATCCCTCAGCGCCCCGCCCCTTCCACCGAGGTCCACCAAAGCCGCCGCCCCTCACCGCCACTGCCACGTCCGCCGAGCTCCACCGTTGCTGCCGCTGCCACCGGGAGTGCCTCCACCTCCTCCGCCGTCCCCCCTGCCCCGCTGGTGAGTCCCTCAAATATGTTTTTTTTTATATTTAGGTGTGTATGTGCATATATAGTGAATGATGTATGTGAGTGTGTGTGTGGGAGAGGGGTGCTGTTGATGTGTGTGTGTGCATGTGTGAGTGAGTGTGTGATGTGTGTGTATGGATCTGTGAGTGTGTGTGGGGGGCGGTGATGTTGATGTGTGGGTGTGATGTGTTTGTGTGTGCGTGTGTGTGTGATGTGGTATGTGTGTGTGAGTGAGTGTTGTTCATGCATGTGTGTTAGTGTGTTTTGTGTATGTGTGTGAGTGCGTGAGTGTTATTGATGTGTGTGTGTTTGACATATGATTGACACAACTTTCATTCTTTCGTGCAGGACATGCATCTATTTTGACAATAGAGAGAGTGAATTCCATTGCACGCTTCAAGGGTAATCTCTTCCCGTTCATGTGTAGCTTTCCATTATTTGTAGATCACCTAAATAGTCGCGTAACCTAGGTGTCTCCCGTTCGAAAGGGTTGTATCTATAAATATGCAAGTATTTGCATATTTATAACCTCAACTCTTTTGAATTGTCCATGTTTTCCATGGACAGCCCGAGGATGTGTAGGCTGGTCGTTTTCATGTTGTACTTCGATCCGAGACAGAATTTCGATGGTGTCTCCTTGTTGTTCTTTGGATGCACATCCTCTCGGCTTATTGCTGAGACGTGTATTTGGAGAACAGCGGGGAGGTGCTGCCAAAATTTTGTCTCGGGTCGGAGTACGGCATGGAAGCGGACCCAGCCTCACATCCTCTGGTGGGATTAGGACCTATCTTTACCTATTAGATAGCTCAGTGCATGTCGTAAAACTTGATGGAACCACTTGTTACATAAAAAACAGTATGTGTGTGTTTCACTCTATATCAGAGGATGGAAGATCATGAGTGGATGTACACCGGACATCCCAGCATGGAGGGTATGACCCCTGAGTGGAGGTCAAAGACCAATGATTTCCTAGAACTAGTATTTGCTGGAGAAACGCTAGTTCATGGAATTTGGTGCCCATGCATGGAGTGTGATAACCAGAATGAAAGAGATAAGATTACTATGAGTAAACACTTAGGCAAATATAGGTTTACGCCAGGCTATTACCGGTGGATCTTTCACGGTGAGACAGAACAGTCCAGGGCGGGGGTGATGCGACAGCGCACCGGCGAATATGATACTCGGATTGAAAACCTGTTAGATGACATCCGCCGTGCAGATCCACGGGAGGACCCGCACTCCGAGGAGCCGCCAGAAAGCCCAGAAGAGTATCATGCAGCTTTGTTTGCGGCACAAAAATCCCTCCACGCCCATACAGAGGTTACTCAACTAGATGGCATTGCACGCCTAATGGCCCTGAAGGCAAGCCATTGCATGAGCATAATTTGCTTCAATGAGTTATTGTCAGTTATTGCTAGTCTGCTGCCTAAAGAAAACATATTGCCAAAGAACATGTACTAGTCGAACAAAATCCTCGGTTCACTTAAGATGTCGTATGAGCAAATACATGCTTGTCCAAACGGATGCATGTTATTTATAAATGAACATAAAGATACGAACTACTGTGTCAAGTGCAAATCCTCTAGGTATATTGAGGTAATTGATGATGATGGTAGCAAGAGGCAGCTCACAACTGCCGTCAATATCCTTCGATATCTTTCATTCATAGAAAGGATTCAGAGGCTTTATATGACCGAGGAAACTGCCCAATATATGAGATGGGCCGCCGAAGGGAAGATGTACAATACAAAAAAGATGCAACATCCATGGGATGGTGAAGCATGGAAGAAATTTGTTGAAATTCATAAGAAAACAGATGACTGGAAGAGTGTAGCTGTTGGGACAACAACCGATGGGTTCAATCCATATGGTTTGATGGCTGCCATATACAGCTGTTGGCCAGTATATGTTACCCCCTTGAATCTGCCCCCTGGCATTTGCATGCAACGACATCACATGTTCCTGACGCTGATAATTCCAGGGCCTAACTATCCGGGGAAGCATATGAGTGTGTACATGGAGTCATTGGTGGACGACTTACTCGTTGCTTGGAACAATGTGGTAAGGACATACGATGTTGTATCAAAGAAGCACTTCAATATGCATATCTGGTACCACACATCGCTACATGACCTACCAGCACGTGCGATATTTTTTGGTTGGTGTGTAAAGGGGAAGTGACCTTGCCCAGTGTGCCGACAGTGTGTGACTTTCATTTGGCTGGCTAAGGGTCGCAAGTATGTATACTTTGACCAACATTGGCAGTTCCTTTGTCTTGATCACCTATACAGACAAGACACTGTGAACTTCCGGGAAGGTGTGATTGTTGATGACCCGCCACCACCTATTATGACCGGTGCCCAGCTTAAGGATGAGTTAGATGCTCTCGAGAAAAATCTCGATGGGCCAGGTTTTGTGGGATATGGAGAGACACACCAGTGGGCTCACATTCCAAGCTTATGGAGTCTCCCTTACTTTAAAGATCTTCTCCTTCCACACAACATTGATGTAATGCACACTAAAAAGAATATTGCGGAGGCCTTACTCAGCACACTCCTCGACATCGAGAAGTCAAAGGATAACATTAAGGCTAGGATCGATCAAGCCCAGCTATGCAACAAGACAAAATTAAAATTGGTGCCCCGTGCAAAAGGTAATTCTTGGAAGAAGCCACAAGCCCCTTTCACCCCTTCAATGCCCCAAAGGAAGGAAATTCTCCAATGGATTGTGAACAAGTTGTACTTCCCTGATGGATATGCAGCTAATATCATGAGGGGAGTGAATATGGCTACAAAGTGAATAGGAGGCCTCAAGAGTCATGACTACCATGTATGGCTTGAGCGGATAATGCCTGTGATGGTTCGAGGGTATGTCAGAGAGGATATTTGGCGAGTGCTGGCGGAGTTGAGCTACTTCTTCCACCAGCTTTGTGCCAAAGAATTAGATTATGAAGTGGTTGCAAAGTTGGAGGAACAAGCACCTGAGTTGCTATGCAAGTTAGAGAAGATATTTCCACCAGGTTTCTTTAATCTGATGCAACATATTCTTTTACATCTCGCGTATGAGGCTAGAATGGGAGGACCTGTATAGTTCCGATGGCAGTATGCACCTGAACGGGAGTTCAAGCATCTTCGTGGAAAATGTAAGAATAAAGCCCGCATCAAAGCCTCCATAACCGAGGCATACCTGGACGAGGAGGTGGCAACGACCACGACAAAGTACTATCATGACAGTATTCAGACTTGGTTAAATCCAGCTCCTCGTTACAATGAAGAACCCACCAGTAATGTTTCCGACCTTAGCCTCTTCGAAGGCCAAGGTGGCAAAGCAAGTGGATCGAAGCGCAAGACCTTTTCACCTACCGAGTGGTCGACTCTTATGATCTATGTCTTGACCAACATGGAAGAAGTGCAACCGTACATAAAGTAAGTGTAGAACACCTTCATTGACAACTACTCACTAGTCTTGAGTCCTAACTCGAATTCTTCTCATTGCTAGGGAATTCCAGAACAAATTCTGGAAGCTACCACGGCCCCCTAGCGACGAAGAATCAGCAAACCTTCTTGAAGATACCAATGCTGATGGCGGTTTCATTTCTTGGTTCTCAAGAAAAGTAACTTTCCTAACTTTATGTAAACTTCAAGTTGTTCTTACTTGCCAGTAATGCTTCCAGTAATGAACCTGACAATCTCCTATTAATCTTGTAGGCATATCAGTAGGTTGATATGGACGCGAAAGTGAGAGAAGTAGCCAAAGGTTTTGAATACGAGGCCAAGTCATTTAAGGCTTACGACATGAATGGGTATCGCTTCCACACTGATAAACACACGCGTGAGAGGCCCAATCGAAGGTCAATCAATAGTGGGGTCTATTGTCTAGGGACAGATGGACGTCACTACTATGGAACCATCGAAGAAATTTATGAGCTGGAATACTATGGTTTACAAGGTGTGAAGCCCATCGTATTCAGATGCAGTTGGCTCAATCTTGAGAAAGTGAGACGGACCCCTAGTATTGGTTGGGTCGAAGTTGAACGAGCATCGAAATATGCAGGAAATGATGTCTATATTATGGCTCAATAGGCTACACAAGTGTTTTATCTCCCGTACGCGTGCACATCTACGAAACATATCGATCTCTTGAAATGGGATGTCATGTACAAGGTACCCCCGCATATCAAGGTACCTACCCCAAACAAGGATGATTACCACATAAACCCTAACACATATGAGGGAGAGTTCTATCAAGAAGCAGACAATCACAAAGACGAAGATGATGCAGAGCAAGATGATGGCGTGCATCACGAAGATGATGCTATGGAACATGAGGCCATGCATGACATGGAAGTAGATAATGCGGAGGACGAATACGAGGATGTTTCTGACCCTCGAGATTTGGCATTACTTATGCGATGGCACATGGGGCTAGATGATGATGAGGGCCCCCCCTGAAGACTTCGAGGATGAATGTATGAACGGGCGTGATAGCGATGATGACAGCCCTGATCCAAATGTTGCACCTAATATTGACCCTTATTTCTAACAACTCCATGTAATCGTGTGAGAACTCTATGTATGCGTGTCACAACTCTATGTATTCGTGTCTGTAACAACTCTATGTATTCGTGTGTGCAACAACTCTATGTGTTCATGTGTGTAACAACTATATGTATTATTGTGACAACTCCATTTTTTCTTCATATGTGATATATTTATTGTATTTACATCAAGTTGTATCATCTGTACTAACTGGTTTGTTCTTCTTTGTATCATGTGATTGAAACATGACAGGTGGCAACAAGAATCCAAAGGAAAGTTTGAAAGATGTGGCAGCTCGACCGGTGAAAGTGGTGGCCGCTCCTGCGTCGGTTTCCACAGCCGCCAAGAAGGCCAAGCGACCAGCGGGTCTAGACACCCGTCAGAAAAACTGGGCGAAACGAGCTCGAGTAGGACATGGGGGAGGAGTAGGAGGCGGACGAGGAGGGGGAGTAGATGAGGCAGGGAGGAGGGGGCGAGGAGGGGGGAGGTAGATGAGGCAGGAGGAGGGGACGAGGAGGACGAGTAGGGGGTCGAGGAGGGGGAGTAGATGAGGTAGGAGGAGGAGGGGGACGAGGAGGACGAGTAGGGGGACGAGGAGGGGGACGAGGAGGACGAGTAGGGGGACAGGAGGGGGAGTAGATGAGGCAGGAGAAGGAGGGGGACGAGGAGGACGAGTAGGGGGACGAGGAAGGGGAGTAGACGAGGCAGGAGGAGGGGGAGTAGATGAGGCAGGAGGAGGGACACGAGGAGGACGAGTCGGGGGACGAGGACGGGGAGTAGATGAGGTAGGAGGAGGAGGCGGACGAGGAGGGGGCGAGGAGGATGAGTTGGGGGAGGAGGAGGACGTAGAGTAGCCCTGAGTAGAGCACCTCTTTCTTCTCCTGGACCCTCTGATGCAGTGCTTCACCGTGCTCAGGAGGAGGATGCTCAACGGCTAGAGGAGGAAACAGAGGATGGAGAGGATGCGAGTGAGGAGGATGAGGAGGAGGTGGTGGTGGAGGAGGAGGTGGTGGTGGAGGAGGAGGTGGTGGAGGACGACGCCACCGAGAGGAGGCTGGTTGTTCGTCAGGTTTCTGAGGGTGGGGATGGACCCTCACGAGTGACGGAGCAGCACAAGGTGAGCAGCTCACAGCCGGGCGGATCGACTATCAGCACTACTTCCACAGGGAAAGTGTGGCTGCGTGGTCCTTCAAAGCTTCCAAAACATCCATATGTGCATAGAGACGTGTTGATTAAACCAGTGGGAGAGAAGTAAGTGGTTATCTCGACTCATCCCATATAAATTGTACCTTTGTCATTTCATCACATATAATATGACTTCACTCTTCGTAATGCAGGAGCTTAGTAAAAGGTGGTGAGAGGTGTCTGCCACGGTCGCCGAGTGGCATCATTGGGGGTCTTTGTAGGTTAAATTGTCCTGGACTGGTCACTTTGCCGAACGGTATCATTGAGTCAGCCTCATCATGGGATCACTACAAAGTCGCTCCGGATTTCCTGGATATGCGTCAGAGGGTTTATGATAACAGAGCCTTGCGAGTGGTCAATGATTTCTGGGTAATTCCTTTCAAACACCTGAATGTCAATACCAAAAAGGTTTAAATTTGCCATAGTCATGATTTTACCCTTCTCACATGTATGCATGTTTGTAGGATTTCAATACATGCATAGAGGGTCAGAAGGATCGTGCAAATGTGGTGGTTGAGAATATTGACAAGAAACTAGTCCACGACATGCACAATGAGGAGCGCGTCCGGTTAGTGGTCAAGTATCACGCGGACTATCTCAACCAGAAGATTTCCAAAAAGGAGGCTCGAGGGAAGCATCTTTCATGGGACAATTACTTCAAGGCAAGTGATGATGGATGCTTGCTATTCCCTACATTACCTCAAATTAGATTCCTCACTAAGATGTATTTGTTACTTTACAGGTGATTCCTCGGTGGTGCGCCGACAAACGTCCGTGCTGGGAGAAGATCGTCGAACGGTAGACAGATCCAGGGTGGCAGGATGAACACAAAGCAATATCTGAACGGTGGAAGTTGATGGGTTGTCCAGGACATCGTCAAGGCAACCTCACCATCCCAGGTGTCGTCTCCAAACATGTAGGCAACAACATCCTTTTCTTCTCATCATGTTCTCTTTCATTTGTGAGCATTCCCTTGATTGTTTGGATCATTTTCTTTTGCAGAAAGAAGACACTGGCAAGGATATCTCTTACTTTGAGGCGTGGACCATCAAACGTACCAAAGACGACAAGGACAAGGATCCTCTCCACCCGGAGAGGGACTGGATCATCTCTAAAGCCCGGTCAGATGGGGAGAAGTACACCAAAAATTGAAGTAGACGTACGGGCAAGAGGCTGATCCTCACGTGCTGCTGTTTGGCCCTCTTGTGGCCATTGCCGCGGCAGGTGGTAGACCGATTGGCCGGATGGCGGTTCACCTCGATTCTATCATAACCTCCTCCCTTCCGAGAGTCAACACGCTCCGTGCTATGAGTACTGGCTCTACTCCTACCATAGAGCGTCACATACCACATACCACGACCATTATTGAGGATATTCATTGATCCTTCATGGTCCTGCATGTTTGCATTTCAACACGAATGACATTTGCATTGCCATATTGTAGACTCGACTGATTGACACCCAGAAAGAACGAGATGAAGACCGAGCTAAGCTGAAGGCACAAGATGATCTAGTGAAGTCTTTACAACATATGGTGGCCAATCTTTATTCCATGCAAGGCAAACCAGTGCCAGAGATGCCACCGATGCCAGAGTGGAACATTGTGAGTTTCGTTCAAACTATTTCTATCACCATTTTCGGCATTACCATATGCATTCATCTCATTATTGGGTCAATCCATCACAGCTCAATCCATCACAAGGGTCGAACAATGTTCAGGTAGTTCCACCTCAAGTTGGTGGAGTTGGGGAAGCAAACGCCACACAAGATGTTGATGTTACCACTCTGATCTCCAAAACCACGTGAACTTCATGTTATGTTGTGTTTGAAGCCATTCCTTGTATGTGCTTGAGAACTATTGCATCTTGTGTGATCTTGAGACTTGCAAACTTGTGGTAGTTGAGTGTGCTTGACAACTATTGCACCTTTTTATGCACTATTGCTTTTATGTGGGATGTTCTTGAGAATCAATGCTTTCTTTGTTCAATGATGCCTATATGTGACATGTTCTATGTGTGATGAACTATATGCTGCTGCTGTATATGTTTTGCTGCAGGAAAGAAACAAAAACGCAAAAAAAGGCTGCTGGGCACAACAATACCGAGAGGGTCTCTCGGCAAAGACTGTGAAACTGGAACTTTTACCGAGAGGGCTCTCGGTAAAGGGTGTCAACCTGTAGCGCCCCTGACAACTTTACCGAGAGGCATCTCGGTAAAAGTACAAGGTTTGCCGAGAGATACTCTCGGCAAAGATGCCCCCTCGGCGTCTTATTGTGGACCCACATGTCAGGATCTGACATATGGCGCACTCCTATTGGCTCTCTTTGCCAAGAGTGGCTCTCGGCAAAGATGGCCCTCGGCGTGTGAACGTGGACCCACATGTTAGGAGCTGACACATGGCGCACTCCTATTGGCTCTCTTTGCCGAGAGTGGCTCTCGGCAAAGATGTCCCTCGGCGTGTTAACGTGGACCCACATGTCAGGAGCTGACACGTGGCGCACTCCTATTGGCTCTCTTTGCCAAGAGTGGCTCTCGGCAAAGATGGCCCTCAGCGTGTTAACGTGGACCCACATGTCAGGAGCTGACACGTGGTGCACTCCTATTGGCTCTCTTTGCCGAGAGTGGCTCTTGGCAAAGATGGCCCTCGGCGTGTTAACGTGGACCCACATGTGAGGAGCTGATACGTGGCGCACTCCTATTGGCTCTCTTTGCCGAGAGTGGCTCTCGGCAAAGATGGCCCTCGGCGTGTTAACGTGGACCCACATGTGAGGAGTTGACACGTGGCGCACTCCTATTGGCTCTCTTTGCCGAGAGTAGTCTCGGTAAAGATGCGCCACGTGGCAACCGCCGTCCCCGTCTGTTGTCCGTTAGCTACTTTATTTTGCCAAGTGTTACTGTTCGTCTCTCGGCAAACACTTTGCCGAGTGCCCGTGTCCTGGCTCCCGGCAAATTCCTGTTTGCCTGAGAGGTGTAAGCCCGGTTGCTTTTGCCGAGTGCGGCACTCGGCAAAGGCTTTGCCGGCGGGTTTTGTCCCTTTGCCGAGTGTCCGTGGCACTCGGCGTATATGTCGATTCCAGTAGTGTATGATGTTATTTTTTGCTTCCTTCCCATGCAGGTAGGAACTTGATGCATAGATCAAGCAAACTAACTCAACAATCACCAGCACAACCCTTCTAAAAAAATGACTAGATTAACCATAATTAGCTTCTTCTGATCTCTTCCGTCAAATTAAGTAATACCTTACTATTTATTAGATTGAAAACTAGTTCATATGATTTGAAGAATTTTTTCCACTGATGAAATATGAGATATTTTGGCTAAATGCTAGGTCAGTGCTAGTTCCTTCTTATTAGGATGCTAAGTATTCTATTCCATGCGGCTTCATAATTATAGTCTCTGATTCTACACTTACTAATATGGCATGCCAAAATACCTGGTTTCATGGCATGCCAAAATACCTGGTTTCAATGCATCTATGGTAAAACAATCTTACAAAGGTGATATCTTCTTAATGCTAGAAATTTACTCGCACACCTTCTGTTCTGTCATCCAATTTATTTATTTTAATAGATGATGGGCTGCCATGCATGATATTAGCCATCACTTGATAAATCTTCCAAAGTTTTGTATCATGTTTTGTCAAGCCTAATCTATTACCAAATATTTACTAAACAATTAAACCTGGAATTTATTTGTATGCTATATCATGTTGTGGACCTTTTCATGGCACGTAAAATGTATAAATGAAAGTGCAAAACATAAAATAGCATAATAAATGAATAATATGGATATGTCACAAAGAAAATCTATAAAATGTACTACAACCCTATTACAATTAATAGAATAAAGTGGTTGACATGATAGTAAAATTTGCACAAATTTAGGAACATGGGAAATGTATCGATGAATGTAATAGTGACATTCCTATAATAACTATTTGATGATTAAGTCCTATTTGATGATGACCTACACAAAGTGAACATACAGTAGCATCCACCTATAGGAATGAATTAGACGAGAAAATCCATACAAAATAATTAGGGAGTACTGAGATTTGTGGAAATTTCATGGTGTTTGGTTCAACATATATATGATTAGCTATATGCAATGAGAAATTTTAATTATTTAATCTTGATTCAATTGTTTTTGGAGATCAATACAACGGAGTGGGTTCTCCTTGCGATGGCCACAAGAACCACCACGTCAGCAATGCTCTCCTTCTGGTGGCATGCTCGCTGCAGCATCACCAGATCAGATGGCGTAGACTGGTGTCACGCATTTTAGACACTACAATGAACATTTGTTCTATAAAAATTGCATAAGCTATCATGGTATTGGATGAGTAGATATTTGACATTATTACAACCATGCATTTATGATTCCCATCGTTCCATTTTCAGTTATCTTCGACAACATGCATTATGTGTGTGTTTTAGTTGCAAAAGAACAAAAATACTGAAGTTATACATTTGGCTAAGTTCATCACGTCATATCAATTTGGGTAGCTTTATCGATTGAAAATGCTTCAGTTTCCGTTGCATGTAGGTCCCATTTGGAATGGATGGAGAACCTTATGCAGCGAAGGATGCTTTTGGGTGCAATTAATGTCATTAGGAGCAAGCGGCACTGGCCATAGTGATGAATGGAACATCTTTATTATGATTTTACTTCTCTATATTGACTCGATATCATATGCAATCAACCTATTGTGATTGTACGAACAGGCTATCCATCCGCTCAATGAAATTTCATCCATTTAGAGGTAAATTTATATAATATTGTGATTTATTTTGAATTTTCAAGATTATGTTCCAAAATCAAGTATACAATATAAACTAGGGAGTAGCTCTATGAAACTGAAAACTAAAGCTTAAAAAATAATGAAGTATAGATGATGCCCGTGCAAAGGCATGTCTGATTCAAAGGTCAGGGGAAAACCCACCTTTGTAGAATGAAAAAAAAAACTCTACAGAGGTTGCCCTTGCATTTGCGAGGGCCACTGTGCTGTTATATACTAAAAGCAAAATACGGATCAAAGATAGAGAAATATGCTAGAAATTCTCACGTTAATCAAAAAATACTAGCCCTTAATTTGGTTCATCTTCTAAATTTTGAATGTGTGATTGTCCAACCTACGTAACATAACATGGTGGCCCACAGGCCACATCACGTGACATATATAGTATCAAACTTGATGTAACATAACATGGTGGGCCTCAGACCACATCACGTGACATATATAGTAACAAACCACGTGCATGCACACATCACCTAATGAACAAACAGTTTTCATCTAAAAAAACCAAACACTTTTAGAGTTTTAGTACTACAGTTGTCTGAAGTACCTAGAAAGATTAAGAATGTTGGATCCCAAAGAATTGTTCCCATCCAAATTTTCCGATCAAGTTGATGTGGCGCCATGAGTCTTGGATGTGGCGTGGAGGCATAAAATGCACTTGCTGTTCACAAGGATTGGTGGCAGTAAGGTGCGGCTGGATCTGACTGATGCTAGCAAGTAATATATTGATCATCTCCATATTAATTTGTTTGACGGGTATCCCTGATTCACTTGCAAATAATTTCTTGCAGTCTGTACCCAATTTGTTTTCTTACAGATGCAAGTAATTCTTGAGCTGAACTTTTTTTCCTGCCTCAGATAACAACTATATATATTGATTGATTCCTCATATTATCGTACTCAGTGGGCTCAAAAACAGAGAAGCGTCATGGTGTGCCATGGCTTTAGGAGGTGCATATAATTACATTCTAATGTCATTTGCCTTCCTTTGCTTCCCTACAATTTAATGCAATACACGATTCCTTCCCTTCTAAGGTTGTTATGAGCCCGGCCTTGCACACATCAACCTGCATGACACTTTAAGCGAATTTATTTGTTTATGTAATTTTACGATGAACGGAGAAATCACACATTCAGCAATAAATTAAAAGAATTATTCGATTATCACACCCTGCAAGGCTCCCTGCCTCTGTTTCTCACCGTTTGTTGTGATGATAAAGCAAGCAGTTCTTCCTTGACTAAATTAATACCAAAGGTACACGTCCTTTTTGCATTGCTACACATAGTGTATAATTGTGAAGGTGGACAGATCATCATATAATTTTTCTATTGCTTTACTAGCGGATTTTAATTACCTTCCAGAGATATGTTAGCCAAAGGTTTCTATGATTCTCAGTCGGGTGACAGATCTGCTAAAATATTCCCAGAACTACAATTTAGTTTGACCTTCATATTGTATTTCTACTATATATATTTTAGAAAAGGTGATACTATTCATTCCATTGAGTAGCTCAACAATTTACTAATTAAAATGTTAGAACAATTAAGATATGCATGCTTGGAAATTGCTTCGAGAGTTACAGTAGATTTTCTCGCAGATATCTTCCGGGTAAATATATAACTGCAGAAAATCTTTACATTACGCATAAAAAAATCTTTACATTATCATATCATCACATCTATAACCTGCTCCATTAATGTGTGCTTCTTTTTTATTCAATGTACATTATGTCCTAAGTGCCATGCGTACTTCAAATAGCACATCATCCCTGATTATTAGGTTTTGTTAACACACTGGATACATTAGGACGGCCCTCCATTGGAAAGTTCATTCAAACTATAAAATATTTCCATGACATCTCAGTATTGAAACCTGAATAATACACTGTTAAGTTTCCATGCCGTTTTCCACAAAATAGTGCAAATGTAATCCACACCATTAAAATAGCCACTCAAAGGTCGAAACAATAATTGTTTTCTGGATACAGATTTATTTTGCAAAATATGATGAATGTCACATAACTTCCAACATCTGGGTGTCGCACTTTTATCATTTACGCAAGTGTAGCTCCCACTTCAAACTACCCTTCTGTTATGTTCCAGCTAATAGGCTAAACTGCAAGCTATCTAAATGCGCTGTATGTTACACTCTGCAGCTAGATGGAGATAAGATGCCATAACGGTTACTCTTTTTAGCGTTTTCCCGTATCCATTACACCTTTTCACTTTTTTTTTTCTCTGCATTTGTTGCCTCTCCTGAAAAATGTAACTAGCCAGCTTCCAAGGTAGAGTGTTGATGCCAGCGATGATAGTGGTGATCGTATGTGGCCGTTCTTCGCCACACAATATCTAAGAATCACACTGACGGCGAATACATATATTAGAGCAGCCCACACAGAGGAATCTCAAGCATCTGAAACAAAGAGGCACTGCCATGCTTCTGGTCCACACTGATACGTGCCTCCCTCAGTGACCAACTGATTGGAAACATTTAAAGCTAAAAGAGGCACGGTCATGTTTTTCAATTGTTTCTGTCAGAGGGGCACGGGCTTGGGTATAATTGTGGCTCTCATAGCTTGATGGCTGTTCCAAAGAACATTTGAAAAACAGAGGCACGAGCATGCCTCTCTGGGTGAACGCGTGACTGGAAACATTGGAAACGCAGAGCCACGACCGTGCCTCTACTTCAGGTCCAACAGTGCCTCTCGAATCTCCACCGCTGTGTCTCTCTTTGTGAACGTGTGACTACAGACAAAGAATCGATGGTTCTACTAACTATATGCATGTGGCCCTATGAGTGAAGATAGAGAGGCACTGATTCGAAGAGGCACGACACAGCCTTTTCGCCAATGCCTATGCCCCCCTGTGTTTGAACACAACGAGGGACAGAAGAACACTGAACCATGCCTCTCTATCTTCACTGCCTTGACTCTCTGAGTGAACGACTGTGCTACTGCTAGACACACAATAGTGCTATGGGTAGTTTTTGAAAAGTTTTTGCAATTGAGTTTCTTTGAGTTTTTGCAGTTGAGTTTCTTTGAAGAATTGCACTTCAAAGAAAGGGATAATTAGTCGCTGAATTTGCCTCTTCTAATGTCGTTGCAGTTGATTTTCCTAGCGTCACGGCTGTGCATCTCCTAGCGTCACGGCCGTGCCTCTCCTAGAGTCACAAACGTGCCTCTCCTGTAACTTTGCAAAAAAAAGCCCCCCATGGATCCGATATTTACACGCAAGTCCCGAAGTTCGTCCCGTGACCGTTGGATCTCAAATCCAAGGGCTCTCGGGAGCCTGTGTCATGGGAGATCTGATGCCCCGCACCACCTGATACTTTGCCGGGGTGAGCGTGATGACAGACGATGAGTATCCATCTACCACTGGTGGACCGAGGACTACAACGCCGATGAAGTTGTCAAGGAGTGTAACCATCTCATCTCCTACTTCACCATGATCAGGTCAAAGTGCGTCTCTACGGCCAGTCCATGTTGCTCAATTATCTACTAGGCAGCAAATAATCCAAGCTAGCGGTCCGTGTGATGTTTGTGGCATGAAGTCAACATGAAGATCGGTCACAAATAAGAGACGTGCGCAGTTTGTGGCCAGTCATGGTTCCATGTGAGTGTGCTTGGTTGTTCTGGTTATTTAGAAATAAGATACTTTTGGGTATTATATGATCAGTACCAGGGTTTTCAATTTTGACTGTGGAAACACTTCTGTTTGAATGCTCAAAATAATCAAATAAATTTCTTTAAAAAATCAACATATTTTAATTATAGTTTGAAGTTAGCTTGAATGTGACTAACCAGACAGGCCATTGGGTGTCACTTTCGCTATCCTAGGGCTTCTCCGCTGGGATTCGAATACTTTCGAGTCAAAATTCACACCGACAAAGAAACATTATCATAAAACTCAAAATAATCTTTCATACCCTCTATGGACTCTTGAGAGGGCACAAAAATAAATAAAATCATCCATTGAAGACTACCTACCAGAATTCATCACCTAGGTAGGACAAAACTCCTCAGTATAAATCAGACAACTCATGGATGTACCCCTCACAAGTATAACACACACGCTTCCACACGGCTTCCACAACTCATCTTATTTTAGTGTAATTGTTGGGCGGATCATAGTCTCTGTGAGGATGCATGCATATGGCCGGTGCACATTAGGATTAGGAGGCATCGGGAATGAAACCATTCCTCCTTTTTACATCCTTACTGCTATGATCAGCATAGGCATATTCGAAATACATGGACAATCTAGAGAGGTTAGTGTACTGTCGCCATTTAATACAACTTCACTAAAACTACTCAACTAATTAAGGATCTAGTTTTAGGGGGCTAACTATATTCCACACACTTGTGAAACACTGCTGAGAGTTATTTGCCTTGTGCAAGAGGGCTGTGTCGTTCGTGGTATCATGGCCATCTTTGCTTCAGGATGGTGGACGGTAAGGGAAAAACATATCAATGTATCTGCACTGAAAGAACAATGACGTCTCTGCATAAGAATTTTTCATGGAGAACACTAGCAGAGCCCATTTTTTTAGCACATGAACTATTTACAATATCTGTTGTTTGAAGTTTATGCTTATAATTAATATATTTGTGATCTCTAGAGTAATACAACATGATGTGACTCTTAATAATTCGTCAATGGTTTGACTAACCGGCGTATTCACTTAGAGCTAAACTTAGGATACTAATTACGGGGAGAAGCTACTAAATATATCAATTCAACCCTGGTAATTTGACATACAAAACTTGGCATTGGTTTTGTCTATATTAGGACACAAAACCAACGCCAAATATTGGTAATCACTCAAAAAGTTCATCCAATTCCCACCTACAACATGAGCAGATTCACAAATTCAATGAAATACGTATAATAAATTAATAATCGTGTGCCCTCTTCATCTTGTGAAGTCAATGGGATGTGTATGATATTCATGTGTCCTCTCGATCAGCTAAGCACATGGCAGGTAACATCACATTAACTAGCTATGTCCAGAGTGTCATGGAATGCAGCTTTTCCGCGACGGTTATGCGTGCAACTCACAGTGCATGAGATCCGTTGAAAACAAAGAACATATACGTGGGTCGTATTATATCTTGTGCGCCAATAAAATGTCATTCACTTTTTTACCTTACACGAGAAAGAAAAGAGACAAGTTGATAATATCACTGGTAATGGAATGATTAACTGGACAGAGACATGGGGCATGCTTGCACAATGCTCCATCCTCCTTATATGTGAGAGAAAATTACTTTTGTCATAGTGATGCTCTAAGTAAGATAGAAATCAAAACTTCCAATAGACAAGTTAGTGAATGAACTGAATTCATGTGAATAGACGAGTCCACCAAACATCCGTGCACATAACAGTGATGACCAATCACCTGCCAGATGCACCAGAACTAACTACACATGTGCACTACATGTTGAGTCGCACAAATAACTCAACAACAAGGATAAATTTACTGTGCTAACTGTGGTTTAACATCGGAAATGCTAACTATGCTTAGAAATCCAACAAGTATAAGCATTTAATTCCATTAAAAATGCGCCCATATGTACGTGACTGATCCATGCCGAATTTTCTTGTTACTGAAACTTCCACCGTCTTCTATGAAGACTTCCATTGTCTATCTTTAGAAAAACTGCAAATCGAAAAAGTACAAGCAATGTAATTACTATACAACACCGCATTTTAAACGGTTGGAGCTGCCCGAGTCGCCCCTGCGGGGGCCAAGCGGTCCTTTTCCAGAGTTCAACAAGCCTCTGCATCTTGTAAAGACAACACTCTCCCAACAAAGATGTGATCCCTTGCCATCATATCTTCCATAAAATGGTACCCTCACCAAGCTGCAGAGGTAACTAAATGTACTTTGCACAGACTCGAATGTTTGTGTGTCCACCATAGAAGTGAATAAGGTTTCTACATGGAAAGATAAATAACCTCGGAATATATTCCGATCTCAAAATCGCAAAAAAAGAGCCAACATATTACTCTAGATTTGTTTAGCTTGAAGTAAAATTAGCAGGTAAAAGTACACATACTTATATATGAGGAAGTGCAACCAAATCAGAACGTATCCATTAAAAAACCAACACGTACAACTAGTACTGTGGCTAAAACTTAAGTTGCTTTCTCAGAATTGAACAACCATGTTTGTTACTCTACTATCATATGTTTCTTGCAGCATTGTCTTGTTTGCCCATGCATTTGTTGCATTATGTAAACGCGTACACACAAAATTTTGAACACATTTACTTATGGTAACTACAGATCGCATGGGATGGACGCCACATTTTAACACAGACCCTTGTACTAACTACACGCCATGAGGGCGAAAACGCATATCCTCCACTGTCAAACAATTCATTGCTTCATTTTTGCACCCCCTGTTCTTCTGTGCACTATATATATGCCCATATTTTGCTAAGTCAGGGTGTCAATAGAGAAATTTCCCACCTCAGCACCGTTAAGCTAAACCCCGAGTTGACGAAGAGAGTCAGGGCCGACAAGGTATATTCGCCTTCGACTGCTCTTATATCGGAAGACCACCACGCCCTTGTAAGCTGCCCGTGGAACACCGTCCTTGAAAAATGGCAGAAAAATTAAAACATGAGCAGTAATGTTTTGCACCTGAAGACTAGACACATTTCCAGTCCAAATTGTGTCCAGCAAAAATGCATTTTCCAATAGAGCAAAGAATCACCACTCAGAGATTTATCACTTGCCATACTTGACAATGAAACATAAACGAATTAAATTGAGTTAGCAAGGGAACCTTCCACTCTTCAAATACTCCAAACTGACGAGCTACACGCTCGAAATCGCCCTGGTCGTTATACTGAATCCTTACGTCCACATCCAGATTGTGGGCCTTCAACAAATCATCGGATCCATGCAAAGGTGTGGCATTAGCGACATCTTTCCCAAATTTGACCAAGAACTTGTCCTAATGTTACCAACACAAGGATTAGACACACTCTTATGGAAACAGCAACGTTCTCTCTGAGGAACAGATTAACTCTTACCTCCGTGAGGTAGCTCAGGTCCTCGGACATCCAGACAATCTGTGGCCATAAAAGGGGCACAGGTAAATCTCAGCAACAAAGAGCTTATAAATTTTGTACAAACTGAAATATATGGGAAGATTTGCATACATGAGCATCATTTAACTTGATTGGTTTCAAGTACTGATCAAAGAATTGTCCCATGCTTGATCCCTGGAGTGGACGCATAAAAACACAAGTGTTAAATGCCAGCAATCCAGAGTCAATGTCTCAAATAGTCAAGGGCTACTCAGCTGGTAGTTACTGCATGCAAAAATGCAGTCATAAATTTTGCATTGTCATAGAGTAGCCAACATACATGCTCGCCAAAGTTGTATGTTCTGCATACTTCTGGTCGAATAAATTGCCGATCTCTGTGTACCTCCTTTAGCCTCACCCAATCATCCCAATAAGTAAACTCTTGTCAAGGAAGAAACAGCTGATACAAGGTACTAAAAAAAAGCATATCTGCTAATCTAAGAATCAGTAGGCAACAGTCAGGATATGCTTTGGGCCACTTTGGTGACAGCTCCATCCATGTTGACTTTGTTAGCATCCATCCAAGCCCAGGAAAGAAGTCCGAACGGTAAAGAGCTTCTGCAATGCATTATCTACAAAAATGAGTAACTTTCCCTATCAATGCGGAAATAAAGTTGAACAAATGCCTATCAGAATACTAACTTGGGTCATAAACGAACTGCTTCTGCCCATTGTCATTCCAAGAAGAAACAGCCATTATCGACCTACAATACCACAACAACAACAACAACAACAGTTACAGTAACCTAATTAGAAACACTTGATATTAATCAATTGTCTTTGCCATCTATAGTCGGAGTACAGTTGTAACATACTTGTCAGTATCAAGTAATTTCGCTGCAGCCTCGAAGTAGTCGAAGAAATCTGGGGCGATCTCCATGTCATCTATTAACCATTAAACCATGGAAATGAGATGGCATGCGCAATATATATAAGAACAAGACAGTCGAAGAATCATCAAAGAGATCAGACCTTCCAGAATGATTACTCGACGAAAATTATGCTTAATGAATAGCTCATCCAAGGCCCATTTATAGTGGTCTGAATTGAGAAACATCGTTAGAACAAAAATCAATCATTTCATCAGCCTTAAGAAATACCGCATCAATTGAGGACCACCTACTAGCTATCTTGTAATATGCAATGTTTTCCCCTGGACTTTCAGTGTGCACAGGTTCAAGATCTACATGCTGCACCACATCAAAGGGAAAAGGAACACTGAGTGCTAGCTAAACAAATCATTTGCTGGTAGCCTGTATGCCTAGAGAAGTACTGTAAATGCTATTTAGAGAAGACTGAAATGATAAAAGGTGCAATCATCCAGATCCAATATCCTCCCAGCCCCACTCCTTCCCCCCGCATTACACGGTTTTCTCAAGGGTAGCAGTTCCAATTGATGCCGTACCAGGGGCGGACCATTTCATGTTTGGACCATTGACATCGCTCATTTGACATCCACCTACATAACCTACTTCCCCAGTACCAAAATAATCTCCTCAAGAAGTTAAAGCTGGCAATACGCTTCAAGTCCTACCTCCATCTAGATTCGCTACCACCTCTTGGTACATCTACAGCTTCTTGCAGGCCAAATTTTCAATTTTTATTTTTATTTCTGCACTCATATGGCTACTTAGAGTAAGCAGTCACACAATAACTTGTAGTAGCAGCTATGCTACCAATATTACAGGAGAAGCAGAGCGTGTTCTGTTATAGTATGAGGCAATCAAGCATAGAGCAAGTGTTTCTTTCCGCACCTGCATAAATGTTATTTGGGTATAACTCAAGGCCTTATTTTTTACTTCTCCATTTGTCCCATCCTGCAATTGGAAGAAGCAATGTACAAAATATCATTCCACACACTTAAAGAGACCGAGAACAAGAATTGAAATTGCTATTAGCATTACCTGTGATATAAATAGTGGAAACTTTGAAGCGACTGCTTTCTGATACCTGGAAGAGTTATTGTCCATCATTTGGTCAGGAAGTGTGTTCTACAAAGTACAGACTGAAGCTAGTATATGGAAGTAAAAGGAGCAAACAGGCTTCATAAACAGATTAGCGAGTAATGGTCTAAGTTTCCTTATGAGATGTTGTATGACCAGTGAGGTGACAAGATTGCAATTTGATTTCCTATATAATAGACACAGGTGTCATCAATTGAGTGGGCTCTCATCAACATATAATAGCATCGGAAATTCTTCATTTTTGGAAAACAGAGGAATGGAGACAGAGCGTACTTGAGGATAGATTCAACTGTCCTTTGCAAATAGTCTGGTCGATTGCAAGCCATTATGACAACAGCGGCGACGGAGAGATCAGGTTGATCCTGCAGAGCAGAACAGGTTAACATCTTGGATTATGCCCTGGAATGAGCCTGATACTGGAGTCGAGGAGGGGGTTTACTGCTCCCGCGAGGGCGAGGCGGCCGGCGTCATGAGACTGGGCAGAAAAGTGCCGCACCTGAACAGAAAGGAGAAACCAAATCAAGGGGAAATCTACTAGGCTAATCTGATTTGCGGGTGGAGAAGATGAGGTAGAGGCGACCAGATCGACTGGCTGAGCCGGATGGATCTGATCCGTGGAGAAAGCAGAGCAAAGGGGGGGGGGGGGGGGGGGGGGGGGGAGGGTGGTTACTTGGATGTAGATGAAGGCCGCGGCGGCGGCGACGAGGAGAAGGCGGCGGATGTGACGCGGATTAGGAACCATCGCCGGCGAGCAGGGCGTGCGCGGCGGAGGAAGAGCAGTCCCCGGCCTGACTTGACTCCGCTCCTGTAACACACACTGCTTTGCATTACAATGGAGCTTTTTTTTTTCTGCGAGAAGGATTTCACATGGAAATTACACAAAAACCCCACAATTGAAACTAGGTCGACGAACTGGTACCACACTTCGTTGGGGCCCGCATACAGCGATGACATGGCGGGGGAGGCACGCGCCGCGTGCCGACGAGGCAGAGTCGGGTTTGGTTGGACCGTATCAGGTGAGCTCTCTCCCAGTCGACCCTCTCGAGTGCCGCCTCGCCCCACTGAGGTTCGCCGTAGTTTCAATTCGTCGCCTGCATGGTTACTTGGAGCGCTCGAGCTCCTATTCCTTCTTTGCGTCACATCGCGTGGGACGGAGCCACCCCGCCACCACCTACACCACGTGACCTTTGGCTAGCGACGCCACCGATGACGGCGAGGGGTGGGAAGCCAGGGACGGCAACGAGAAGTGGTGGCGGCTAGGGTTACCTCCCTGGTTGCCCGCGGGAGCAAGTCGGGAGGGCTTCCTTTCTTCGTTGCCCCCTAGGTCGCAACTTTGGAGAAGAAGATGGATGCAGTGAACTATCAACAAGGCGGGAGCCGTCTCTTTCTTCTGCCAACCATGTTTATACGTTGTGTCTCGGCTCATACTACGTAGCAGGTAAGAGTAGTAAACTTGAGTAACGGATAATACCCATCTGACTGGCAGCACAGGCTGCACTCACTCTGTACACACATCGTGACCCTCCTGTCGGTGTACTAAGTATTGGGCCTTTAGTACCCCGTACTTGTGCACGGGCAGTTGTAGCCACACCTGCGGCAAGGCTTGTCGGGGAACAGCTGAAGATTAATCCAAGATTATCAAAGAGACATTCAAGCCAAGGACCAGAAGATAAGGAGAACTGGAGATCAGGGGCTCGGCCCTCGGCAAGATCTTGCCGGGGTAGCCCGCGGAGCCCGACAAGATTCGCACCCCAGCAAGGTTCCGCCACTGTGCCACCGCTCCAGCGCAGCGACCAGCCTGGCATTCTGGCCCCATCTCTGGATGCGTGGCAAGGCGCTAGTGGAGGCGAGCTTAAGCGGTGCTGATGGGATGGCCCCTTTTTCCATCCCCAAGAAAGTAGGGACACCTAAACGGACAGCGCTCCAAGAACTGGGACGAATACACTGATAATAAACAAAAGCAGGAGTAGGGTTTTACGCTGATCAGCGGCCCGAACCTGGGTAAAATCCCCCCGCGTTGGTCCTCGGTTCTGCTCTTTGTGCATACCTCTCTCCCTGCCGAATCGTAGAAGGGGTCCTTCGGATCCCATAGGTGTCGTACGCCGGCATCTTTGGCGCGCCAGGTAGGGGGATCGAGGTTGCACGAACCTGATCCGGTGATCAGCGTGTCAGTTTCTTCACGGTCTTCGTCACCATGCCACCCAAGAAGAAAGGTGCGGCAGCGATTGTTCCGTCTACGTCTGTCTTGCCCGTGCCTACTCGGGCGGGTGACGGTGTGGATGCAGGAGATGGGGGTTTAGAGCCTCCACGGTGTTCTGGTGACCCGAGCCAGGCGAGCGGCGTCGTTCGCAGCGGCGACGGCAACCCGCACGCCGCTAGGTCCAGAGATGGAGCCGTGCTGCCTACGGGCGGCGCAGCGAACTCCAGAGATCGGAGGATGCCTTCTAAGACTCTGACGCCGGTGCAAGCGTTGCGGCCTTCTCAAGTCGCACGCGACGAGCAGCGCCGTGGCGTTGGTGGGTCTGAACGTCCCCATGGAAAGACTTCTGCGTATCGATCCCAAGGTGCGCAGGCCCAGCATGCACGCCAAACTGCCGATGGAGGTGGCGCGCGGTCGCGTGAACGTGATGGTGCTCCTTCTAACACTGTTAGGAGTCAGAGCACCTCACGTACCTCGCACCTGTCGCCGCCACCTACGCCAGCAGAAGCCTTGGCACGTGCGTAGCTGCTCCTCGATTTTCCTCCTGCTCCGGAGAAGATGGAGGAGGGGCGATCTACTATCTAGAGCCTCATCGGCTTCGTCAACAAGGATGGGCCGCAGCCTGCGGGGCCCTCGCGGCAGCGGTCTATCGATCCGACGCGAGCCGATGGAGAGAAGACTGGAGGCGGTGCGACCACGGTGCACTCCCCTCCACGACAGCAGCAGCGTTCGTCAACCCGGCGGACTGACGGCCGTGATGACGATTCCACGGCATCATCCGATCTGCGGATGCGCCGCGATCAGCGTCAAGTTCTTCGGGAACAAAGCAAAGAAGACGCTCGAACTACCATCGAGCGGCGACGGGAGGCGCGTCATCAGTCCGATAAACGCGCAAGGCCTACTGTCGACAAGCCTGCGCCAGGGCATGAAGGCGACTTGCCCTATGAGGTAGGTTGTCCAACGTTTACCCGTGAGCTGCGGCGAGTCCAGTGGCCCAACTCCCAAACGTTCAAACCAGAGGTCCCGGAGAAATACGACGGCAAGACTCACCCCTCGGAGTTCTTGAGCATCTCTACCATTGCGGTGCAGGCTGCCGGGGGCCGAGATGACAAGATACTTGCCAACTACTTCCCGTTGATGCTCAAACCCAACGTCAGGTCGTGGTTGATGCATCTGCCGGAGAATTCCATTTCTTCTTGGTCAGATCTGTGCCATCAGTTTGTTGGCGCCTTTGTTGGAGGCCACCAAGCTCCTGGCCAAGAGAGTGATTTGCATCTCCTCCCTCAAAAGGAGGGCGAACCTCTGCGCAAGTTTATCCAGAGATTTAGCCGGGTGTAATATAATATTCCAGACGTTCATCCTGCCGCTGTTGTTAGCACGTTTCATCAGAACATGCGCAACCGCAAGATGCGCGAAGAGCTGGCGATGAACAAAGTCAGGAGTATTGCCGAGCTTTACGCTTTGGCCGACAAGTGCGCTCGAGCTGAAGAAGGGAGGAAACTCCCTGGCGAAGGTGTTGGCGCAGGGGGCGAATCAGAAGACGAAGATGCTGCAACCTTGCCAAAGAAAGGCCGGCGGCGGAACAAGAAGCGCAGAGGCAAGGCCGTGCTTGCTGTCGAGGAATCCGGCAACCCCGGCACCGCCAAGAAGGCCAAGGTTGACGACCCCAGCAAGGAAGTTGCCGGGTGCGCCTCCTGCCAGGCCTTGGAGGCTGCCGATAAGTCGGAAAACTCCGGCAAGCAGTATTGCAAGATCCATCGCACCAAGGGCCACGATCTCCAAAACGGTCGGCAAGTTGAGCAACTTGTCGAGAAGCAGAGAGCTGAGTACGAAAGACGAGACAAGGAGAAGGCCCAGGACGGTGCTGAGGGATCTAGCAAGAAGCATGGTGGCCGAGTAGGCCGCCGCGGCAAGGCTAAGCAACAGAAGGAGAGGCCTGCTCGAGGCCGCGACAAAGATGAGGGAGGCGGTGAAGATGAAGAAGACGACGAATCCAGTGAGCACGAGTTTCAGAAAGCCACATAGGCCATGTGTATTGACGGGGGCGCCTCGTTGCATTCTTCTCGTCGCCGACTTAAACAGTGGGTGCGTGAGGTTAATGCAACGGAGCCGTCATTTGATGCACGCAAACCCTTAAAGTGGTCCAGCACGCCTATCATTTTTTACGCCGAGGATCACCCTGATCGCACAACTGCGGTCGGGTGTTTGCCCTTGTTGGTCTCACCAACAATCCGCAACCTCAAGGTGACAAAAATGCTAGTTGACAGTGGGGCCGGGCTGAACTTAATCTCACCGGACGTGCTCAAGAAGCTGCAAATTCCTGATGAAGATCTCGAGGAAACAGGCACGTTTCAAGGGATCAATCCAGGAAGGACCCAGCCGAAAGGCAAGATTACGCTACCGGTGACATTTGGTAGCGAGCTCAACTACAGGACAGAGAAGGTAGTGTTTGATGTCGCCAAGATCCCTATATCATACAATTGGATCCTTGGCCGCCCAGCGCTGGCTAAGTTCATGGCGGCATCACACTATGCGTACAATGTGTTGAAGATGCCTGTACCGATAAGTGTCATCACTATCCACTCTGACAAGAAGGATGCACTTATCTGCACCAACCAACTATACCGGGAGGCAGCTGCAGCACCTGCCGTCAAGGCATCTGCTCCTGCCGCTGGAACTCTCGGTGAGGAGAAGAAGAAGACCGGCAAGATCTCTGGCGCAAACTCCGGCAAGCGCACCTCCTCAGAGTGCTGCGCTTCCGTTGAGGACGCACCAGAGGGTTCCACCGGCAAAAACAAGAAGTCCAAGGCTGCTCCACCAGAGATCAAGAAGGTACCCATCAAGGAGGACGGAACGGGAGCAACATTCACCATAAGTTCCACCCTAGATGACAAATAGGAAAGTGCACTCGTTGCCTTCCTGCGGGCGAATGTCGACGTGTTTGCATGGCAACCGTCTGACATCCCCGGTGTTCCCAGGGAGGTAATTGAGCACCACCTTGTTGTCTGTCCTCACGCGCGGCCCGTCAAGCAAAGGGTCAGGAAGCAAGCCTTGGAGCGGCAAGAATTCATTGCCGAAGAAATCAGGAAGCTAGAAGAGGCAGGCTTGGTCAGAGGAGTGCTTCACCCAACGTGGTTGGCCAATCCGGTTGTAGTGCACAAGGCGAATGGGAAATGGAGGCTGTGTATTGATTATACAGACATCAATAAAGCCTGTCCAAAAGATCCTTTCACCTTGCCGCGCATCGACCAGATTGTGGACTCCACTGCTGGTTGTGACCTACTGTCGTTCCTTGATGCCTACTCGGGATATCACCAGATCTTCATGGCAAAAGAAGATGAAGAAAAGACCGCATTTATCACCCCGTGTGGTACGTATTGTTTTATACGAATGCCTTTCGGGTTGAAAAGTGCTGGTTCTACATTTGTGAGAGCGGTCCAAATTGGTTTTAAGCCTCAGCTACATAGAAATATGGAAGCATACATGGATGACATAGTGGTCAAAACCAAGGATAAAGCGACACTCATACAAGATCTA
The DNA here is from genome assembly GCA_011799875.1 of Thinopyrum elongatum. NCBI lineage: Eukaryota > Viridiplantae > Streptophyta > Magnoliopsida > Poales > Poaceae > Thinopyrum > Thinopyrum elongatum. The sequence goes on along the minus strand of CM022299.1, from coordinate 607,793,600 downwards.
GAAGAAACATTTACAAATCTGCGCAAGATCAATTTAAAGCTCAATCCTGCGAAGTGTGTGTTTGGCGTCCCTTCCAGCAAGCTTCTCGGGTTCTTTGTATCTCAGCATGGAATCAAAGCGAATCCCGACAAGATCAAAGCTATTGAGCAGATTGAAGCACCAAGACGCATCAAGGATGTATGTCATCTTGCCGGCTGCGTTGCTGCCCTAAGCAGGTTCATCTCCAAATCCACTGAGCGCGCCCTGCCCTTTTTCAAAATTTTGAAGAAGGCAGGTCCAATGAGATGGACTCCGGAAGTGGAGGCAGTGTTGCAGGATTTGAAGAGGTACCTCTCCTCTCCGCCGACGTTAGTCACACCTAGGCCACAAGAGCCGTTGCTGTTGTATCTAGCGGCAACGAATCAAGTGGTTAGTGTTGCGTTAGTGGCGTAGAGAGAAGTTGACGAGGAGGCAACAGCAGCGGCAGGACCGTCAGGTGACACGCCGGGATCTTCTCCGGCAAGATCTGGTACCGGCAAGACAGGATCTGTGCAGTCAGAGGAATCAGTGCAAAAAAGGAAGATGGTGCAGCGTCCAATTTATTTTGTTAGTTCCCTTCTACAGGGAGCTAGGTCAAGATACTCTGGTGTGCAGAAGTTGCTTTTTGGCCTTCTCATGGCCTCGAGGAAACTGCGCCATTATTTTCAGGCACATAAGATTACCGTCATCACTTGATTTCCGTTGCAGCGGATTTTGCGAAATCCAGAGGCAACTGGCAGGATTGTGGAGTGGGCGTTGGAATTGTCAAGCTTTGGTCTAAAGTTTGAAAGTACTTCAGCAATTCAGAGCAGAGCCTTGGCGGAGTTCATTGCGGAATGGACCCCAACGCCAGACGAAGAGATTCAAGAAACGACTTTTCCCGGCAAGGAAACAGATCAAGAATGGATTATGTACTTTGACGGGGCTTTCTCACTGCAAGGCACCGGTGCTGGCGTGCTGCTTGTCGCACCCACGGGAGAGCACCTCAAGTACGTAATTCAGATGCATTTTCCCCGGGAGAGCTCGACGAACAACACTGCGGAGTACGAAGGCCTGCTTGCCGGTCTCAGGATCGCGGCAGACCTTGGTATCAAGAAGCTCATCATCAGAGGCGATTCACAACTTGTTGTCAGGCAAGTCAACAAAGATTATCAAATTCCGTTGATGCAAGCCTATGTGGATGAAGTGAGAAAAATGGAAGAGCGCTTTGACGGCCTGTAAACAAAGCACATTCCTCGTGCCGAAAACAGTATTGCAGATGACCTGTCAAAATGCGCTGCCCTCAAGTTACCTGTGGAACCAGGAACTTTTGTGCTCCACTTAACTCAGCCATTTGTAACGCCATCAATGACGCAAGAAAAGAGAAGGAAGTTGAATTCTGGTCAGTACTTTCCGGCAGAGCTCCCGGGAGCCGCCGGCAAGGAAGTTGCCAGGATCAGCGACAAGCCTGCCGGGGAACAACAGGCTCCAGAAGGGGCTCAGGCCCTTGCCGTCGAGACAAACGTTCCCCCGGCAGAAGAGATGCCTTTAGTCCTAGTTGTCGAGCCCCAGGCTCCAGCTTGGGCACAGCTCATCGTCCATTTTCTTCAGACAAGAGAACTCCCTGAGGAGCAGAAAGAAACGGAAAAAGTAGCCCGTCAGTCTAGCATGTACCAGTTCGTCGATGGTGTTCTGTACAGCAAGAGACTAAATGGTGTGAAATTGAAGTGTATTCCTCGGGAGGATGGACTGGAGCTGTTGGCAGAGATACATGGAGGTATATGTGGCTCTCACATAGGATCAAGAGTGCTTGTCGGGAAGGCATTCCGACAAGGTTTCTTTTGGCCCACTGCTCTGCAGGATGCAGCTGCACTAGTAACCAAGTGTGAAGCGTGCCAGTTTCATTCAAAGAAATCACATCAGCCAGCTCAAGCTCTCCAGACAATCCCTCTCTCCTGGCCATTTTCGGTCTGGGGGCTCGACATACTGGGCCCTTTTCCCCGTGCTACCGGGGGCTTTGAGTACTTGTACGTTGCAATCGACAAGTTCACAAAGTGGCCGTAGGTGGAAGCGGTGAGGAAGGTGACGGCACAATCAGCCGTCAAGTTCTTTAAAGGGATAGTTTGCCGTTTCGGTGTGCCCAACAGGATCATCACTGACAATGGCACACAATTCACAAGTCGCACCTTCATGCAGTACGTCCAGGATCTTGGCGGCAAAATATGTTTTGCCTCTGTTGCTCACCCGAGAAGCAATGGCCAAGCAGAGAGGGCTAATGCTGAAGTGCTGCGCGGTCTCAGGACCAGAACTTTTGACAAGCTGAAAAAGTGCGGAAGGCGCTGGATTGATGAGTTGCCGGCGGTTCTTTGGTCAATCAGAATGACACCAAATCGAGCTACTGACCAGACACCCTTCGCCCTGGTTTACGGAGCGGAAGCAGTTCTCCTCACATAACTCATATACGGGTCACCTCGAGTGCTCGCTTATGATGAGCTTGAGCAAGAGCAACTGCGGCAAGATGACGCTGTGCTCCTTGAGGAGGATCGTCTTCAGGCTGCTGTGCGAGCTGCACGTTACCAGCAAGCTTTGTGTCGCTACCATAGCCGCAAAGTTCATGCCCGAAGTCTTGAGGAAGGCGATCTTGTTCTTCGGCGGATTCAGTCCGCCAAGAATTCAAACAAGTTGACGCAGAAGTGGGAAGGCCCTTATCGGGTAGTACGAGTCACCAGGCCCAGCGCTGTCCGCCTGGAGACCGAGGGTGACGTTCCAGTGAGTAACTCTTGGAATATCGAGCGTCTTCGCAAGTTCTACCCATAAGGCACGGTTGCCGGGGGCTCCCGACAACCTCCTTTTGTACGAGTTTTGCCGGCAAGGCATATAATCCTTTGTACAAAGCCAGGCGCAGACCCTGTGCGTAGTTGAATAAGCTTAAGTGTTGTACATTTCTTGATTTCCATGTTTATGTATATGCATGCTTGTCTGACACTTGCTCTTGGTAAGCATTAACGAACCACTAAGGTTCCATATCTTTATTTTCTCTTCTTTCTTTTTCTCAAAGGATAGAAGGTTCCTTCGCGCACAAGTTTGCCGGGGGGGAAGGAAGGTATGGATATCAATGGGCAATGTTCAGAATTGATGTCTTGCCGGAAGGAGTACAGCGACAGAAAGCTAAGTTGCGAAACTTTGAGCAAGTTTTTCAATTTTTACGATCAGGCTATTTTCTTTAGACAATTTCGGCCCTTGTATGGAAAACCTGCACGCAAAGGAACCCTTGTCGTAATTGGTTGCACCCTTATTTTGTTTCGAGTCCGCTCAACAGTTTAAGTGGCTGTACCAAGAGCGCCAAGGTATCTTGCCGGCTGCTGCACCTCCAGCAGGCTGCTGAAGTCCCGCACCCAGCGCTCGCGGTAGGTTGCGCGCCAGTAAGTTTCCAGTAAGCGTAGGGCGTATACCATACGGGAAGAAATTGGACAGGAGAAATAGCATGCATGTACTCAATTATAGCGAGTTATATTACATCGATAGTTGCCGTAGTTCTAAGTTAAGACTAAATTGTCTTTGGCATGGAATGGTGGCGGCAAGGAAAAGTAAGACGGCTAGTCCCTGCACTGGCCTTCGACCCTCTTGATTGAATCCACCTTCTCAAGGATGGGCGCGACAAGCTCCTCAAGTGCCTTGAGATCTGCATCCTTCGGCAGGTGGTCGAGCACGTTGGTGAGATCAATGCCAGGGTTCTTATGCACCACCTTGACGAGTACCTTGCGGAGGATGGCCCGGCAAAGTTTGCGGGATTCATTGGCCAGTTGGGTCGCTCGGTTGGACTGTAGCAGCTTCAGAGCATCAATGATGCTTTCGAAGAACATGGTCAGCCTGGCGCTCGAGGATATCCTTTCTTCAGAGGAATACCTGAAGTTTTGCAGGCCATCCTGGCCCATGGTTAACAATTGTGCTGTGAGCCTCTCCGCGTGTCGACAAGGTGATCAGTCCAGATCTTCACACCCTTCTCATAGTCAATTTGGGCGGCGGCAGCGCTCTTAAGCAAGTTCTTCTCATCCTGGAGGTCTTTGCTCAGGGCCTTCTCGCGGGCCCTGCCGTCCTCAAGAGACTTTTCTAGCGTGGTTAGCTTCAGCCTCAGATCGGCAATGGCATCGTTGGCTGAAGAGAGCTACTTGGTCTTGTCGGATATAGAAATTTGCATCTCCACCAGGCTGTGGAGAGTTTTCTCCCTGTCATCTTTGAGCGTCGAGAGCTCCTTGTTGTGTTCCTCAAGATCCGCTTCCAGTTTCTTCACTTTGTTGCTCAGCTCGTTCTTGGCGGCCTCTGCAGCCTCGGTGGCATCGATGGTTTCCTTGAGCTTGCTGGTGTGATCTGCAGTTGAAGCTTCGAGCGCCTCTTTGTGTTTCTGCTCCAGCTCCTGGGTGCGCTGCGCGACAAGCTTTTCAATCTCTTCGTCCTTGCCGCGGAGTTTGGCAGCAAGTGCCTGCTCGCGCTCGACAAGATCTTCTTCATGAGCATCAAGCCCAATGCGGCGCTCCGTCAAGAGGGCTTTCTCAGCGGCAATCCTTTGCACATTTTCCTCTTGCGCCTTCTCCATGTCGGATTGCCTCAGGAGGAGCTCCGTCCAGCTTTGGCTCACTTGTTCCCGGCTGGCAGTCAACTCCTGAAGGGCCTCGGCGTACCAGATCTGCATCTGCTCAACGCGCTTCTGGAAATCTGCCTCGGCTGCTTCGACAACTGCAACTCTGGAATCTGCCTTCTCCTTTCGAGCACGGTGGAGTGCTTGGAGCTTGCGGAAATTATCGCCCATAGCCTGAAGGAGTTGATCTTCTTCAGATTTGCCGCTACTAGTGCTTGGTTCATCGACGATTTCGAGCCCGACAGCGGTGATGATTTCTTCATCAAAGGTTTCCCCTTCGGTCGGCGCTCCAATACTTGTTGTACCCGGCAAGTTGATGAATAGGTTGTCGCCAACCTTGAGATATTTGCTCGATGAGGGAGCCTTGGATGTCGATGGTTGATCCTCGACAATCGTCTCACCGGTGGCTGGGGGCTCTGTGGCCGATGTAGCGCCTGGCGCTCCTGCGGCAGGAACGCCGTCAGTATGGTCATCAGTCTCCTCGCCGGCCCTCTCGGCAGATTCCTTGGCGGCTTCCTCGACAGCAGCTTCACTGACCTCGACAGTGGCGTCTTTGGCGGCCTCGCTAGCAGCGATCTTGTCAGCTTCGGCGGCAGCATCTCTGGTGGTCTCCTCGATGACAACGTCGACGTCCATGTGTTCCGTCACAGGGAACTCTGGAAGACGAAGGAAGGAAACAAAATAAGATCAAGATTGAAGTTCAAGAAGAAAAAGAGAGAGAAAGATAAAGAAAAGAATGACAAGTGCTCTGAGGCAAGCAGTCACCTGCGTCGAGCTGTTGAGGGGTGGCTTCATCCCTCCCGGCAACATTGGTTGCCGGGGAAAGGTTGCCGGTGCCCATGTCTGCCAACTCCTCCTCTTCCGAGGTAGGCTCGTCGGTAGGAGCTCTTGCCGGAGATGCGCTTGCGGGCAGCGTGGTTGACGGAGGCGGCATGACGGGGGCGTCCTCCAATGACTCTTCCTGTTGCCGTCCTTCTCCTGCAAGCCCAAAGATATTAGCGGCAAAGGTAGTAACCTCAGCACCCGTCAGCGGAAAATGAGTAGTGAACTCACGTTGGGGGCTGCACTGGGGGATGCGTTGAGGGCTAAGCTCCGGGCTGATGATGATAGTTGCTGGCACGCTCGCAAAGCCTGTCGGGGACTCGTCACCCGTGGAAGTCTTCACCCTCTTCGCCATCCTTTCCGCCAAAGTTCCTATGTCACTGCAGAAATAAGACAAAGCAAGACAATGAGATCAATCGAATTCAGAATTTGGGAGATAAAGGCTGTGACAGGGTATTTACTCTTCCTCTTCTCGTTCCAGGCTGAAACTGGAGATGTCGAAATCGACCTCCGTTGCAGCGTCCGTATGGGGAGGCGGAGGAGGGGTCTTGGGTCGCTTGGCTGCAGCAGGTGCAGGGGGTTGGCGTGACTCTACCGCCTCAACCTCTGGTGCTGTTGTGTGAGATGCCCCTGCCACCCCAGTGGTTGCCGCAGGTGTGTGTCTCGTGCGCCGCACGGGTTGCTATCGAACTCCTTGCCGCGGTGCAGCCTTGCCGGCCGCCTTCTTGCCGGGAGCATCACTGCTCGAAGAAGGTTGATTTGCTGGGGTATCAGAGACAGCTTTCCGAAGGACACACTTGGCCCTCTTTGGAGCTGGGGGCTCCTCTTGTGGTTGTTCTTCGGCTGCGTCCTCATCAGACCAGCTTTCGGCGGCTATGCCACTCTGCTCCCCGGCAGCTTTATCCTCCCCGGCAGGATCTTCTTCCAAAACGACCTCTGCATCGCTGGTTTCCCATTCCGTGAAGCCGACGTCGCCGGCCTCTGCGGCAAGGTTCGCCTCTTCCACCCTAGTGGCAATATAAGGCACTTCCTCATCAGTGGTGGCGCGGACGAGTCTTGTTTCTTCCCGGACGACCCTCTCCGACAAGTTGTCGAAGAACTTTTTCGCATGCTTCTCAGATGGCTCGACCCAAGTTGCATGAAGGCCATGGGCGTTGAACATTGGCATCGTGGCGATGATCGACCCCAGGGCGGAGTTGTTGCACAAAGGGATAATTCTCGCTGGCAACTTATGCTTGTCATCGCGCTGAAATAGCCTGTGGCGGAGAGCGGCAAGCTGCATGATTGTCAAGTTACTGTTTAATTCGGGGCGCAGCCTCATGATGTCTGCCGCGTTCTGGAATTCCCAAGCTGGTCTCCCCTTATTCTGCAGAGGGGCGATGCGGCGGCGAAGGAAGTCATACCCAATCATCTCTATTGTGAGCCCGACAGCTTTCAGATGGAGAATCCTGGTGGTGGCGATCGTGAGCTTGTCGACTTGAGCATCAAGATTACTCCAGTCCTCGCCACGGGCCACTTTCTGCCGTCGGGGCGAACAGAATGGATGGGGATCTGCTTCCTTGATCCAGCACCACTCGGACCGCCATTCTTCCCACTTCTCGCGGTAAACCCCATCTGGATATATCTCCTTGTTCCATGCCCTTGGGATCCAGCCGATAGAACCGGAAAGGGCGTCCCCTTTTTGGATGCGAGGAACAAAGTAATGGCGGAAGAGGGCAGTGTTGGGAACTACTTCGGCAAAGTTTTCGCAAAGATGAGCAAAGATAGACATGCATGTTACGGCATTCGGCGTGAAATCCAGAAGATGGAAGCTGTATGTGTACATGATGTCGATAAAGAAATCGGAGAATGGAGGACAGAGCCCGCTTTAAAAGTAAGCGACGAAGAAGGGGTATTTATCTGGTCCGCCTTTGGAAGAGGAACCTGGGGCCACGCGAGTTGCGGGGTGAGCCTGCGTCTCCCTCGCCCACATGCACTGGTACCGGTTCTTCAAGGCTTTCGCGTCGAGCGTCGGAGCAAAGATGACGTACTTCTACCGCATCTTCGCCAGCTCGCTCTCCGGGACATCAGCTTTCGTCTCCTTGCTCTTGCCTTTGCCCTTGCTAGCCTTGGGCGGCATGGCGGTTGCGAAGGCGGAAGCCGAGGATAGAGCGGGTGCGGAGACGGTGAGCGGATGAGGAGAAATTCTGCTCTGAGCTCGGGGGAAAGAAAGTAATGGCGGATTCTAGATTGGAAAGAAGAGGGGGGTAAATGGGCGGCGCCTCTGCGGATTCCTTTTTACGGGGAAGGAGCAAGGTTGCCTCTTTTACTGCCCAATGTGAACGTGCCTATACAAGCGCGCTGCGGCCGCGGCCGTTCAGTGCACGCTTCCCACGTCGCGCATTCAACGCGCGTAGTGGGGAAGCGCAGTAAGCGGAATAATTACAAGCAGTTAACCCCTACCACGCGTGCCTGTGCACTATTTGGGCCTAGCTCAACAACGCCTCGCACTCGTGTGTGGCCTAGGCTCGGGGGCTCCTGTCAGTGTACTAAGTATTGGGCCTTTAGTACCCCGTACTTGTGCACGGGCAGTTGTAGCCACACCTGCGGCAAGGCTTGTTGGGGAACAGCTGAAGATTAATCCAAGTTTATCAAAGAGACATTCAAGCCAAGGACCAGAAGATAAGGAGAATTGGAGATCAGGGGCTCGGCCCCCGGCAAGATCTTGTCGGGGTAGCCTGCGGAGCCCGGCAAGATCTTGCCGGGGTAGCCCGCAGAGCCCGACAAGATTCGCACCCTGGCAAGGTTCCGCCACTGTGCCACCGCTCCAGCGCAGCGACCAGCCTGGCATTCTGGCCCCATCTCTGGATGCGTGGCAAGGCGCTAGTGGAGGCGAGCTTAAGCGGTGCTGATGGGATGGCCCCTTTTTCCATCCCAAGAAAGTAGGGACACCTAAACGGACACCTCACGGTGCATTAAGTGCATTTGTCCTAAACCGCCAGTGGTTAGGTATGATAACCATGTAGCTACTTTACACCTCGCGTTTGAACAGTTTGCCACTGTGGTGACCCCTTTGAGCATATAAAAGGAGGCCCAAGGCAACTGCTATAGGGGAGAACACTCTCGGCCCATTCTGCATGCGTAGCTGCTGCACGAACATCCTGTTCATTGCCAGCGCTCCAAGAACTGGGACGAATACACTGATAATAAACAAAAGCAGGAGTAGGGTTTTACGCTGATCAGCGGCCCGAACCTGGGTAAAATCCCCCGCGTTGGTCCTCGGTTCTGCTCTTTATGCATACCTCTCTCCCTGCCGAATCGTAGAAGGGGTCCTTCGGATCCTATAGATGTCGTACGCCGACAACTCCAACTATACACAAACTGCCATGACCACGACAAGAATTATCAAATCGAGTAAGGTGAAGACGGGTCGGGGCAGCCACGGTGTCCAAAAATAAGAAATGCCTATGGTCAGTATGTGGAATATTGGCTCGGCCGGTTTCATTTAGGAGCATCCTTATCTATGGGCTTGTTTTCACAAAAGTGACAGATCTAAAATGTCCATATTAATCTTAACGCTTGGCACATAATAAAATGATTAGTGTTTTATATACTTTGTAGTACTCGCTCCATCTCAAAAAAGTTTGTATTAGATTTGTCTAGATACGGATGTATCTAGATACGTATATATCTTTTAATAAATATAAGAACAACTTTCTGGAACAGAGATAATACTATTATTTTTTGCAAGAAAACTTCCGCTCTATTCATCTTCAATCATGGCAGTACAATGAAAACCAAAAATAATAAAAATTACATCCAGATTCGTAGACAGCCTAGCGATGACTACAAGCACTGAAGCAAGCCGGAGGCACGCCGCCGCCACTGCTCCTCCCTCGTCGGAGCCGGGCAAAACTTGTTTTAGTAGACAATCAGGAAGTCATCGTGCTAAGGCCCCATAGGACCAGCGCAGCAGAACAGCAACCGCCGCCGTTGAAGCGTAGCATAGATCGGAAGGATCCAACCTGAAAACACATGAACGTAGACGAACTACGACCAGATCCGAGCAAATCCACTAAGGAAAGATCCGTCGGAGATACATCTCCACATGCCCAGCGATGATGCTAGACCCAGCATCGGGTCGGAGGCTAGTCAGGGAGAACCTTATTCCATCTTTAGGGAGCCGCCGCCGTCTCGTCTTCCTGAGAAGAACACAAACCCAAACAAAACGCGAAGGAACAACTGAAAACAGAGACCTCTCACCGGCAAGGGCCAAGATCCACCGCGCCGCCATGGCCGTAAGGCCACCGAAGACGAGGCAGACCGACGGTGGCGCCGACGGGAGGCAGGGGAACCCTAGACTTTTCTTGGGGAGGAGGCAGCACGCTTGGGTAATGATTGTTAGATAATATTATATATGCCCCCAATGATGACATGGGACTTCCATTCTAATGCACCGATGCTATGAAATACCCTTGGTAATGTGACACCCTGGTTTTTGGCCATTTCATTTTCTTTTGTTTTGTTGGATATTTCATTTGCAGTTGGATTTTCAGTAAATTCATTTGAACTTAGCACTTGGAAATATTTTTGATTTTCTTCCAAGTGAGACCTCTCACACTAGACCCTCTCAAAACCTCATGTCTCACACTCCCTTGCCATGTCATAATTTTTCCTATGGCATCTTTGTCGGAGTCCGGGGAGCTGCGTCCACGGACTTGCTGAGAGAGTTGAGGTTGAACTCTAGGGCTCTAGTTCATGACCTACGCGACTAGATGAGGACATCAGCAAGAGCTCGGGAGACGCAACCTAGCACAGAGCACGTCAGGGACACATGAGCTACCCAGGTTCGGGCCACTGTGATGGTGTAAAACCCTACTCATGCTTGGTTGGGATTTCTTGCAGGGGAGTAGTGCGCTTAGAGCTACAAAGTGAGGTCCGGAGGAAGAAGATGAAGCGGCCCCTCCCCTCTACAATGCCCGTCCTCCCTTCTTATAGTGCCTCGGTCCACTTCCTCGAAAATATGAGCAGGAAAGGGAAACCATAGGGTGGGAAATTTGAAAGGGGACAAGGACTCAGGCTTATCCTGCCCAAAGGCGGTCTTCGCCCGCAAAGGCGCTATCCTGAGGTAAGCGTGGGCTCGGCGATGACGCATGCCCTGGGCGCCGAGCTATCTTGGTCTTCATTCACCAAAGAGGAAATCTTTGGGACTCGCTTTGGAGGGAGGGAGGCACCGCTGCTCCCTTAACACCAAAGAGGAAACTGGTCGCCGCCATACCCTGCCGCCCTTATCCTGACAATAGGATGTCACCCATGTGACTGGCGTGGGCCTCGCGGCAGGAGCCATGAAGCTGGCCTCGGGTGGTCGGCCTCAAGGGGCGACCTCGCAAGCTATCCTCCCGAGGCCGCTGCTGACTTGGTGGAATCCACCGTGCCTACCCTTGCCGGTGGAGGAGTCTCACGGGGCCCAAGCCTGGGCAAACCTTCATGGGCCGCCCACGAGTTCTGCCTCCTAGGCTGCAGTCAGATGGGTCGTGCTACCCTGGTTCCCACTGGACTGACAGTAGCCCCTGGGCCCGCAGCACGGGCGCTCTGCCCATTGGGAGCGAAGTGCTGCGGGGCCCATCGATTTGTCGGGCCTAGGAGATGACGCGTGGCGGCTTTGACGGGACGGGGACACACTACTAGGAGAAAGCTTATAGATAGAATATTAGCAGTAGCGCGGGAAAAGGGAGCAGCACTACTGCTAATTAGCAGTAGCGATGGGCAACAACAAGCGCTACAGGTAGAAAATTAGCAGTAGCGTTGGACGACGATGCACCACTACTGCTAAGTGGCCCCATCGCCACCGACCGAGGCTGCCCATAGTAGTAGCGGTTGGCATAAACCAGCACTACTACTAATAACATAGCAGTAGCGCTTGTCGGCGGGCCACTGCTACTGCTATTGGTGCACAGTGCCAGCAGGTGGGCCCCGATTAGTAGCAGCGTTGGGCCACCAACAAGCACTACTGCTATGAGGATTAGCAGTAGCGCTAGTTGGCATCCCGTGCTACTGGTACGCGTAGCTGCCACCTTTTTCCCTCTCCCCCTCCCCCTCCCCTTTCCCTCCTCTACCTCCCTCACTTAGTTCTTCCTTCTCCTACCTCTCTTCTCTCCCCATTAATGCCCCCATCCATCATCTCCTCCATTAATGACCTCTCTTTCTCTCTGGCTTCCTTCCCACTTTATTTGTCTCTCCCTCCTTCACTTTCCCCACTAATACCTTTGTCTCACTAGCTAGCTCTCCCTCATCTCCACTAGTTAGGTAGAGCATCTCCTTCCAACTAGATCTACCATGCATCTTTGTCCTACTACTTTCGATCCCTAGATAGCGGGACCGGCCATATCTACCGTACGTTTGCTCGATCGATCCCTCTCTCGGGACGAAAGGTGAGCAAAAAGTTGTGCTTTGCAAGAATTAATGGAAATATGTGTGTTTGAGCTATGATGGTTGGATTATGTGTATATGGCATGAGTTGCCGCCTATGTGTATTTGTCGGATCGTGCGTGACATGAGTTGCTTATGTTTTGCCGAAATGTTGATTTATTTCCGTTTCGGTGAATTTTGTGCAAACTCTATATGCCCTATTTTTAGGGAAGGTCATGCCGAAATTTTGTATGACTTTGATATATGCATGCATGATTAAAATTCTTTTGCTTATTATACCGCGCAGGCAATCATGAAGGTCAGTGGAAGAGTGGTGGAAAGATGGTTGTGATCCGCGGTGCACAACATGTATTTAAATAACCCGACTGGGGTTATATGCCCGTGTAGAAGATGCAAACTAATCGTCATCTTGGACCCCTTTGACTGTGGCAGTTTGAAGGCGCACCTGCTCATGCATGGTTTCATGAATGGCTATACTCGGTGGATAATTGAAGATGATGATGAGGATGTCCACATGGCAGATAATAACGACATGGGGGTAGACGAAGAGATGCCCGACGATGATGGACCCGAAGAAGAGTTTGAGGGCGCAGGACATGGCGGAGGAGAAGAGGCCATACACGTCGGAGAAGAGGCCGGACACGGCGGAGAAGAGGCGGATACGCCGCAGTCTTCGATGCGACTAAGTTCAGTCGTGCAGGACCCTCATGTTCGAGACCTGCTTCGCAAGAGTATGACTTGCGACAGAGCCACTTCAAGAGAGGAGGCCAAGCTGGCGCAACTGGAGGTAGACTCGAATACTCCATTGTATGACGGTTGCGATCCCGAGGTGACCTGCTTGAGTTTCACGCTCGAACTTCTAAAGACGAATGCCAAAAACAAATGGACAGACACAAGCCTCGATGAGCATTTGAAGTATCTACATAATGAAGTTCTTCCCTCAGGGAACTTGTGTCCTACTAGTGTCGATGAGGCCAAGAAGATCGTGTGCCCTCTTGATCTGCCCCACATTAGATACCATGCATGCATCAATGATTGCATCATTTATCGGAAGGAGCACGCGGAAAAAACCAGCTGTCCGGTGTGCAATGCTTCTCGATACAAGAAGGCCGGGAAGAAATCTGCTCAAAAAGTTGTATGGTACTTACCGATCACTCCCCGTCTGCAGCGTTATTTCGTAGATCCTAAGGAAGCAAAGCTCATGCGCTGGCACGCGGAAAGGGTGAAGCCCGACGACGGAGATGATCCGAAGCTAAGACACCTCGCAGATCCTAGCCAGTGGCAAGCATTCAACACGGAATATAGATATTTCCCAGATGATGCGAGGAATATCGTGCTTGGTGCGAGTATCGATGACATGAATCCGTTTGGCAACCAGAACATCAACCATAGCACATGGCCCGTGTTTGTATGGATGTACAACCTCCCCCTGGTTGTGCATGAAGTCAAAGTACATACACATGAACATGCTGATTCAAGGGCCGAAACAACCGGAAAAAAATATTAATCTTTATCTGGGGCTACTAAAAGAGGAGTTAGACGCGTTATGGAAAACACCGGCCAAGACATGGGACGCCAGCAAAGGCGAGTATTTCTATATGAGAGTCGCGCTGATAACGACGGTGCGCGACTATCTCGGTTACGGATATGTCGCAGGCCAGGTGTGCCACGGATATTGCGGATGCACCCGGTGCATGGATGATACAAAGTCTCATCAGCTATCGAAAGATGGAGATTCTGGGAAAATCATGTACATGGGTCATCGAAGATGGCTCGAGAAGGATGACCCGTAGAGAAACTGTGAAGATCTATTCAATGGTGAGGCCGAGCATCGAGGACATCCACGTAAGAGGAGCGGCGCCGAAATCGATGAGCTGTTGAAAAACTAGGAACAGTGCCCCGCGCCAGGAAAGATGAAAAAGGCGCCGGAGCCGCTGCTGAAGGTATGGAAGACAAGGTCTGTTTTCTGGGACTTTGAGTACTGGCCCAGCCTCGACGCGCCTCATTGCCTTGATCAAATGCATATCACGAAGAATGTCCTTGAGAGCTTGCTTGCAACAGTGATGAACATGCCGGATATGACTAAGGATGGACCGAAGGCTAGAAAAGACTTGCAAGATTTGAACATTAGGGCAGATCTCCACATGCCGCCCCGTAAAAAGTCGGAGGAGACGGAGAGGAGGCGGGGGACAGGGGCAAAAAAGTCACAACGAGGGGCTCAATTATTCGGCAGTGAACAAGAAAGGAAAGAAGCTCACTCAGAAACGTAAATGTCGAAGCTGAGAAACCATCATTTATATATACTACTCATCAACCCATGCACCTGCACGGGCTAGTTATTTGAACAAATATTAGTAATTAAACTTTACTTTTATAGAACAGTTCTATATAAATAAAATGCATGATTGATGAATACTAAGTCCATTAATAAGCTCTCAAGTATAATATTTAAAATACTTAAACACATAGCTTGCTTTATTGCAAATGAATCTCAGGACACGTAGTATGTGATCCCGAGCTCTAGTGATCCTGGATGAACAGTAAAATCCGAAAAAATAGTAAAAAAATCAAAAAAATCTGAATTTTTTTGGCAAGAACTTTGATGTTTTTCCTACATGCGTGCAAAAATTCATGACGAAATGAGATTCATGCAGGTCTCGGCAAAAAAAACAAAATCGATGCTCCAAAATGCTTCCAAAAACAGTTTTTTTGGAGCATGATTTTGTTTTTTTGCCGAGACCTCCATAAATGTCATTTCATCATGAAAATTGGCACGCATGTAGAAAAAACATCAAAATTTCTTGAAAAAAAATTTCAGATTTTTTTGAATTTTTTTACTATTTTTTCGGATTTTACTGTTCATCTTGGATCACTGGAGCTCGGGATGACATAAGAGTTTTCGATGAATCTCATAACAATTATTTCTCCATTTTACGAACACATGGGGAAACCCGGTCGATAAAAATAGAACACATGGTTAATCAAAATGTTAAATTACTTATGCCTCCGAATAGATAACGATAATCTTGTTATGCGGACATAATGTTGAAATATAAAGATTAAAATATGTTTCATTTACTATTCCTTTTAAGGCGTTTAAGCATATGGCGCGCTGCTGGCATGCTTGGAATCATTGTTTGAAATTAGGATATAAAACTTCCTTAGCTTGTTCAAAAGCCCACAGTAAAAACTTAAGTGGTTAAAGTTGGTAGTAAAAACCGAAATTATACAGTTTTATATCAGGTATATCTGGACACAAAACTTGAATGGTTTTACATGCATGTAATTATCGGATTTTCTTTTGACATCTTGTCAATTCGGGTAACTATCTAAAGATTTTTCCTCCACTCCACGGATCCCAGCAGCACTCCTTTCATCATAGTTTAAAATACTTATATAGATTAAAGGTGTTCGCAGTTGAATTGGACATATTGGGAGTGGGGGTGTCAAATTTGATAGGTTGAGATAACAATTCAGAACAACATTTTCGTTTGCTGTCATGGGATGCACGCCACTTCACAAAATCAGATGCAAAACTGATATAAATATAGCTGCAAGAAAAAGTTAGTACAATGTCATCACTTAAGAAAAAAATCTTTACGACATCTTCATACAAACTACATTCTAGGAGTACTTTGAGTAACAATAGTCTCCGAAAGTATGAAAGGTAGCTGTATAAAGCTAACTGTTACCTGGCTTACGATTTTAACAGCAAGCTATAACATTCACAATTAGACGTGATTAAAGAGTACCAACATGCACCTCCTTTCTGAAATAAAACATACTATAGAAATAATGTGCATTTCCCAATCAATTAAATTTAAATTAACAGTACTTATAGTTTATGGAGAAAGAAAAAGGCTAGTTAGTACTTGATGGCTAAGAATAAAATATTTAGACTGAGATTTCGTTCGGTTGTAGCCACAAAACTTGCAGGATAGAATATTTAAGAATTAACCACATAACAATATTAGATGAGAACGAAGCCTTGAACAGGTAAAGATTGGAATGTGTTGATGAAATAATCCTTAGAAAAACGATTGAGATTTGTGACGCACTAAGCTATCTCCCAATGAACAGATATACCTCATTAAAAATCTGACGAATTTTAATGTCATCAGTACGTCACCTGGGCAGATAATATTGTAAGTCATGACGTCCTACTCAACGTAATGGCACATGAGGCACCTCCAAGCTGAGTCCATGGTTGTTCTCGTGTCATTTCATCAGACATATGCCATAGTCGCATGCTACTGATGGGATAATTGGAGGAAGAGATGCACTGCTTGCCTTGCACTGGCATGATGCCGATATCCTTAAAGTATCAATAGGTTGGAACATTGGTACATATCATCCTACTACAGATAAATTCTTACATATATACATAAAAAACTGGAACAAAATAACATCACCTCCAGTGGACTTGAAATGATTTTGACATAAATTTTGCACCAACTCCCACCAGAGAAGAACAATGTGGCATCTGAAATTTGAAGGTATATATACAAATAAGAATCATTCCCAATTGTACTTCTTATTTCTTAACATAGGTGTAGAATCAATTGAAGATTTTTGAAATAAGGAACTGTTTAAGTACAATTTTAGGAAATACATGCAGAGTAGTAGATTATCACATATACTTGCCATCCATCTCTCTTACTTGATGATATCATCACAGTGATTGCATTATTATAGTACTATGTGCTCCAAGTAAAGAAACATCATGGATTTTCCATGCACAAAATCTCTCTCACCTTCATGTTGTGTCCTGATCCAAAATGGCTTTGCTCACAGATGATTATAATATTTGACGAAATTAGTAGAGAACTCTCAGTCAACTCTTGTGTGGTACTGAGGATACCGAGACAAAATTAAAAGAACTTAGTAGAGAACTCTCAGACAACTCTTGTGTGGTACCGAAGATACCGAAACAAAATAAAAAACTGTAGGAAGAAAACTTTGGATCAGTCAATACAGTTTTAAGAACGGAACTAAAAGTGACATAACCCATGAAAACAGTAAAGAAAAAACAGATATACAGGCGCTTGAGCTTGCACTTAAACAACCATGGAGTCAAAGATCTATGGAAAAGAAATTCTATTTATCTTTGTAGAGGCTGACAGCATAGTTTAAAAGGGCTTCCAAGAAAAGCTGTATATCATGATGAGAGATTACAAAAATAGAAGTGCCAGTGTGTCAGTATCCTCAAGATTATCCATGGAAGGGTGCAGGTTGCACATATTGCCTACCGAGGGAATATGAGAAAGCAGTGCTGCACTGCATTAGCCTGGACCGCTGATGACAATGGCGCTGCCGCTATGACCAAAATTGCAGCTTTCTCAAACCGGAGGCTGAAGGTGATGCTACTGGTGGAGCGGCGCCGTGGAAAGCATACCACAGTGCTAGTGGCATAACTAAAACGGCAGCTTCTCGAGTTTTACGCTGGATGTGACGCTCCTGGCCGAGCAGAACATGGAAGGTCGGGGGACGGGAGGACTCAAGGGAACGTTGGCGGAGCAGGGCGTGGAAGATCGTAGGATGGGAGGACTCGAGGTAACGTCTAGATGGATACCAAACCGAACTATATAGGGAGGCAAAGAAGAATAGGCAGATGCGTTGGGTAGGACTCTTGCTGGAGGAAGGCTTGCACACGGAGATGGGAGAATTGTGTGCGTGGCTTGTTAGCACTCTATACTTGTTTTTTTAGAATTATGTACATGTTTCTTTTTGGAGAAATCTGTACGTGATTTCTAAGGAGGGATGATTTCTTTCCTCCTAGCTTACGTGTATGATTTTTTTTCTGCTAGTCATTACGTACGTGTAAGTTAGGTCAGATTTTAACTTTTTTGGGCAGAACTAATGTAACGTAAATCGTAAGGTCGAGATAAATCAATTATATTGAATGAACGGTTAGAATATTCTTAATGATGTGGATTAACATGGGAGTTTGTATGATGCCTCCAATTAGTAAATAGAAGATAGAAGATAGAAAATGTTCCCATTTTGTATACGCACTTAACCGTTGTCCGTCAAATAATGTTATATATATATATATATATATATATCGCCTTACTTATATACATTGTATCCCCTTCCCATCATGCATATCGATAGGTCGTCTTTCGGAGGAGAAAAAGAAAAAGTAAACCAAAAAGGAAAGAAAATAAAATGAAAAACAAATAGAAAAGTAAATGAAAATGAAAAGAAATAGAAAAAGGAGAAAGGGAAAAAAGAAAATGTAAAGAAAAATAAAACTAAAAATAAAAGAAAAAAGGAAAGGAATAGCAGCAGCGCGGGTTGTGAACCAGCGCTATAGCTACCACTATAGCTACCACTAAGTAGCAGTAGCGCGGGTTGGCAACCCGCGCTACTGCTACTTAGTGGTAGCTATAGTGGTAGCTATAGCGCTGGTTCACAACCCGCGCTACCGCTAAGTTTGACTTAGCCTTGTGCGGGCGTCCCTCCTTCCCTCAATTCCCCATTCTTCCGCCTCCCTCACCGCCCCTGCCTCCCTTGTCGTCTCCTGCCTCCCTTGCCGCTCCTGCCTCCCTTGCTGTCACCGGAGCCGCCCTTGTTCGCTCCTCGCCGTCTCCTACCTCCCTCGCCGCCCCTGCCTCCCTCGCCGTCACCGGAGCCGTCCTCGTCCACTCCTTGCCGCCCCTGCCTCACCGACGCCGACGCCGCGACCAGGCTCGCCGACACCCCTGCCTCACCGACGCTCCTACCTCGCCGCCCCTCCTCCTCCTCCTCCCTACCTCCGCCGGCGCCCGAGGTGACCACGCCTACACTTCCTCCTCCTCCTCCCCTACCTGTGCCTAGCTAGGGTTCCTAGGGTTCATCAAATTTTAGGGTTCATCAAATTAGCTAGGGTTCATCTAATTAGTTAGGGTTCATCAAAATAGCTAGTACTTGTAGATGCTTAAGTAGTTGTATAGTTGTTCTGCACCCAATGTAGTTAACTAAATATAATTTTTAGGACAAATTTGTATATGCTTAAGTAGTTAAGTAAATATGATTTAGGGTTGTATAGTTGCTTAAGTACTTGTATAGTTGTTCCGCACCCAATGTATGCTTAAGTAGTTGTATAATTCCTAGGGTTCATCCAATGTTTATAAAAAATCATTTTAGCGAAAAAAATTCCATGAATGTGCCCAAGTGGCCTATGAGTTGTTCGATTGTGCCCAAGTGGCCTATGAATGTGCCCAAGTGGCCTATGAATTGTTCGATTGTGCCCAAGTGACATATGAATGTGCCCAAGTGGCCTTTTGTTCTTTGCTGGGATATTATGCGAGTGGCCTATGTTTTGCCGGAATGTTGATTCATTTCCACTGTTCAAGATATCTTCTGATATTTCGATAAATCGGCTGATTTATCGCTTACCGTTGTCTGACCGATAAGATAAATCAGCCAATAAATCAGCCGATATGGCGATAAATCAGCCGATATGCCGATAAATTAACCGATTTACCCCTTATCATGGGTTGACCGATAAGTAGCCGATAAGTGATATCCCCAACATTGTTCATTTCCGTTCCGGCAAATTTCAGGCACTCGATTTGTCTACTTTTTAGCAAAGGTCATGCCGAAATTTTCCGTGAATTTCGGCATGACTTGTGCTAGAAACTAGGACATATCGAGTGCCCGGGATTTGCCGCAACGGGAATGAATCAACATTCCGGCTAAACATAGGCCTTTTTTATTTCATTATTCATTTTATTAGGTCTAGAATTAATTAACTAGACTTAATTAATCGTAGGAAACATGGCTAACAACGATGAAGGAGGGGGTTCTGGTAATTGCAACGTCTACGAGGCGGCAGACAACTATTTGAACTATCTGGAGGAGCAACGGTTGTTGCAGTCCTCATCATTCTTTACCCCCGATTCTCTCACGCTCTTTACTTGGACTCATCGAAGAACATAAAGAAAAAGGATTACACCCACATCAAGACTATTCTCGACAGTGCTATCTTAAACTACGGCCACCGGGGTGGAGAGATCACGGTCAAAGAAGACAAAGAACCGCCCGCCCTGCTTCGGCCATAAGACCGACTTCTGCTGCATCCAGCAACCGAGAGGTACTCTCAGTGGTGGATTTTATGCCATCCACCACATGCTGGAGTACAGACTGGATTGACGGAACCTTCGCATGTCATCTAAATCTGGCGATGCCGATATTCTGCAATGGGCCAAGAAACTAGGAAATGTACCGGATCATCGACTCCGAGCTGAGTTCTATCACATCCAGCGTGAACTTGCCCAAGTCATCATGAAGGAGGTCCTCAAAAAACCAGGGATGTTCTACTAAGTAGGGTAAATGTCACGGGAAGACGTCCGAACACGCGTAGCCGCTCAGCGTCTCGATATGAAGCCTTTCACTTTGCTCGGGGACTTCCTCCCTGATTTGGAAGGATGGCACAACATGTTGGAGTGGTTGACGATATATGACAATGTGTCCATTTAGTCACTACTTTCTCTATGATGAAACTTTGAATTTATGCATGACAAAACTTTGTGATGTAATTAAACCGTCCTCCTCAAGTAGCGAAGATCACTCTAGTTAGGGCAGTTTGGGTACGATGAACTTTGTTATTTATGCTTATGATATGTTGCTTCTATTTTTGCTAACTATGTCTCTTTCTGTTGCTCAACTATACATTATGTTGCATATTATCGACTCATGTGGACGATGCAGGTACATAGATCATCGATGGCGAAGAAGTGCTACGCCTTGTACGTAGGGAAGGTTCCAGGAGTGTACGATGAATGGCCTGAGTGTCAGGCCCAGGTGTCGGGGTTCTCGGGCGGTAGCCAGAGAGGATTCAAGAGCAGAGCCGAAGCGGAAGATAGTTACTTGAGGTTCATGCTAGCGCGAGAGAGGGATCGGAACCAGCGCCTCAAGAACTACTACATTATCGCGCTCTTGCTCATAGTGATCGCTCTTCTCTTCTATATCTTTGATTAGATATAGATGATGAAACATGTGTATGTGATGACCATGCAGTTGCTTGTATTCGAGAAATGTCACCTAAGTTGTATTGCTATATCGTGATTAGGATGAGACGACATGATTTGTGTTGGATGATGAGATGATATGATGAGACTATTATGTGTACGATATGATGAGCATATTGCATGTTTATGATATGATTAGACTACTGTATAAAACTTGTACAAATACAGTGTAAATACGTTCCAGAAAAAAAAATTATGTATAAATATAGCAGTAGCGCTGGGCGCTAGCGCTACAACTATGTAGCAGTAGCTCTGGTCGGAACCACGCTACTGCTAAGTAGGTATAGCAGTAGCGCGGGACAACCAACGCTACTGCTATAAGTTAGTTGTAGCGCCGTACTAGTAGTGCTGGTACCCGCACTATTGCTAGCCCAAAAACCAGCGCTACTAGTAGGCTTTTCCCTAGTAGTGACGCCCCCACTTCCCATGACGCCTCAGAAACCGCCGTCTTGGCGATAAAGCATGCCCGCGCGACCCGCCGGCACACCATTGTTGCCCTTCTCTCTCTCCGCCTTCCCCGCGAACTGCTCCCCTACTCCTCCTTGTCACGCACGGCTCTTTCCAATCCTCCCAAGCTTCGCCACGTTTGAACTAGGCCGCGCCGCCATGGCGCCTTCGGGTAGGAAGGAGAAGGCGAAGGAGGTGGAAGCCACGGAGGCGGTGCTCGAGCCCGCCCTGGGTAGATCCAGAGTCGTCAACGTCGAGGGGCTTAGCAAGGTGCTCCCGATGACCGCAGCTGCCTTCAACGAGTGGGGGCCACTCGGATTCGGCAGGCGCCGCGCTCGCCCGCCGACCTCGATGCCACTTCCGCCGCCATCTTCCTTCACGCGCTCTTCGCCAGCCTGCTGCCGCCGTTCTCCGATTTCTTTAATGCCGTCCTCTCGCACTACCAGGTCCAGGCGCTGCATCTCGAGCCAAACTCCATCCTCCTCTCTACTTCACCTTCTTGTGCGAGGCCTTCCTGCGCGTGGCACCCTCTATGGCGCTTCTCCGCCACTTCTTCAGCCTGCGGCTGACTGCGGCGAACCAATGTTTCGGATGCGTCTTGTTCTGCATCATCGAAGAGACGACGGGCGACGACATCGACATGAGGCTCTCCAAGGAGGTGGAGGGCTTCAGGAGGCAATGGGTGTACGTGGACGCAATCCAGTTTAGCCCCTTGCTATAGCTTCCGTCCTCCCCGGCGGCGAGGAGCTCCGGATGGGGGCACAAGAGGCTCGCCGATCCGTGACTGGCACGGGTGTGGAGCAGGCTGGCCGAGCTGAGGTCTGCGAATGTGATGGTGGTCATGGTGGTGAGGGAGTTCCTCCGCCGACGCATTGCTCCCCTCCAGCGGCACTCCCGCCCAATGTGGGCCTTCACCGACTCAGAGGACCCGATGCGGCTGAGCGCAGATAGCTTGCTGCTGGAAGTGCTGAACGGGGTGCTCCATACTCTGACCGGAGAGGAAGAGAGCGAACCACCCGAGAAGGGGCTCCCCTTGTATCGCTACCAGAACAAAGCGATGCTGGCCGGCGCCATGCCGCGCTTCGACTAGTCGGGGCTGCTTTCGGTGGGATTCGAGGGCCACCGAGACAATCCCGTTTTGGTGGTCCCCAGCTCGGTGGACCGCGGTGATGTGGGCGCCTGCTGTGCCGGAAGCGAGTCCCAGGGTCCTCCGGTGAGGGCGACCAGCAACAAAATGGTGCCTCGGGTTCCCTCTTGGGGGTCGATTCTGCACAGCGACCTTGCAGCGATCGCGATGGCGGCCTCCTGCCACGGGTGATGAAGAAGAGGAAATGGATCGCCAAGGATGACTAAGTGTCCACCCCTCCTTCCCTCGTGTCTGGTACTTCACGCATGCCTGAACCCATGCCATACGCAGGGCTTCCTTGAGTGCGAAGAAGCAGGAGAGGGGGTCGCCCAGCTCGGCGGCTACCACGCCGCCAACTTCTGGGGCCGAGGGGCGCTAAAGGGACATCCCCCGTCTCGTCCCTGAGGCTGGGCTCGCGAGAACAGAGGAGCAGGTGGCCCCTTCAGGGCCTCAAGGTGTGCCCTTGGGAGGCGACACCATGGCCTCTGAGGTGTCCGCCACAGGGGAGGATGTTGCGACGACGGGAGCGGAGGCGCTAGCCCCTTCGCCGTGCTCCGCAAGTGGCGGGGGCAACACGGGGGGCCAGCGAGACCTACCGGTGCGCAGAGTGGCTGCCGAGGAAGTGCTGATCCCGCAGGCCTCGCACCTGCTGCAAGGCGAGGGTAATGAGGCCCCCGCGGGCCCCTCGCTCCCGGTGAGCCGTGTCGAGCCCCAACAGGTCGCAATGGGATAGGGCGACGAAGGGCCGGACCCGGACTAGGCCTTGGTGCTTTTCTAGCAGCTGCACCATGATCAGCCGCAGGGCCCTGCGCAATGCCGCGGGCGTGCTAGGCCAGCTCGAGGTGGAGCTTCAGGCAGTGGAGGCGCGCCTTGCCGGGGAGCGCCTGCGCCTAGCCCAAGGGTGGCATCATCTTGAAGTTGCCGTCAAGCAGGGCCGCCGTCAGAATGAGGCCGCCCGCGCGTGGGGTAAGAAAGCCTCCGCCGAGGCAAGGGAGGCCCGCGAGTGTGCCCTTCAAGATGCCGAGGAGGCCATCCGGCGACGCGAGGCGGCGGAGGCCCGCAGGCGGGAGCTCCAGGACCAGAACGCCGCACTAGAGCGGCAGCTCCAAGCACGGAGGGACGCCAACTCCACTCGTGAAGAGGAGCTGGCGGCCCACGAGGCGGACATGCAGATCAGCGAGCAGGAGCTTGCTCGGACGGTGTCGGCTCATGACCTGCAGGGAGAGCGCCTGGAGGCGCTGGACTGTGAAGTAGCTACCGCCCAGGGATCCCTCGCCCAGCGACAGGACAAGGCCAATGCCCTCCTGGCGGCTAAGGAGAAGAAGATCCAGGGGAACACCGGGAGAAGGGTCGCGTAGATCCTCAAGGCGCTCGCTGATGAGCACAGCCAGAAACTGAAGCTGCAGGAGGGCTGCTTCAAGGCACGACGCGAGGAGCTCCAGCATTAGATCGCGGGCATTAAAGAGATGCTGGCCGAAGCGAAAAACTGGCGGGGACGCGCGCTAAAGGCCCAGGCCAACGCTGAGGCGGAATTGGCCTCCCGCCAGCAGCAGGTGGGGCGCGTTGCTGCTGTTGTGGAGAAGGCGAGGGACGAGGCGGCCCGAGCGTGGGGACGGTAACACGAACGCTCCCAGATGTTCCATGCCCTTGAGCTCCGAGCCTGCCGCGCCTTAGGCTCCATCTGCAAGGAGGATGTTTCCAGCCCCCTCGAGATGTATGACGCCAATTACCTTGACTTCTTCACCAAGCTCGTGAAGCGGCTCGAGGTCAGCACCAAGAAGATGGATGGGATCGTCGAGGAGGAGTGCCGCGATCTCCTTACCCAGGCCGCGACGCGCGTCTTCAGCCACCTCCTCCGTGCCGACCCCAACTCCGACTTCGAGGCGGTGACAGCTCCCATCCCGGAGGAACTTCGCGATAGCCTCGGAAGAGCGGTGGAGGACCACGTGAACGCGCTGCATGCGCAGTTTGCCCACGACAGCAGCGATGACCAAGGCTGGGCCGAGAAAGGCGACAATGATGGCAACGAGGGTGAGGGTGACGACACGCCCTCCTAGGCCCCCTCTTCATCATCTTGCTGTGCATCGACGCCCACCTCGACCTTGGTCGGGTGCTGCCCTCCTATAACAGAGTAGATGTAGCCCCTGTGGGGGGGGGGGGGGGGGGGGGGGTATGAAGATGCTGTCTGATATTTTGTTTAATCACCCCTAATTTCGATCATATTCTCATTCGCTTCTGAAGTCTTTTTTCCTTTCTGCGTTGCCCTGCGTCACTGGGACCCAGCCCCCGAGTAGGCTAGGACCGCTGCTGATATGCCGACGCGTGGGCATCACAAGTCTAGAGGGTGTAGGGCCCTTCGGCTAGTAAGGACTCCCGAGACGCGATGCTCAGGGATCCCCCCTTTTGATGCGCCGGTGGCTCGTGCCAAGGAGAAGAAATGCTTTGTAAAAAGAGAACGGGAGGGAAAAGATTTAAGGTGTTTTTAGACTTAGCTCTTTTGCGGCGCGCGGTCTGCCGCAACACCCGGCAGGGCTTTCTCCGCAGGCCTGACCCGCAAAAAGAAGGGGGGAGGGGGGCTGCTCGAGGAGTCCTCCTTCTCTCCAAGGGTAGCTCCCGAAGCCTTCCGTGCCCTGTATTTAAGAAAACTGCCAAACCTTTGCCGACGGAGCAGCAGGGCGCGCGCGCGCGATCATGCATGGGTGATGCATGGGCAACAAAAGCACCAAGAACCTTGGTGAGGTGGCGTGCACGGGAGCAGGCCCGCGAGCCAGAGCTCGATCACTTGGGTTTTTTAGCGCTGCTGGGACTGACCCGAGCACAGGCGCTGTGCCTAGCCCCCAACCGTGGTGCATGCATGATGCGACCTGCGAGCGCGCACTTCTCCTGGGGTACAAAGGTGAACAAGGACTCATGGTACTTAAGGAAGTATGCTTTACTACAGAATGAAGCGACTTCGTTACATAAGCAAAAAAGATACACACTGCCGTGCTCGACATGGGTCAGCTCGCGAACGCTGTGGCCGATAGGCACTACCTCGTGGTGCCCTGAAGGCATGTGCTGTCGTGCTCGACACGGGTCAGCTTGAGGATGTGACGTCCGTGGGCCCCTCAAGTCGGCGATCTGCCAGCACTGAGCATGGGGCTTCCACGTGGTGGGCAGGAGCTCTCATGTGCCATAGGCAGCATGGGTAGAGAGAGCTCCGGAGCATGTACAACTCCATTTTGCTCGTATCCGTGGGCCCATGGATAGCACTTATGGAAATGTTGGATGTTCCAAGTGTCCGGCACTGGAACACCCTCCTCCGTCATTCGTTGTACGCCGGTGGTGCCCGCCTCCAGCCGCTCGGGGGAAGGGGGCTGGAGACAGCCTTCTTGGAGCCTCCTCAGGCTGCCTGTCGACAAGCGCAGGGGCGAGCGAGATGTGTCCTGAGGTGGCCTCGGCAGGTGACGCCGCGGCGAGCTTCTTTTGGGTGGGATCTTGATCCGCCCGTTCCACCACGAGGGCCACATTGGTAGCCTATGGGGTGGGTGACAGACACAGGGTGACATGTAACATGGGCGAGGGGCGATCATAGTGAGGGGACCCAGCAAGTGACTCCTGAGATCCGCGAAGGCGACGCTGATTCTGGACCTTTTTGCTTCTTGAACAGTGAGTTCGCGCATTTCGGGTGCTTGCCGCCATGTTTTGTGCCTGACGGGCCGCGTGCTCGATCGCGTAGCCAGTTGATGCTCAATCACCTCCCTCAGTATAGCGGGCGCGCTAGCATACACCCGGAGAGAGGTGACGAGTGCGCCTTCCTATTTGTGGGAAGGGCCGCCGCCGGTGGCGAAGGAGGGGCCAGGGCCGCTCTCATCCACCAACACCGTCTTTGTCTCTGACCGCTCTCACAAGGGCGGCGTCTTCTTCTTCGCAGGCGCGAACTTGGCAAACCCAGCCTCGTCCTCGTCCGCAGGATATGCGGCAGCTGCTGCTTTGTAGGCTCACTCAAGGGTGCGCAGCGCCTCCTGCTCGTCGCAGCGAATGGTGAGGATGCCGCCGCAGCCCTGCATCTTGGCGAGGTCGAAGGCATGATGGGTCACGGCCATGAACTTCGCCAGTGCCAGGTAGCCCAGGATGGCATTGTACGGCAGGCCGAGGTGGGCGACGTCGAAGTCGATGAACTTGGTGCGGTAGTTCTTGCGGGTGCCGAAGGTGACAGGAAGGCGCACCTGCCCCAGAGGCAGCTGATGTCTACTACACAACTTATTCTTGTAGACCCGTGTTGGGCCTCCAAGCGCAGTGTGTTGTAGGACAAGAGCAATAATTTTCCCTCAAGTGGATGACCTAAGGTTTATCAATCTGCGGAAGGCGTAGGATGAAGATGACCTCTCTCAAACAACCCTGCACCCAAATAAAAAAGATTCTCTTGTGTCTCCAACACACCAAATAGAATGGTAAATTGTATAGGTGCACTAGTTCGTCGAAGAGATGATGATATGAGTGTAGTAATGATAGTAGATATTGATTTTTGTAATGGGAACAATAAAAAACAGCAAGGTAGCAAGTAACAAAAGTGAGCACAAACGGTATCGCAATGCTTAGAAACAAGGCCTAGGGTCCGTACTTTCACTAGTGCAATCTCTCAACAATGCTAATATAATTGGATCATATAGCCATCCCTCAACGCGCAATGAAGAATCACTTCGAAGTTCTTCTCTAGCGGGGAACATAAGAAGAAATTGTTTATAGGTTACGAAACCACCTCAAAGTTATTCTTTCCGATCGATCTATCCAAGAGTTCGTACTAAAATAACATCAAGTTATCCTTTCCGATCGATCTATCTAAGAGTTCGTACTAAAATAACGGTACACATCAACCAACTCTAATGTCACCACAAGTATCCGTGAGTTGATTATACGATATACATCAAACAATTTCATATTCATAATACTCAATCCAACACAAAGAACCTCAAAGAGTGCCCCAAGATTTCTACCGGAGAAATAAAGACGAGAACGTGCATCAACCCTAAGATCATGCAATTTTATATGATTTAAATGTTTTTTATTGCCACATGCAAGTTACCTCCGGCAATAATTTGTGGAGTCCATCATTCTGCTCATAATTCTCGAGACAACTTCCTTATTCTCACACAACCTCTTTATTTCCAGACAACTTAAGGACATATAAAAATTGGTGTGATTTAGTATAAAAATCCAAGATGAGACTGTTCCTATCATAATTGCAAGCTAGCTGAGTTGGTTTTATCTGTCGGCACAATAGGGAAAGTCCATAGTTTAATCCCCTCGCGCCCTTTATTTTTTTATGCTCGTCCGTCCGACAGAAAAAGAAATATGTTGTAGGTCCAGTTTGGCCCACTTGAGGGATAACCGAAAAATTGGGGAGCTACGTGTGGAATGGACGGAACAGAATCTGTACATATTTTTTTTATTTTCTTAGGGCAGCTGCGTGAGAGCTACTATATGACGTTAGTTGCGTCAAATAGCGCGTGAGACGCACAACAGTTCGCGTCTGGGTCAGCCCACTGCCAGTCACCGAAATAACCCGTGTTTGTAACGCACGAGTAATAATCCAAAAAAAAAACAACGTGTTGAACGACCGAAAACATGACCTTAAAGACCCAACCACGTGCTGCTAGCCACGACAACAAACGCCTACTGCTAACCAATGGCCAGCGGGAATATTTAAGAACATAGTGCAACCTCAGATTTAAAACATTTTTGAACTTTTTTAAAAATATGAATTGCCAGATATTCTTGGAAACATAGACATTTATTGAAATTACGAACAATGCTTTTAATATTCCGTCCATTTTGGAAAAAAACATAAACAAAATTTGAACAAACATCATTTTTTGAAGACATGAACCTTTTATCAAAACCCAAATATTTTTTTAATTTGTGACGGACTGTTGAAAACGGAACATGTTTTGAACATTCAGAGCAATTTTATCAAATGTGTTTTTAAACATGGACATTATTTTGAATCTGTGAACATTTTACTAAAATAAGAATATATTTCATATTTCAAATATTTTTTAAAACACATTATTTAAATAACAAACAATTTTTGGGATATTTCTGAATTTGAAAAAAAAATCGGAATAAGAAAATAAATTAATATTCTAAACATTTTTGAAAAGGGGAAGACAATATTTTTATTCATACATTCTTTGAAAAGTTGATAAAAATACAAATTATGAACTTTTTTGAAATTTTGAATTACGAAATAAGGCAAAAATAAAAATAAATTTGGATGGACAAACAAAACGGGCCGGCCCTTGTCTTGGGCAGCCTGTGCGAACTTTAACTATCTACCGCACAGGGCGAGAAATAGGATTTTTACACCTACATGGTCAGGCGAATAAGTGGGCTGGCTTCACTGGGCCACAGCGTGTGCGGGCCAAGTACGAAATTCTGGATTGCTAAAAAAACAGACGGACGCACAAAAATTTAGTACCACCTCGGATACGAAAATAAATTTCGAGGGTAAACGGATGAAAAAATCGGAGAAACGCACCTTGCTTTATTAGTAGGTAGATATATAGATACCTCACATGTCTATCTTGATTATTAGATTCTTTCGTCCTAGATTGTAATCAGGTTCGTCTTTCTGATAATTGCAACTATGTTCGTCGTATGTTCATTCATGTTACCATACAACTAAAAGGCCTCGGTAATAATAACACCCGCTATCTTTATTTATCCTCAGTTTTAGTTAATGTGTTTCTCTGTAAATGCTCTCAAGAAATGATTTTCCTTGATTTCTTGAGCCTGATTCAAAAATTGTTGTACAATCCTCCGTGCCCATCAACATTGTCGGAAAGATATCTAGACTAGATCAATACTCTATAGTCGAAGCACACTTAGTGTTCTTTTAGACAATGATTTCCAGATAATTTTTAATTATACTTCATTTTAATTATGCAGTTGAAACGTAAGAAAGTGGTAAGCATGCAAAAAAATTGTATATACTACAAATATTGGCAGTGCTTTTTAGGATAACTAGCAAGTCCTTTTAGCATTAGGAACACTACTTTTGAGTCCAATTTATGCTCTGCTTCATTTACCCAAGATGAAACGGTAAAAATGCAACGAATTGTTTGTAATTAATTTGAAACTTCAAGTAAGATTAGTGAGATTTATATTCTTCTAAAAGGAGGTTGTACCCTTGGCGCATGCCATGGTTGACGGATATAGCCATTCTATTGTGGTAGGTCAATTAAATGGATGATATATTCTTAATTACATACTTCCTAATTTCTCATGTTCAATGGAAAAGAATAACGATAAAAGATATGTCCATCGATCCATCTGATCCAGTTTTTTCTTGGATTACTACACTACAACGGGTATGACAAATTGGCATTAGGGGAGAGTTAACAATGTTATCACTATTTATACCGATGCTGCCATCTACCTTTTTTGGTGCTATTTTTTGTGTTTCAACGACAAATAAGTAATTATTTAATAGTTATTGCAATGAAAGTGTTAAACTATACGTGTGGTAAATGGGTTACAAAAGGGGAAAAAGCATTTCACAATGGTATATGAAAAGTATTTGTGTGTTGCCATTAAATTGCTTTGCGACACATAAATTTCACGGTATTAAGATTTTCCCTGAGAACATGAATTTTATTTGCACTTTCTTCCTATTATGATTCTATTAAGTGGTCTTATATGAATGGAAGTGGTTAATCCCTCGAGTTCTTACATAACAAATTAACAAGAATATTAAAAAAAACCACTAGCCCGTGCAACTGCACGGGTTCACGACTAGTATGACTAGCACATTTAAGCCTAACCCACTTCCTATGCATAGGGATTTTG
The DNA here is from genome assembly GCA_011799875.1 of Thinopyrum elongatum. Taxonomy (NCBI): domain Eukaryota; kingdom Viridiplantae; phylum Streptophyta; class Magnoliopsida; order Poales; family Poaceae; genus Thinopyrum; species Thinopyrum elongatum. The sequence continues at coordinate 607,763,320 of CM022299.1, read as the reverse complement.
TGAGCAAATAATTCATGGGAACAAGAATCATCTAGCATAGGAAGGCAAAACAAGCAATACTTCAAAACTTTCAACACATATAGAGGAAACTTGAGATTATTGAGATATGTAAAAGCATATGTTCCTCTCTCTTAATAATTTTCAGTAGCATCATAAATGAATTCAACAATATAGATATCACATAAAACATTCTTTTCATGATCCACATGCATAATTTTTTTACTACTCTTCACATAAGCAATTTTCTTCTCATTAATAGTAGTGGGAGCAAAGTCAACAAAATAACTATCATGAGATACTTGATTCACATAATCAATTTGGGGATTAAAATCACGATGACAATTTTCATGGATATCATTATTCTTTATAGCATACATGTCATCACAATAATCATCATAGATAGCAACTTTGTTGTCATAATCAATTGGAACCTCTTCCAAAATAGTGGATTCATCACTAAATAAAGTCATGACCTCTCCAAATCCACTTTCATCAATATAATCATCATAAATATGAGGCATGCTATCATCATAATACATTTTCTCATCAAAACTTGGGGGACAAAAAATATCATCTTCATAAAACATAGCATCCCCAAGCTTGTAGCTTTGCATATCATTAGCATCACGGATATTCAAATATTTCATACTAGCAAGATTGCAATCATGCTCATCATTCAAAGATTTTATGCCAAACATTTTATTGAATTCTTCTTCTATCAATTGAGCACAATTTTCCTTCCCATCATTTTCAAGAAAGACATGATAAAGACGAATAATATGAGGCACCTCGATTCCATTTTTTTGTAGTTTTCTTTTATAAACCAAACTAGTGATAAAACAAGAAACTAAAAGATTCAATTGCAAGATCTAAAGATAATAAGATATAACTTCAAGCACTAACCTCCTCGGCAACGGCGCCAGAAAAGAGCTTGATGTCTACTACACAACTTATTCTTGTAGACTCGTGTTGGGCCTCCAAGCGCAGAGTTTTGTAGGACGGTAGCAATTTTCCCTCAAGTGGATGATCTAAGGTTTATCAATCCGTGGGAGGTGTACGTAGGATGAAGATGGTCTCTCTCAAACAACCCTGCAACCAAATAACAAAGAGTCTCTTGTGTCCCCAACACACCAAATAGAATGGTAAATTGTATAGGTGCACTAGTTCGGCGAAGAGATGGTGATACAAGTGTAGTAATGATAGTAGATATTGATTTTTGTAATAGGAACAATAAAAAACAGCAAGGTAGCAACTAACAAAAGTGAGCACAAACGGTATTGCAATGCTCAGAAACAAGGCCTAGGGTCCGTACTTTCGCTAGTGCGATCTCTCAACAATGCTAATATAATTGGATCATATAACCATCCCTCAACGCGTGATGAAGAATCACTCCAAAGTTCTTATCTAGCGGAGAACATAGGAAGAAATTGTTTGTAGGGTACGAAACCACCTCAAAGTTATCCTTTCTGATTGATCTATCCAAGAGTTCGTACTAAAATAACACCAAGTTATCCTTTCCGATCGATCTATCTAAGTGTTCGTACTAAAATAACACCATATGATACACATCAACCAACTCTAATGTCACCTAGATACTCCAATGTCACCACGAGTATCCGTGAGTTGATTATACGATATGCATCAAACAATTTCAGATTCATAATACTCAATCCAACACAAAGAACCTCAAAGAGTGCCCCAAGATTTCTACCGGAGAAACAAAGACGAGAACGTGCATCAACCCCTATGCATAGATTACCCCAATGTCACCTCGGGAATCCGCGAGTTGAGTGCCAAAACACACATCAAGTGAATCAATATGATACCCCATTGTCACCATGGGTATTCATACCAAGACATACATCAAGTGTTCTCAAATCCATAAAAGTATTCAATCCGGTAATAACGAAATCTCAAAGGGAAAACTCAATTCATCACAACAAGATAGAGAGGGAGAAACACCATATGATCCAACTATATTAACAAAGCTCGCGATCCATCAAGATCGAGCCAAATCAAGAACACGAGAGAGAGAGAGAGATCAAACACATAGCTACTAGTACAAACCCTCAGCCCCGAGGGTGGACTACTCCCTCCTCATCATGGTGGCCGCCGGGATGATGAAGATGGCCACCGGTGATGATTTTCCCCTTCGGCAGGGTCCCGGAACAGGGTCTAGATTGGTTTTTCATAGCTACAGAGGTTTGCGGCGGCGGAACTTCTCATCTAGGGTTATTTCTGGGGGTTTATATATATATAGGATTTTCAGTGTTGGAATCACGCGAAGATGGGCCACGAGGGGCCCACAAGGTACCAGGGCGAGCCAGCCCCACCTGGCGTGCCCTTGTGCCTTGTGGGGCCCTCGTGGCTCTTCTAGCCCTCCCACGAAGCTTCTAGTGCCTCTTTTCTTCCAAAAAAATCATCAAAAAGTTTCGTTGCATTTGGAGAACTTTGATTTCTGCACAAAAAACAACACCACGGTAGTTCTGCTGAAAACAACGCCAGTCCAGGTTAGTTCCATTTAAATCATATAAAATTGCACTCAAACCATATAAAATTGTTGTAAACATGGCATGAATACTTCATAAATTATAGATACGTTGGAGACGTATCAGCATCCCCAAGCTTAATTCCTGCTCGTCCTTGAGTAGGTAAATGATAAAAGAAATAATTTATGAAGTGTGACTGCTAGCATAGTGCATAAGTTTGATCAATGATAATTTCAATCACTTTTCCTAGCATGATAACATCAACTCTTTCTCATAAAACTCATCATGATAAAGTAGCAATTGAAAATGGAATTTTTGTTGTGGAATGCTACCTATCATATTCATCATATACTCTTTCTTTGTGGCATGGATATTTGGACTTGAATGATTCAAAGCAATTGTCTATAATTTGACATGACTAACAAGTAACCATGTCTTTGAAAATATCAACGCTAAAGAAAGCTATCCCTAGCCCATCACGGGATTCAATTGACATTACTGCATCTATCACCGCGGATGTCGAGAACCTCAAGGCCGAGCTGAGGAGAGCTCTGCAGGAATCTGCGCAGTAGAGGGCGGCGGCCACCTAACTGGGGACGGTGAAAACCACTAGACAGCTGCACGAGGCCAGAGTGGCTGAGGTGCAACAAGAGCTCAAGGATGCCGTCACGAAATGTGAGGTCCTTGAGCAAAAAAGTAAGGATCAGGCCACCGAGCTAACCTCGTTGAGGTCGGCGATCTAGGAAGCGCAAAAGGAGGTGCGAGCCTGATACGTCCATTTTGCATCATGCTTTTATGGTGATATTTATTGCATTATGGGCTGTTATTATACATTATGGTACAATAATTATGCCTTTTCTCTCTTATTTTACAAGATTTACATGAAGAGGGAGAATGCCGGCAGCTGGAATTCTGGACCGAAAAGGAGCAAATCTGAGAGACCTATTCTGCACAACTCCAAAAGTTCTGAAAATTTACGGAGAATTATTTTGGAATATATAAAATTATTGGGCGAAGAAAATGCTAGAGGGGACCCACCAGGTGGCCACAAGCCTGGGGGCGCGCCCTACCGCCAGGGCGCGACCCTAAGGCTTGTGGGCCCCATGGCAGGTCTTCGGTGCCCATCTTCTGCTATATGAAAGGTTTTGACCTGAAAAAAAATCATAAGAGATCTTTCGGGACGAATCGCCGCCGTCTCGAGGCAGAACCTGGGCAGAAGCAATCTAGGGCTCCGGCGGAGTTGATCTGCAGGGGAAACTTCCCTCCTAGAGGGGGAAATTGAAGCCATCGTCATCCCCAATGATCCTCTCATCGAGAGGGGGTCAATCTCCATCAACATCTTCACCAGCACCATCTCCTCTCAAACCCTAGTTCATCTTTGGTATTCAATCTTTGTCTCAAAACCTTAGATTGGTACCTGTGGGTTGCAGTAGTGTTGATTACTCCATGTAGGTGATGGTAGTTGGTTTATTTGGTAGAAGATCATATGTTCAGATCCTTAATGATATTCAATACCCCTCTGATCTTGAACATGAACATGCTTTGTGAGTAGTTACGTTTGTTCCTGAGGACATGGGAGAAGTCTTGTTATAAGTAATCATGTGAATTTGGTATTCGTTTGATATTTTGATGAGATGTATGTTGTCTTTCCTCTGGTGGTGTTATGTGAACGTCGACTACATGACACTTCACCATGATTTGGGCCTAGGGGAAGGCATTGGGAAGTAATAAGTAGATGATGGGTTGCTAGAGTGACAGAAGCTTAAACCCTAGTTTATGCGTTGCTTCGTAAGGGGCTGATTTGGATCCACATGTTTCATGCTATGGTTAGATTTATCTTAATTCTTCTTTCGTAGTTGCGGATGCTTGCGAGAGGGGTTAATCATAAGTGGGAGGCTTTTCCAAGTAAGGACAGCACCCAAGCACTGGTCCATCCACATATCAAATTATCAAAGTAACGAACGCGAATCATATGAGCATGATGAAAACTAACTTGACAGTAATTCCCATGTGTCGTCGGGAGCGCTTAGCTTTATATTAGAGTTCATCCAGGCTTGTCCTTTTCTATAAAAAGGATTGGGCCACCTTGCTGCACCTTTGTCACACTTGTTACTTGTTACCCGTTACGAATTATTTTATCACCAAACTATCTGTTACCGATAATTTCAGTGCTTGCAGAAAATACCTTGCTGAAAACCGCTTGTCATTTCCTTCTGCTCCTCGTTGGGTTCGACACTCTTACTTATCAAAAGGACTATGATCCCCTATACTTGTGGTTCATCAAGCCTCTTTTCTGGCGCCGTTGCCGGGGAGTGAAGCGCCTTTGGTGAGTGGAATTTTGTAAGGAAAAAATTATACTACGTGCTGAAATTTACTGTCACTTGTCACTATGGAAAATCATCCTTTGAGGGGTTTGTTCGGGGTATCTTCACCTCGACCGGAAGAGCAAATAGTTGCTCCTCAACCTACTACACCTACTAAAAATATTTATTATGAAATTCCTTCAGGTATGATAGAGAAACTGCTAGCTAATCCTTATGCAGGAGATGGAACACTACATCCTGATTTGCATCTAATCTATGTGGATGAAGTTTGTGGATTATTTAAGCTTGCAGGTTTGCCCGAGGATGAAGTCAAGAAGAAGGTCTTCCATTTATCTTTGAAGGGAAAGGCATTGACATGGTATAGGCTATGTGATGATATTGGAGCTTGGAATTACAACCGACTGAAATTATAATTCATCAGAAGTTTTATCCTATGCATCTGGTTCATCGTGATCGGAATTATATATATAATTTTTGGCCTCGTGTAGGAGAAAGTATTGCTCAAGCTTGGGGGAGGCTTAAGTCAATGTTATATTCATGCCCCAATCATGACCTCTCAAGAGAAATTTTTATTCAAAATTTTTATGCTCGGCTTTCTCATAATGATTAATCCATGCTCGATACTTCTTGTACTGGTTCTTTTATGAGGAAGACTAATGAATTCAAATGGGATCTCTTGGAAAGAATTAAATGCAACTTTGAAGATTGGGAGCTCGACGAAGGTGTTCACACACGAACACGTCACCGTGTACCCTCGACGCCGGCGGTGATGCACCGCAGCTCACGTCGAAGGAAACCCGTCCGGAATCGTAGTACGCAAGACAATCCGGCGGGCGCTTTTGAGCACCCGAAACCCCATGCACCCGGGAGGGACCCCGTCAGGGCGCGCGGCGGCTATGGGCTGCCCTAGGTCGACCTGATCGCCCCTAGGGCCTCGAGGTTCGCCACCATGCAACAAGAAGAGCGAACGAAGAACGAGGAAGAAGAAGAACAAAGGAAGAAGGTAAAAGATAAAAAGTAAAAGTGGTAGATGGATTTGTTCGATTGTGTGTTGTTCAATCGGCCATCATCTCTCATCTATTTATGAGGCGGGTGGACTTCCCGTACAAGAAAAGGACTAAAAAATCTGTCCAAAACATTAAAAACCCTAACCTAACTCGGATAGGAATCTTTGACAATTTTTCGGATCAGCCCGGAGCCACCGAGTGGTTTGTTTCGGTCCCACCGAGTGAACATTGCCAACCTTCTGTAAACTTCTGTATTTTTCCGAATCAACTCGGTCTCACCGAGTCAAATCAACTCGGTCGGTCCGAAATGACTCTGCAGCTTCTGTTATTGACCTTGTTTTGGCTCCATAGGTTGCATAAGAACTCGGATTAAGACTATTTTTATATCTAAATCAACCATTTCGACGAGACACACAACTTTAATGTTGAACTGTTTCCATATGAGGCCATCTTAATTTATTTTCTGACCATTTTATAATCTGGTGTCAATATGAGCATCTCTGAACTTGTCATAACTTTTGCATCCGAGCTCCGTTTTAGACGATTTTCATATCCATCTTGATCTTCTTCAAGAGATCCATCCCATGGTGACTTCCAATCATAAGTTTGAATTAATCCTGACATAGCTTTAAGCAATTTTTATGATTATGCCACTTTTGAGCGTCAACACATGCCCCACTGTTTTTTGACAAAGCTAGCGTGCCGAAAAATAACTTGTGACGTATTTAATCTAAGGACGATGTCAACACTCCATCGTCCATTTATATGTGCTTAGGACGATAAGTATATATCAGCCATTTAGATTAGCAACAAAAGTGAAGCTAATCGAACATATGATGATTTGGTAATACCCTTTCATGATGTAAGAAATTGTATTGCATCCATGGATTAAAGTAAGCCCATTGAGGGTAACCAATCATACCTGATGACGAATTCCATGGCATAGGAATCAACGGCATAGTTGAAGAATATGGATAATGTGTGGACCGAAGATGTTGAAACCTTCGGCTTGGTCCTTCATAGTTTTCACTCTTTTCCTTCTTCACCTTTGTCACACTTCTTGTAATGGAAGATCGCACATAATTCTTATTTTGAGTACTTCCTTTAGGAACCCATGCCATGTTCATCCTTTCAAGTTCTTGTGCACTAAGTTTTTGTATTTCTTCTTTTGCCAATACGATAAACCGAGTGGGTGCCCCGGCTGTGATTTTGTTTGAACTAATGACAATTCTGGTTTTACCTTGTGCACTTTCAACTTCTTCTCTTCGGATTTGGCACTTGATTGACTTATCTTATTGTCTTTAGAAGCCAATGTCAACACTTTAATTGGCTCTTTTTGATTTGAGATCATATCTGAAGTGGCACCCTTACGACCATCTCTTTTGACGCGGTAGACTTGCTCAACCACCTCCTTATTCTTCCTTGTGCTCCGGACTGATTCTGTTTTATTGAAACAGTCTTGAACATATGACTGCTCATTGAACATTGGTCTTCTTGGAGCTGCATAATATTGGTGAGATGGTTTTATAATAATATGGAGAATGCACTACTGGAAACAGGGAATTTGCCATCAGTCAGCTCTTTGACGTCTGCTAGCGGACGACAAAGAAGGTCTTTGCCGTCTGCTTACAAAAAACAGACGACAAAGAACTGACAGACGGCAAAGAACCTGATTGCCATCAGCCAATTCTTTGCCGTCTGTAACGGCCCACCAGCCCCACCTCTTTGCCGTCTGCCAGCAGATGGCAAAGAATCTTTGCCATCTGCTGGCAGACAGCAAAGAGGTGGGTGGGTCCTGTGGACGTCAGCGGTGTAACGGCGCACCAGCCACACCTCTTTGCCGTCTGCCAGCAGACGACAAAGAGAGAGAGAGAGAGAGAGAGAGAGAGACAGAGAGAGAGAGAGAGGGAGGAGGTGGGGGCAACCGTTTTTTTAACCCGAAAAAAAATAGCCCCACCTCTTTGCCGACTGCCAGCAGACGGCAAAGAATCCTTTGCCATCTGCTGGCAGCCGGCAAAGAGGTGGGGCTATTTTTTTTATTTGCCATCTGCTGGCAGACGGCAAAGAGGCTTTGCCATCTACTGGCAGCCGGCAAAGAGGTGGGGCTATTTTTTTTCTGGGTTAAAAAAAACCGTTGCCCCCACCTCCTCCCTCTCTCTCTCTCCCCTCTTTGTTTCCCCCCACCTCACCCACCCGCACCCGCCACACCAGCCCCGTCGTTCCCGACGCCGCGTGCCCAGCACCGCCGCCAGCCTGCCCCTGCGCCCGCCCCTCCCCCGACCACCTCCCAGCAGGGCCAGGCCGCGGCGCCGCCCCTCCCCGCGGCCCTCCTCCACCACCGCCCCCTTCCCGCGGCCCTCTTCCAGACGGAAATCCCCACTCCCGCTGCCGCTTCCGCCGCCGTCATCCAAGGGATCTCCGGCGACCAGAGTCCCTTCCCCCACGGACGCTTCGATCTTCTTCAAATCGGTCGCTACGGCCCCGCCCTGCTTGGCCTCCGACTAACCCGGGCGGTCGCTGCGCCGACGCAAGGTAACCTCGTGCCGAGCTTTTCCCTCTGAAGATCTGCTCCCTCTGCTGGCGCGGCCGCGGCAGTGGATCCATGGCTCCGCTTGCTGTGTGCGTGCTCATCCCAGCCCAACGCCCCTCTACTGGCCTCTCTCTCATCCGAGCCCTGTTTTGTTTCACAAAAAGAGAAACTTTTGTCTCTAAACCACTAGAAGCCTTTGACATTTGGTGGAAATTTTGTACGAGAAATTATTCGAATATGATTCATTGAACGCAATTCAGTTTACCATCTCATATGTGACGGATCGTCATGCCATTTTAGCTCTAGAAATACTCTCTTTTTTTATTTCTGTATGTATGGTCAACTGGTCTATGAAACTGTATTAGGCACAAGAAATGGCAACTGAAACCAATTAACCCAAGCAATGAAAACATATGTAATTATCTATCTGTGTTGGTTGTTTATGGAAGCAAATTATCCTTTCTACAGAAGCAGCTTTTGTTTCATTGGAAACTCATCCTAGTTCGTTAGAAGCATGTGTCATGTTGAAAGTAAAAGACACAATAATCTTCTTCAGTGGAAACAAGTTACTATTTCATTTGAAGTAGTTCTCTAGTTCATGGAATCAGTTTCACGACGCTTTTAAAACAATATATCATATTGTTGCACGATACAAAAGAATCTGTTATAACCAGGGGAGCATAAATCCATTGCATCAAAAGCATACCACAAAATTCTATGAAACTGAAGCAAATTGCACGATACAAAAGAATCTGTTATAACCAAGGTACTACAATGATGGAGACATGCATGTGCAAACACATCCCACGATAATACCCAGTCTCATCTGTCGCCCTTTGATTATTGTCCAGCTTGTTGCACTATCCCATGTGAAGAAGGAATCTATCTGAGAAAGAAATTTTAAGAGGCCGGCCTATTAATTTAAGCAGATCCAGATATATTTCAGATTTCAGGGAAGTCAAGTTTGAGATACGATTGGGCTGACCACTGCAATTGCTACAGATAACATGAATTCTTGTTGATCAAAATCTCTATTATAAATCACTATATGCCTGTACTGTAAGTGTGCACATCAATCTGAATGAAACTATGATGGCATGATGAGTAGATGAATTAATCAGTCCTCGCGTTTTCGCCTTAAGAGCATGAAGTATACAACCCTACCTTTGTACTGTACTTTATTATTTGGTCCTTCCGATATATTATCCTAAGAATTATTTTGCTATCACTGTTGTTTGCCTGTCAACATCCTCTAAAACAGCAATCAACGGTTACCCAACATTCTTACAAGAAAATTTGGATTTTTAACCTAGCTTTTTCTGTTCAGTGCTGGTTTGGCTTGCCTTAGCTTTTATATTTGAACAATCAGGTTCACAAATAGATAGCAACCTAGACACGAGCTGGATAAACCCTATCTGATTTTGTTTTCTCCACTTGAGATTTGCAGGGGAGGTTGCATTGCCCAGAGGAAAGGCAGAGGAGGGTGATGCTGATGATGCAGCAACAGCATTAAGGGAGGCAAAGGAGGAGATTCGGCTTGATCCAGCCTTGGTCACTGTCGTTTCCTTGCTTGAGCACTTCTTGCCCAAGGTAAGATGTCTATGAGTTCTTGCTTATACCCCTACTAAAAACAATCACATTGTATAGCAGGACAGACTATTTAAGTGCACACTGAAAGGCATGTTAGTTTTTTTTTTCTTCTTAGACTTCGAAAAAACACATGCATGCAGCCAAGATTTAGGATATGCTTATAGATGTTTTGAGGATCATGTAGCAGGCTTTTCTTTACAGTCCACTTTTGCCGAATAGAATTTATCTTTGTCCTTTTGACACCACGACACCCAGACACGACACCCTCGACCCCCGACACCTCTTCGGCCTCCTGTTGACCGAAAAGGTGCTTTTCGGCCTTCCAGAGGCCGACGGGGTCGTATATTTGTGAATTATGAGTTAGGTCATATATTTTCCGATTTTGTTATGAAAAATATGATATATATTTGTGTTGATCGGGTGGATTTAAATGTGCAGTTGTTTCATCGCTTCGAGGGTCTAGTGTTCGACGACCTCCCCGTGCGTTCGATGAGCTCCGCCCCTGCGTTCGTGGGTGAGCACAAATGACATCTCCTCCTCCCCCCTTCATTTGCTCTGTTCCGATCTTCGTGCTGATGAAACATGCTAGCTGTAGGTAGATTGAATCATCAGTATGCATGACCACTATGCGTCTCCCGTTCGAAAGGGTTACATCTATAAATATGCATGCATTTGCATATTTATAACCGTGATTCTTTCGAATTGTCCAACATTATCCATGGACAGCCCGAGTATGTGTAGATTGGGTTCGTTTTCCCATATGCTCTGCTCCGGATCCGATGCAGAATTTTGTCAGTGCCTCCCTGTTGTTCTCCGGGTACACATCCTCTCTGCTTATTGCTGAGACGTGTATCAGGAGAACAGTGGGGAGCTGCTGCCAAAATTTTGCGTCGGATCTAGAGCAGAGCATGGGAAAACGAACCCAATCTACACATACTCGGGTGGGATTAGGAACTATCTTTACCTATTAGCGTCTAGGTTGCATGGACGTAATAAAACTGACAAACTCCATTAACTGATGAACCTGGTTTGCTGAATTATGTATATATTTCTTGTGTGTCCATTAGCTAGGCAAGATGAGTGATCGTGCGTGGATGTACACCGGCCACACTAGTCAGGAAGAAATGACCACTGAATGGTTCACAAAAACCAAGAAGTTTGTGACAGCCGCATTAGCAAATGGCCAGAGAAAAAACTGGTGCCCCTGTGTCCGGTGTGACAATTGGCACAAGAGGACAGAGGATGAAATGGGTAAACACCTGCAGAAGAGTGGTTTTACGCCCGGTTATATGGTGTGGACATTTCATGGTGAGTCTGCCCAACGTGCCAGAGCTGAGGTGGTTCGTCGTCGCACCGACGAGCATGGTACCGGGATGGAAGACATGGTGCAAGACTTTGATGATGCTCGGGATTCGGACGAGGAGATGGAGGAATCTGCAAAGGCTTTCAATGAAATGTTGGAGTCTTCAAAACGTCCTCTCCACGAGCACACTGAGCTTTGTCAGCTGGTTGCCATCTCACAAGTAATGGCTCTGAAGGCTCAATTCAACTTGGGCAGAGAATGCTACGACACGATGATGACAGTATTTGGACGCTTTCTACCCAAAGGCCATGTAATGCCTGCAAACCTGTACCAGTCGGACAAAATCCTCCGTGCACTTAAGATTCCCTATGAGAAGATACATGCCTGTGAGAAAGGATGTGCCTTATTTAGGCTTGAGTATGCGGACTTGAACTATTATCCCATTTGCAAGTCTTCCAGGTATGTTGTGGTAGACAACGGTATGGGTGAGAAGACGCAGACCAAAATCCCCGTTAATGTTCTTCGGTATATGCCAATCGTACCAAGACTTCAATGACTTTTCATGGTCGAAGAGACGGCCAGATAGATGACATGGCACAAAATGGGGAAAAGAACCGAACTAGATGCAGATGGGAATCAGATGATGGTACACACATCGGATGCTTTTGCGTGGAAGAAGTTCGATGAATTACATGGGGATAAAGCGGCAGATCCAAGGCATCCTCAAGTTGCCATCAACACGGATGGGTTAAGTGTGTTTGGTCTGACGGCAACCTAATACAGTTGTTGGCCTGTATTTGTCATTCCACTCAATCTCCCCCCCCCCCCTGAACAGATTATCCAAAGAAAGAACATTTTCCTGACGTTGATAATTTCAGGGCCCAACTATCCGAGGAAGAATATGAATGTGTACATGCAGCCGCTTAAGGATGAATTGCAAGAAGCTTGGGATAATGGGTTCAAGACATACGACGTCGCTAGCAAAAAGAACTTCATAATGCGTGTCTGGTACATGTACTCGATGCATGACTTGCCGGCGTATGCGCTACTCATTGGCTGGTGTGTGCACGGAAGGTTCCCGTGCCCCACATGCAAGGCAGCTCTAGAGTTTCGTTGGCTACAGGCGGGTCGCAAGTATACTTGCTTCGACTTGCATAGACCGTTCCTGGATCCTCACCATAAGTTCAGGAAAGACAAGAAGAACTTCATCAAAGGTAGAGTTGTAAAAAACTCTGCACCACCTGCGTTGACAGGCCAATAGACCCTGGATTAGTTAAACACAATCGAGCCAGATCCAGAGCGTCCAGGGTATTTCAAGGGGTATAATAAGGAACACGCCTGGACTCACAAGATCTGCTTGTGGGATCTGCCTTACTTCAAAGACCTCCTTTGCCCACACAACATCGACGTGATGCACACTGAAAAGAATATCGCCGAGGCCCTCTTTGGTACATTGTTCAGCATACAGGGGAAGTCAAAGGATAATCCTAAGGCTAGAGTCAATCAGCAGGATCTATGTGATAGACCGTTACAGAACATGCGACAACCGAAAGGAAAGAACAACTGGACGAAGCCAAAGGCCTGGTTCAATCTTGGAAGGCCAGCTATGAGGGAAATTATCTTGTGGGTGAAAATGTAGTTGATGTTCCCCGATGGGTATGCAGCAAATCTAAAGAGGGGAGCGAGTCTTGAAAAATTGAAAATATTTGGTCTCAAGAGTCATGATTGGCACATATGGCTTGAGCGGGTAATGCCGGTGATGTTGCATGGTTTTATCCCTGAGGATGAATGGCTAGTACTGGCAGAGCTGAGCTATTTCTTCTGTGTTCTTTGTGCGAAAGAACTATCACCTAGCGTGATAGAAGAAATGGAAGAGTTGGCGCCGGAGTTGATCTACAAGTTAGAGAAGATCTTTCCGACGGGCTTCTTTAATCCAATGCAGCATTTGATTTTGCATCTCCCGACCAAGGCAAGATTGGGGGGGGGGCATGCAAAATCGTTGGTGCTACGCAACTGAGAGGATGCAGAAGACGCTTCGAGCAAAATGTAAAAATAAACGTAGAATTGAAGCATCGGTGGCCGAGGCATTCATTACTGAGGAGGCGGCAAACTTCGTGACAGCACACTACGAAGCAAAAAATCGTCATTTGCATAATCCGGAGCCTCGGTAAAATGCTGGCGACCCTAAAAAGGGTGGATCCAACCTCAGCCTATTCAAAGGAAAGCTCGCACCAGCCGGTGCTTCTAATTCCTTATTGTTGGATGTCGAAGAATGGCAGACCATTTCGTTGTATATCTTCAACAACCTAACAGAAGTGCGGCCGTACATCGAGTAAGTTCTCGGTACATTGTTTCGCAACTTCTAATTCCTTTGAACTGCTCTTATTCCCGGATATTTGATACAGTCGATACGTCGCCAAATTCTCGTATGGAGCGGTGATCCAAAAGGATTCCGTCGAAGAGTATGAGCTTCTGGCAAAGCTTGGAGGCGGCTATCCCGGTTTCATCTCTTGGTTCAAACAAACGGTAATTTCCATTAGACCATTTCATTTCTTCGTCTAATTTGCGGCTAATGCAACAATCCTTTCGTATTAAACTTGTAGGCTAATTCAGAGTTTATGGACGCCGAATTGAGACAAGTCGCTAACGGTTTTGACAATAAGGTCCGTTCATTTGACAAATACGACATCAACGGGTATCGCTTTCGTACCTATGGCAAAGAGCTATCAATGGCCGACCAAAAGTCTACAAATTGTTGTGTCTCTACTATCGGCGAAGGAGATACCGAGTATTATGGAAGAGTTGAAGCAATTTATGAACTTCTATTTTATGGTGCAAACCCACCAAACATCGTAGTCATCAAATGTTATTGGTTCCAGCCGAAGGAGACTAGAAGGGCTCAGGAACATATAGGGCTAGTCGAAATCAAACAAAGCACCCATTTGGATGTTCCCGATGTCTATATTACGGCTCAATAGGCAACCCAAGTTTTCTATCTAGCGTGGGCCTGTCAAAGTGATCCAAATCTCAATGGTTGGGATGTCGTTTATGAAGTGCCGCACGTGTTAGACCACCTCCCCCCAATGAAGAGGATTATGAACCTCACATTAACCCAGACACATATGAAGGAGAATTCTTCCAAGAAACACGTGTTTCCAAAAAATGTTTCAAGAACCGCTCTACTTCACCCCAGAACATTGAAGTAGACAGCGACAATGAATCCGACTTCACCCCTGAGCTGGAACAAGAAGAGCCGGAACAAGAAGATGTTACTGCTGCGGATGACCTGTCAATGCTTGACCGATTACGTAAAGGAGGCCTTCCACATGTTGATGCATTTATTGATGATGATGATGAGCATGTCATTACTGATAGTGATGATGATTATGCATTTATTGATCTTGGAGCATATATAGACGATGAAGATTAATATTAGTAATGTCAGGTATTCAATTATTCTTATGTACATATATATTAGGTATTCAATTTTTTATTATGTTCATGATGATGATACACTTAACTTATATACATATTATTCATGTCAGGTATTCAATTTTTTTATGTTGTACTAATTTCGTTTACTCTTTGTCATTGTAGGTGTTGACAGATGGTGGGCACGGGTCGAGAGCGCTCCGAGCCTCCTTCCTCGGCGCGTGCTGGGAGGGGTGCTTCCATTCCACCCCAGCCCCTTCGGAGAGCGCTCATAGACAGTATGCAGACACCACCGGCGGGTGCTTCTTCTTCGGCCGGGAGAGGTCGGCGAAGGACGAAGAAGGGTGCTAGAGGTGGACGTGGCGGCGGGAGAGGTAGGAAGGCTGCTACGCCTTCCTCGCCACCACCCCCAGCTGATTCACCCGACCACATGACTGCTCCGTCTGAGGTGGATCCGTCTTGGACTCCGGTCCACGAGCCTCGGGCCGACGAGCCTTCGCCCCACGAGACTCCGGTCCCAGATTCTTCGTCCCACGAGACTCCGGTCCCAGAGCTTCGTCCCACGAGACTCCGGAGGCTAGTGGCAATGCTGATGGTGGCGAGGACCGCTTTTGTGATGATAGCTATAGCGAGGGCGAGCTGGTTGAGGGGGGAACGTCTACCAGCGTGGTGGTACAAAGCTCCCGCCCGTGCCGGCGACCCGCGAGCAGAGGTGGTTGATTGCGCCTAATGGGGATAAGTAAGTGCATTTACTCTTTTTTAACCTTTTGCCTTCACGTTTCTTCAAATTAATATCTAATGCATTGGCCTTGTAATACTGCAGAGGTTGGAAACACAGCCCTGGTATCCGCAAGCCTAACCAGGTCCTTGGTGTGCTTTGCCGGCAGAACTTCCTGGGGTGGGTCACGTTTCCCGGTGAGGGTGAGGTTCCACAGCTAGCACTGAGCTGGGAGCTGTACTTGGCTGCCCCGGCCCCGCCGGAGGAGAGGGTCGATGGTGTCTTGTGCCACACGGTGGCCGACATTGTTTTCTACACGTTTTGGGTAATTTCTCCTTTACATAATTAAAAATCAATAGTACCTAGTGATTGTACTAATCAGTGTTGTCTTGTTTGATTGCAGACCTTCTACAGGTGTCTTGAGGGAGAGGAGGAGGCCGCGGCTAAGGTTCTCGAAGCCGAGTGCAAGCGCCTACTTCAAAGCTTACGGCACGAGGCTCGGGTGCAGGCTGTTCGAGACTACTACACCTCGATTGGTATTAAGAGGTCCAAGACGAAGTGCCGTGGCAAGTTTCTGAGTAAGGATAAGTACATGAAGGTAATTACCTATTCTTAAGGCCTTGTACTTAGTTTCCTTGATTTGTTTCGTAGGAGTAGCGCTGAATTTTCTCTTGACTAACTTAGGTGCCCTCGAGATGGTGTGCGGATAGGATGAACTATTGGGAGGCGTTGGTGGATGAGTGGTGCTCTCCGCAATGGCTAGCCATCCACAACAAGGCCAAGGATAAGCGTGCCAAAATGGTTGGTGTGCCACACCATCAATGGAGCTGCAACCTATATGAGTTTGGGGATAACTGGGTATGTGGTTTGCTTCATGATTCATGCAATTTCATTCTTCATGCTAGCTTGAGCCCTTAACTAATATTTTGTTCCTCTCTTTTAGGCGCGACACAACAAGACGGAGGTGTCAGAGGTGTTCGACCTCTATGCCATGGCCCATACTGCAAAGTACAAGAAGGTCAAGGCATTCTCTGAGTCGGACCTCGATCATCCAGAGAGCTTCACCAACATCTCTCCC
Source organism: Thinopyrum elongatum (assembly GCA_011799875.1). Lineage (NCBI taxonomy): Eukaryota > Viridiplantae > Streptophyta > Magnoliopsida > Poales > Poaceae > Thinopyrum > Thinopyrum elongatum. Next base: position 607,746,849 of record CM022299.1, on the reverse strand, counting down.
ACCACAAGCTCGTGAGGTACAGAGACGAGGGGAAGGCGAGGAAAGGGGAGGACTTCAACCCGAGAAAGCAACCTTTTGATACAAAGCTGGTGATGATATCTGGTGGCGGGAGGCCCCATGGCTCGATAGCCATTGGGGATGGACTGATACGTTGTCCTCGCACTCTCCCAGAGATCAAGAAGCCACAGACGAGCTCCGATCCTGAGATAAGGCCTCGTCCACAGCCAATGGAGCTCGCCATCGAGGATAGGGCCCAGGAGCTTCTGGTGGAGGCAAACAGGCAGGCGGCAGAGAGGGAGAGGGAAATGGAGGACAGGACGGCTAGGCTGTTGGAGGAGGAGAGGAACCGGAACGACGCGTCTCACTGGGCCCTATACGAGCTCCTCATGGTAAGTTTCTCCTGCATATTAGCCAAATCATGCACGTAATATTCGTTTCATTACTAACTAATATGACTGACTTGTGAAAACAAAATGTGCAGACCGTGTGCCAGAACAACGGTCAGACCCCTCCGCCGATGCCCCAGATTGGTATAACGCCCACGGTGAGTTTCATTTGAATGGTCATTAGTTACTAGTATTCACATTTGAGTTGCATCATGCTAACGAGACATTGTGAATGATCTTTGGTGCAGCATGCCTCCCGACAAGCATCGACCGATCCTTCTCCGTCTACCACTGGCGCAACCCCGACCGGTCCTTCTCCGTCTGGCACTGGCGCAAACCCGATCGGTCCTTCACCTCTGTGATGATGGTAAGTTTTCCCAAGTGTTTTGCTTAACAAATGCATACTTAGCTTAAGAAATGACCTATTTAGCTCCAAAATGACCTATACTTAGCTTATTTTCCTCGAAAATGACATAATAACCTTACTTAGCTTCAAAATGACATATTTTACGTAGGATAGCTATAAAATGACCTATACTTAGCATTTTTTCCTCCAAAATGACTTGATATGCTTAGTTAGCTAAAAAATGGCCTAACTACCTAGGATATAGCTCAATAATGATCTATACTTAGCTTAGCTAGTTCATTTAGGACATAATTAGCTTACTTAGGTAAAAAATGGCATAATAACCTTGGTTTAGCTCCAAAATGAACTATACTTAGCTTATTTTCCTCGAAAATGACATAATAACCTTACTTAGCTCCAAAATGACATACTTTACCTAGGATAGCCAGAAAATGACCTATACTTAGCATTTTTTCCTCCAAAATGACTTGATATGCTTAGTTAGCTAAAAAAAGGCATAACTACCTAGGATAGCTCAATAATGATCTATACTTAGCTTATCTAGTTCATTTATGACATAATTATTTTACTTAGGTAAAAAATGGCATAATAACCTTGGTTTAGCTCGAAAATGACCTATACTTAGCTTTTTTCCTCGAAAATGACATAATAACCTTACTTAGCTCCAAATTGACATACTTTACCTAGGATAGCTATAAATGACCTATACTTAGCATTTTTCTCCTAAATGACTTGATATGCTTAGTTAGCTAAAAATGGCATAACTACCTAGGATAGCTCAATAATGATCTATACTTAGCTTACCTAGTTCATTATGACATAATTAGATTACTTAGGTAAAAAAAATGGCATAATAACCTTGGTTTAGCTCCAAAATATCATATAATTAGTTTATTTTCCTCCAAAATGACAAAATAACCTTACCTAGCTCCAAAATGACCGATTTTAACTAGGACAGCTCTAAAATGACCTACACTTACCATTTTGTCCTCCAAAATGAATAAATATGCTTAGTTAGCTAAAAAATGGCATACCTATCTAGGTTAGCTAAAAAATGACCTATACTTAGCTTCTTTAGTTCATTTATGACATACTTAGCATACTTAGGTCCAAAATGGCATGATAATCTTGGTTACCTCCAAAATGACATAGACTTAGCTTATTTTCCTCGAAAATGATATAATAACCTTACTAAGCTCCAAAATGACCTATTTACCTATCTTAGCTCTAAAATGACCTACACTTAGCATTTTTACCTAGCTATGCTAAAAAATGGCATTTTTACCTACCTTAGTTAGAAGAAGAAGAAGATAAAGAAGAGGAGAGGAGAAAAAGAAAGAGAAGAAAAATTCTTCTTCTTCTTCTTCTTCTTCTTCTTCTTCTTCTTCTTCTTCTTCTTTTTCTTCTTTTTCTTCTTTTTCTTCTAGCTAGTATTCTTCTTCTTCTTCTTCTAACTTTCTTCTTTCCCAATTTGCAGATTAATTTGCTTTAGATGAGGAAGCTTGCGTTGATGGAGTCTACTCTTCTCCTTGTGCTTCCTTTTTGTTTTGATTTTGTACGATGAACTTTGCTGTTGGATATGTTGTTGGAAACTTGTTATTGGATATGTTGTTGGAAACTTGTTGTTGGATATGTTGTTGGAAACTTGTTGGTGGATATGTGTTGGTGTGCTTGTTGAAAGTATTTTCAAAATTTGTATATATATATATATCTGTGAAATTCTGTGAAATGGAATGAATTTAAGAAAAAACAGAAAAAACAGGGGCTATACAGGCTCTTTGCCGTCTGCTGGCAGACGGCAAAGCTGCCACGTGGCAGCTACCTGTGCAACCTGGGGGGCACTGGGCTGGCCTATATGGTTGCTCTGCCATCTACTGGCAGACGGCAAAGACCTTTGCATATTTGCCGTCTGCTGGCAGATGGCAAAGACCTTTGCATCTTTGCCGTCTGCCAGCAGACGGCATAGAATGCCACGTGGCAGCTACCAAGGGGGCATCTGGGCTGGCCTATTTGGGCACTTTGCCGCCTGCTGGCAGATAGCAAATATGCAAAGGTCTTTGCCGTCTGCCAGCAGACGGCAAAGCACGCCGTTAACCCCTTAACGGACCTAAGCTGCCACGTCTGCCGTTCATGCCCTTTGCTGTCTGCTGGAAGATGGCAAAGACCTTTGCATCTTTTGCGTTTGCCAGCAGACGGCAAAGTGCCCTTTACAGTAGCTCATTCAGCCGGACGTGGTGCCGTCTGCTGGCTGACGGCAAAGGCCTCTGCCGTCCGCCAGGCATGCGTTTGCCGTCAGCCATGGCAGACGGCAAACTGCCTGATTCTTGTAGTGATGTGCCCATGTATCGTACCTGTCCCATGATTGATATGGATTTATGTGAGCATAGGGAGGTATCCACGACATTGGCATTGGCGGCCGAAAATAAGGATATGAATAAGTTGCATTCAAATACTCTTCTTGCCAATACCGATCCTTGGATTTGCGCCTAGGGGGTGATCTTAATGCTTTTGCACTAGTTGGCCGATAAGCACTTTTCTCTTCACTCTTCTTTTGATATTTATCTAATAATTAAGCGAAGGTGATTTTCAATATCTTACTCTTGCGCTAATTTCGGCCTTTGTTTTGTTTTGGTTTGCTTTCATCGATCATTGGATTTGCTTGTTGCCCCCCAGTCCTTGGCGTCTTCATTGTATCCTCGATGGAATTCTCGCCCTCAAGATTATGTTCATTATGCTCTTCAACAACTTGTTTACTTGAAAGCTTGATCCCGTCACATGAAGCTTTGACCTTCTCTTTAAATGGATCCGCTTGAAGCAGCCGATGCAAAAACTTTTTGCCATCAGGACCAATCAGAATAGACTGGTCATCTGTTAGTGTTTCAACAAATTTCAATCATCCTTTTTCAATGCCCGATTTAACTATTTGACGAAACATGTTGCAATCCTCAAAATTATGCTTGAACGAATTATGCAACTTACAATACATTCGTCCATGGATAGATGGCTCAACATGGTGATCAAGAATTCTAATATAATTATTTGTCAACAACAAATCAAAGATTTGATCACACATGTTAGAATTGAAGGTATAATTTTTATTTTCTAGCCGATCTTGCTGTGAGAACGGCTTTGGAGTTAAGCAAATGAATGGTTCAGATTTAGAATCTCTCAATTCGGGTATGCATTGCGTTTTGCACTCTATCTCCGATATCTTTGGATAAGATATAGTATTAGCATCGAATTTCTCAAAAGAATTTAACCTTGGCTTTATATTTCTGAAACGAAAATAGTTAGAACACACATGTCTCAATTGAGACCAATTGCAAGCCAAGTATGAAATAAGCAAAGTTACCCAAGTAGATATAAACTTTTGATAAAGCAATGGAGAAAACTTTGGCTGCAATAGTAAGTCACTATCGGTCTTTATAAATGGCATAATAGGTTGACCGATATATTCTATAACAATTTTATTGCTAACAAGTAAATTACCCTTCTTCATTGGTCTTTCAAAATTACTTATAAGAATCTTATAGAAGCATCGACAATAAAGTTGCGACCAAATCAGAAGATAGGTAAATCACTTGCTAGACATACCTCTTCAATTACGTTGGGAGAGCATGATGGTTGTATCACTTGAATAATACTTTGTTCCACTTTTGAATGACTCTCCAATGCCTTGACATCCTCTTTTTCTTTGATAGATTCGGTACACATACTATTCAATTCGGCTTTTTCAATAACCAAATTTTCTTTGTTACCTGAATCAATACTTTTCTCTTTTTGAATTTGCAAGGCTTCTTTTTCTTTAATTGATTCGGCACATGTAATGTTTGATTCGGCCTTTTCAATAGCTGAACTAACTTTGTTATCCGAATCACCACTCTTTCTTTCTTTGATTCGCAAGGTTGCTTGTTGTTGTCTAAATTCAGCAAACATTACAGCTAGGCTATCTTTAAACTTTTTTTGCCCAATTTTAGCCCAATCTTCATCGGGGTGCCCCCCAATACTTTTAGACGCTTTCGGCAATGGTGTGTTGCCGAAATTCCGTAATTGTGTAGGGGCAACATGATATGTTACGTTACTAGGTAAAGGTACATGCGCTCTGGTAGAATTTTCACTTATTCGGCCATGAGCATGAAGGTGCGGAGCCGAATTATGAATATCTACAATTGCGTATGGTGTCGAAAAATTAGTAGAATGAGGTGTAGCATATGATGTTTGAGGGTAACTCGCCGAATAACTAGTAGTAGCATGGCCAATTCCCCTATCCACCAGCATGTTTGGATTAACATGTTGCAAATTAGTTGCCGATGAATAAAAAGATGAAACACTATGTTGCACGCCATCAAAAGTTCCTACATGGGGTGTTTCAACTTGATTAACCAAACTCATCATGTTGTTCATCGGCATATCAATTTGTGGGGTTGCCGATGCACGGGAGTTGGAATACATATGTTGCATGTTGCTAAAATTATATGAGGTAGAACCATTGAGATTTTTGTTGCGTAGGTTCTTGCACATAATTAGATACATGATTGATAAAGCTAGGACTAGCCGATACATTATGCTCATTAGATGATCTAGCAACAACATATGCATTATTTGCATCAACATAAGTGAATTGGGTATTTATATTACCTTTGTAGATTGCAAACCCTAGATGACGATCTCTTCATAGCAAGAACGGGCCAGAGACCGTTCAAAGCTTCGTCCCCAGCGGAGTCGCCAAAAAGTGTGTTCGCACACGAACACGTCACCGTGTACCCTCGACGCCGGGGGTGATGCACCGCAGCTAACGTCGAAGGAGACCCGTCCGGAAGCGCGGTACGCAAGACAATCCGGCGGGCGCTTTTGAGCACCCGAAACACCACGCGCCCGGGAGGGACCCCGTCAGGGCGCGCGGCGGCTATGGGCTGCCCTAGGTCAACCTGATCACCCCTAGGGCCTCGAGGTTCGTCGCCCTGCAACAAGAAGAACGAACGAAGAACGAGGAAGAAGAAGAACAAAGGAAGAAGGTAAAAGATAAAAAGTAAAAGTGGTAGATGGATTTGTTCGATTGTGTGTTGTTCAATAGGCCGTCACCTCTCATCTATTTATGAGGCGGGTGGACTTCCCGTACAAGAAAAGGACTAAAAATCCATCCAAAACATTAAAAACCCTAACCTAACTCGGATAGGAATCTTTGACAATTTTTTGGATCAACTTGGAGCCACCGAGTGGTTTGTTTCAGTCCCACTGAGTGAACATTGCCAACCTTCTGTAAACTTCTGTAATTTTCTGAATCAACTCGGTCTCACCGAGTCAAATCAACTCGGTCGGTCCGAAATGACTGTGCAGCTTCTGTTATTGACCTTGTTATGGCTCCACAGGTTGCATACGAACTCGGATTAAGACAATATTTATATCTAAATCAACAGTTTCGACGAGATACACAACTTTCATGTTGAAACTGTTTCCATATGAGGCCATCTTAATTGATTTTCTGACCATTTTATAATCTGGTGTCAATATGAGCATCTCTGAACTTGTCATAACTTTTGCATCCGAGCTCCGTTTTAGACCATCTTCATATCCATCTTGATCTTCTTGAAGAGATCCATCCCATGGTGACTTCCAATCATAAGTTTGAATTAATCATGACATAGCTTTAAGCAATTTTTACGATTATGCCACTTTTGAGCGTCAACAAAAGGTAAGTAGTCAGGTATAAACCTTAAGTTTGATTGTGTTAAATCTTTCATGGATACCGATGCTTTTCGTGAATTTAGCACTAAATATGGACTTGACTCTGAGATAGTAGCTTCTTTCTATGAATCATTTTCTACTCATTTCGATCTCCCTAAGGAGAAGTGGTTTAAATATCATCCTCCCATTGAAGTAAAAGTAGTAGAACCTATTAAAGATGAAGAAGAAATTATTACTTATAATGTTGATCCAGTTATTCCTACTGCTTATATTGAGAAACCACCTTTTCCTGTTAGGATAAAAGAACATGCTAAAGCTTCAGCTGTAGTCCGTAAGAGTTATACTAGAACACCTACACCCCCTAAACAAATTAGAGTTGCACCTAGTATTGCTATGGTTAAAGATCTCTTGGTCGATAATATTGATGGACATGTTATTTATTTCTGTGATGAAGCTGCTAGAATTGCTAAACCCGATGATAAAAACAAACATAGACCTATTGTTGGCATGCCTGTTGTCTCTGTTAAAAAGGAGATCATTGTTATCATGGCTTATGTGATTTGGGTGCTAGTGTGAGTGCAATTCCCTTTACTTTATACCAAGAAATTATGAATGATATTGCACCTGCTAAAATAGAAGATATCGATGTTACTATTAAGCTTGCTAATAGAGATACTATCTCACCAATTGGGATTGTTAGAGATATTGAAGTCTTGTGTGGGAAAATAAAATACCCTACCGATTTTCTAGTTCTTGGTTCCCCACAAGATGACTTTGTCCCATTATATTTGGTAGACCTTTCTTGAATACTGTTAATGCTAATATAGATTGTGAGAAAGAAACGGTCAGTGTTAGTTTCGAGGATGTGTCTCATGAGTTTAATTTCTCCAAATTTCGTAGATAACCCCATGATAAAGAATTGCCTAGTAAAGATGAAATTATTGGTCTTGCTTCTATTGCCGTGCCTCCTACTGATCCTTTAGACTAATATTTGCTAGACCATGAAAATGATATGTTCATGAATGAAAGAAATGGAATAGATGAGATATTCTTTAAACAAATGCCTGTCTGGAAACAGAATTTGCCTGTTGAGACTCTTGGAGATCCTCTACCACCCAAGAGTGATCCTGTGTTTGATCTTAAACAATTACCTGATACTTTGAAATATGCTTATCTTGATGAAAAGAAGATATATCCTATTATTATTAGTGCAAACCTTTCAGAGCATGAAGAAAAGAAATTATTGAAAACTCCAAGGAAGCACCGTGCCGCTATTGGATATACTCTGGATGATCTTAAGGGCATTAGTCCCACTCTATGTCAGCACAAAATTAATATGGAACCTGATGCTAAACCAATTGTTGATCATCAGCGACGGTTGAATCCAACGATGAAAGAAGTGGTAAGGAACGAAATATTAAAGCTTCTAGAAGCAGGTATAATCTATCCTATTGCTGATAGTAGATGGGTAAGTCCCGTTCATTGTGTCCCTAAGAAGGGAGGTATTACTGTTGTTCTTAATGATAAAAATGAATTGATCCCACAAAGAATTGTTACAGGTTATAGAATGGTGATTGATTTTAGAAAATTAAACAAAGCTACTAGGAAAGATCATTATCCTCTACCTTTTATTGATCAAATGCTAAAAAGACTATCAAAACATACACATTTTTGCTTTCTAGATGGTTACTCTGGTTTTCCCAAATACCTGTATCACAAGAGGATCAAGAAAAAAACTACTTTTACCTGCCCATTTGGTACCTTTGCTTATAGACGTATGCCTTTTGGTTTATGCAATGCACATGTTGCCTTTCAAAGATGTATGACTGCTATATTCTCTGACTTTTGTGAAAATATTGTTGAGGTTTTCATGGATGATTTCTCTGTTTACGGAACTTCTTTTGATGATTGCTTAAGCAACCTTGATCGAGTTTTGCAGAGATGTGAAGAAACTAATCTTGTCTTGAATTTGGAAAAGTGCCACTATGGTTAATGAAGGTATTGTCTTGGGGCATAAAATCTTCGAAAGAGGTATTGAAGTTGATAAAGCTAAAGTAGATGCTATTGAAAAAATGTCGTGTCCTAAAGATATCAAAGGTATAAGAAGTTTCCTTGGTCATGCTAGTTTCTATAGGAGATTTATTAAAGACTTCTCTAAAATTTCTAGGCCTCTTACTAATCTCTTTCAAAAAGATGTTCCATTCGTTTTTTTATGATGATTGTGTAGAAGCATTTGAAATACTTTAGAAAGCCTTAATTTCTGCACCTATTGTTCAACCACCTGATTGGAACCTACCCTTTGAAATTATGTGTGATGCTAGTGATTATGCTGTTGGTGTTGTTCTAGGACAAAGAGTTGATAAGAAATTAAATGTTATCCATTATGCTAGTAAAACTCTAGACAGTGCTCAAAGAAATTATGCTACTACTGAAAAAGAATTTTTAGCACTTGTATTTACTTATGAAAAGTTCAGATCTTATATTGTTCATTCTAAAGTGACTGTTCACACTGATCATGTTGCTATTAAATACCTTATGCAAAAGAAAGATGCTAAACCTAGACTTATTAGATGGGTTCTCTTGCTACAAGAATTTGATTTAAATATTATTGATAGAAAGGGAGCTAAGAACCCCGTAGCAGACAACTTGTCTAGGTTAGAAAATATTCTTGATGACCCACTACCTATTGATGATAGCTTTCCTGATGAACAATTAGCTGTCATAAATGCTTCTCGTAATACTCCTTGGTATGCAGACTATGCTAATTACATTGTTGCTAAATTTATACCACCTAGTTTCACATACCAACAAAAGAAAAAGTTTTTCTATGATTTAAGACATTACTTTTGGGATGACCCACACCTTTATAAAGAAGGAGTAGATGTTGTTATTAGATGTTGTGTACCTGAGCATGAACAGGAACATATCCTACGCATGTGTCACTCCGAGGCCTATGGAGGACACCATGCTGGAGATAGAACTGCACACAAGGTATTACAATCTGGTTTTTATTGGCCTACTCTTTTCAAGGATGCTCGTATGTTTGTGTTGTCTTGTGATGAATGTCAAAGAATTGGTAATATTAGTAGACGTCAGGAAATGCCTATGAATTATTCACTTGTTATTGAACTATTTGATGTTTGGGGATTTGATTATATAGGAACTTTTTCTTCCTCTAATGGGTACACACATATTTTGGTTGCTATTGATTATGTTACTAAGGCCCTGTTTGTTAGGGCTTTTGCTTCTGCTTTTGCAGCTTTTTCATTTTGGCCAAAAAGTCATAAAAGCTCCTCAATAGGTGTTTTTGGGGGCTTTTATGGCTTTTGATGAATCAATATAACAATATTTAGCCCCAAAAGCTATAAAAGCTCTAAAAGCACCTATTTAGGAGCTTTTATGGCTTTTTGGCCAAAGTGGAAAAGCTGCAAAAGCAGAAGCAAAAGCCCAAACAAACAAGGCCTAAGTGGGTAGAAGCTATTCCAACTAGTAGTCTTGATCATAACACCTCCATTAAAATGCGTAAAGAAATTATTTTTTCAAGGTTTGGAGTCCCTAGATATTTAATGACTGATGGTGGTTCACACATTATTCATGGTGCTTTCCGCAAATTGCTTGCTAAGTATGATGTTAACCATAGAATTGCATCTCCTTATCATCCTCAGTCTAGTGGTCAAGTAGAATTAAGTAATAGAGAAATAAAATTGATCTTGCAAAAGACTATTAATAGATATAGAAAGAATTGGTCTAAGAAACATGATGATGCATTATGGGCTTATAGAACTGCTTATAAGAATCCTATGGGTATGTTTCCATATAAAATGGTCTATGCAAAAGCATGTCACTTACCTCTCGAACTATAACATAAAGCTTATTGGGCAATTAAAGAGCTCAATTATGATTTCAAACTTGCCGGTGAGAAGAGGCTATTTGACATTAGCTCACTTGATGAATGGAGAACCCAAGCTTATGAGAATGCCAAATTGTTTAAAGAAAAGGTTAAAAGAAGGCATGACAAAAGGATACAAAAGCGTGAATTCAATATAGGTGACCATGTCTTGCTATACAATTCTCGTTTAAAATTTTTTGCAAGAAAACTTCTCTCTAAATGGGAAGGGCCCTACATTATCGAGGAAGTTTATTGTTCCGGTGCCATCAAGATCAACAACGCCGAGGGCAATAACCCAAAGGTGGTAAACAGACAAAGAATCAAACATTATATCTCAGTTACTCCCATAAATGTAGAAACCAATATTATTAATACCATAACACCATAGGAGTACATAAGGGAAACTTTCCAGAACGCTCCAGAGCCCTAGAAAGGCAATAGGTATGTGATACGGTAAGAAAACCGACTCCAAAAGTTCTCCAATGGCAATTTTACTCTGTTTTGGAATATTTAAAAATTAGAAAAATAAGAAGTAGTCCGAATAGCGCACGAGGAGGCGACAAGCCGTGGGGGGCGTGCCCTACCCCCCTGGGCACGCCTCCCTGGCTTGTAGTCACCTCGTGTGCCCTCCGGACTCCATTTTCTTGCAGTATACTTCTTTTGGTTGGTAAAAATTCATTATATAATCTCCCGAAGGTTTTGACCACTGTACCACGACAATATCCCCTATTCTTGTTTCGAGCTGTTTTTCCTAACAGATCTAGATCGCCATGACATCTCCAAGCGCCCCCAAGGACAAGTTGTTCGAGAAGGTCATCAACCCGTATCTTGCGGAGGTGCTGCAGCACCCTCAAACCATCGAGATGCACGAGGGGGTGCTTCACATCTGCGATGTTCAAGGGCCAAGGAGGACCGGAAGCGTGGAGTCCAGGCTCGAAGCGGTGGAGCAAGAGGTGTTTCAAGTGCAAAGGGATGGTGGAGCGCGGACTCAACGCCAATCACTCCATGATCACAGATTTTACCCGTGACCACAAGATGGACGCTAGTGAGATTGGGAAGGCCATCTTCAAGCTTCATGAGAAAATTGAGCATCTCCAAGCCCAGATCTATGACCTGCAGAACTAGAACTATGATTATGAATATAGATTTAAGAGGATGAGTTTGGCTGCAGATTTGAGGATTCCGGAGACTCGTTCATCTTTCTGTGATGGTGAACCTATGCCCTGGAAGATGGAGGACAAGCCCACAACATCATCAACTCCATCATCACCACCTCCGAAGAAGGAAAATTGAGTACATGGGTATGGGCACTCCCCTTGGCTTGTGCCAAGTTTGGGGGAGGTGCCCCGGTATCGTATCACCATCACATCTTTACCTTTATCGTTTTTTCTTAGTTCGATCCTTTTGGTTATATCTTGGTTTAGTAGAATAAAGTTTTTAGTATGATCTAGCTTTGAGTTTTGCTTTGTGTTCCCTCTATGTAATCAAGTCCGTGAGTTATATAATAAAGAGTAGTTTTGAATGAGGGCTTTGCCTTCTTGCTTTGACCTTGGAAGAAAGGAAAAGAATAAAAGAAGTAAAAAGATTATATAATGATCTTATGGAGAGTGGTGACTTCACATATAAGGAGTATGATGAATAAAAATTGTTGAGAGTTGACAAACATAGTATTGGTCATTGTTGCAATTAATAGGAAGTAATAAAGAAAGAGAGGTTTCAGATATAAATATACTATCTTGGACATCATTTATGATTGTGAGCACTCATTAAAATGTTATATGCTAATAATTTGATGTTGGACAAGGAAGACAACATAATGGGTTATGTTTTCTTATATCCGAATAGAAGTTATATTGTCCTGGATCCTCCAACATGTTGAGCTTGCTTCTCATCCTATGCTAGCAAAATATTTTGCACCAAGTAGAGATACTACTTGTGCATCCAACATCCATCAACCCAGTTTTGCCATGAGAGTCCACCATACCTACCTATGGATTGAGTAAGATCCTTCAAGTAAGTTGTCATCGGTGCAAGCAATAAAATTGCTCTCAAAATATGTATGATCTTTTAGTGTGAGGAAAATAAGCTTTATACGAAATTGTGATATGGAAGAAATAAAAGCGATGGACTGCATAATAAAGTTCTTTATCACAAGCGGCAATATAAAGTGAAGTTCTTTTGCATTAAGATTTTGTGCATCCAACCATAAAAGCGCATGACAACCTCTGCTTCCCTCTACGAAGGGCCTATCTTTCACTTTTACCTACTACCTTTATACAAGAGTCATGGTGATCTTCACCTTTTCTTTTTACACTTTTTCTTTTTGGCAAGCACTATGTGTTGGGGAAAGATCCAGATATATATAACCACTTGGATGTAGGTTATCATAAAGTATTATTGTTGATGTTACCCTTGTGGTAAAAGGTTGGGAGGCAAAACTATAAGCCCCTATCTTTCTCTGTGTCTGACTGAGACTTTGATCTCATAAGTATCGCATGAATGTTAGCAATTACGAAAGATTAAATGATGGTTGAGTATGTGAACTTGCTAATTAAAAGCTCTTACATTGACTCTTTCTGATGTTATGATAAATTGCAATTGTTTCAATGACCAAGATCATGGTTTGTTGGTTTTCAATAAAGTTTTGGATTCATACTTTACCTTGTGAACGAATTGTTACTTTAGCATAAGAAATTATATGACAATATATGTTGCTTTTCTAAAGATGATCATGATGCCCTCCTGTCCGTATTTTATTTTATTGACACCTCTATCTCTAAACATGTGGTCATGATTATCGATTTCGGCTTTCGCTTGAGGACAAGCGAGGTCTAAGCTTGGGGGAGTTGATACGTCCATTTTGCATCATGGTTTTATATTGATATTTATTGCATTATAGGCTGTTATTATACATTGTGGTACAATACTTATGCCTTTTCTCTCTTATTTTACAAGATTTACATGAAGAGGGAGAATGCCGACAGCTGGAATTCTGGACTAGAAAGGAGCAAATCTTACGTTCGGACACACAATTACGCTGTGGTGTTCCAGGTGGCGTGAGTTGTGAAACTATTCCACATTATTTTAAATGAAGGCCAAACTCGTAACTCAAATATTCGCCTTCGCGATCAGATCGTAGAAACTTTATTTTCTTGTCACGATGATTCTCTAATTCACTCGGAAATTCTTTGAACTTTTCAAATGTTTCAGACTTGTGTTTCATCAAGTAGATATACCCATATCTGCTCAAATCATCTGTGATGGTCAGAAAATAACGATACCCGCCTCGTGCCTCAATACTCATCGGACCACATACATCGGTATGTATTATTTCCAAAAAGTCATTAGCTCGCTCCATTGTTCCAGAGAACGGAGTTTTAGTCATCTTGCCCATGAGGCATGGTTTGCAAGTATCAAATGATTCATAATCAAGTGATTCCAAAAGCCCATCTGCATGGAGTTTCTTCATGCGCTTTACACCAATATGACCTAAACGGCAGTGCCACAAATATGTTGCACTATCATTATCAACTTTGCATCTTTTGGCATCAATATTATGAATATGTGTATCACCACGATCGAGATTAAACAAAAATAGACCACTCTTCAAGGGTGCATGACCATAAAAGATATTACTCATATAAATAGAACAACCATTATTCTCTGATTTAAATGAATAATCGTCTCGCACTAAACAAGATCCAGATATAATGTTCATGCTCAACGCTGGCACCAAATAACAATTATTCAGGTCTAAAACTAATCCCGAAGGTAGATGTAGAGGTAGCATGCCGACGACGATCACATCGACCTTGGAACCATTCCCGATGCGCATCGTCACCTCGTCCTTAGCCAATCTTTGTTTAATTCATAGCTCCTGCTTCAAGTTACAAATATGAGCAACCCAACTAGTATCAAATACCCAGGTGCTACTACGAGCATTAGTAAGGTACACATCAATAACATATATATCAAATATACCTTTGCTCACTTTGCCATCCTTCTTATCCGCCAAATACTTGGGGCAGTTCCGCTTCCAGTGACCAGTCCCTTTGCAGTAGAAGCACTCAGTTTTAGGCTTGGGTCCAGCTTTGGGCTTCTTCCCGGGAGTGGCAACTTGTTTGCCATTCTTCTTGAAGTTCCCCTTCTTTCCCTTACCCTTTTTCTTGAAACTAGTGGTCTTGTTAACCATCAACACTTGATGCTCCTCCTTGATTTCTACCTCCGTAGCTTTGAGTATTGCGAAGAGCTCAGGAATTGTCTTCTCCATCCCTTGCATATTATTGTTCATCATGAAGCCTTTGCAGCTTGGTGGCAGTGATTGAAGAACTCTGTCAATAACACTATCATCTGGAAGATTAACTCCCAGCTGAGTCAAGTGGTTATGATATCCAGACATTCTGACTATGTGTTCACTGACAGAACTGTTCTCCTCCATCTTGCAGGTATAGAACTTGTTGGAGACTTCATATCTCTCAACGCAGGCATTTGCTTGAAATATTAACTTCAACTCTTGGAACATCTCATATGCTCCATGACGTTCAAAACATCTTTGAAGTCCCGATTCTAAGCCGTAAAGCATGGCACACTGAACTATCGAGTAGTCATCAGATCGAGCTTGCCAGACATTCAAAACATCAGCATCTACTCCTGCAGCAGGTCTTTCACCTAGCGGTGCATCAAGGAGATAATTCTTCTGTGCAGCAATGAGGATAATCCTCAAGTTACGAAAAACAGTCCGTGTAATTGCTACCATCATCTTTCAACTTAGCTTTCTCTAGGAACGCATTAAAATTCAAGGGAACGGTAGCACGGGCCATTGATCTACAACATAGATATGCAAATACTATCAGGACTAAGTTCATGATAAATTAAGTTCATTTAATCAAATTACTAAAGAACTCCCACTTAGATAGACATCCCTCAAGTCATCTAAATGATACGTGATCCAACTCAACTAAACCATGTCCGATCATCACGTGAGATGGAGTAGTCATCAATTGTGAACATCTCTATGTTGATCATATCTACTATATGATTCACGTTCGACCTTTCGGTCTCCAGTGTTCCGAGGCCATGTCTGTACATGCTAGGCTCGTCAAGTTTAACCCGAGTATTCCGCATGTGCAAAACTGTCTTGCACCCGTTGTATTTGAACATAGAGTGTATCACACCCGATCATCACGTGGTGTCTCAAAATAACGAACTGTCACAACGGTGCATACTCAGGGAGAACACTTATACCTTGAAATTTAGTGAAGGGATCATCTTATAATGCTACCGCCGTACTAAGCAAAATAAGATGCATGAAAGATAAACATCACATGCAATCAAAATATGTGACATGATATGGCCATCATCATCTTGTGCTTTTGATCTCCATCTCCAAAGTATCGTCATGATCTCCATCGTCACCAGCTCGACACCTTGATCTCCATCGTTGCATCGTGGTTGTCTAGCCAACTATTGCTTCTACAACCATCGCTAACGCATAGTGATAAAGTAAAGCAATCTAGGGCTCCGACAGAGCTGTTCTGCCGGGGAAACTTCCCTCCCGGAGAGGGAAATTGAAGACATCGTCATCACCAATGATCCTCTCATCGAGAGGGGGTCAATCTCCATAAACATATTCACAAACACCATCTCCTCTCAAACCCTAGTTCATCTCTTGTATTCAATCTTTGTCTCAAAACCTCAGATTGATACCTGTGGGTTGCTAGTAGTGTTGATTACTCCTTGTAGTTGATGCTAGTTGGTTTATTTGGTGGAAGATCATATGTTCAGATCCTTAATGATATTCAATACCCCTATGATCTTTAAAATGAACATGCTTTGTGAGCAGTTACGTTTGTTCCTGAGGACATGGGAGAAGTCTTGTTATAAGTAATCATGTGAATTTGGTATTCGTTCGATATTTTGATGAGATGTATGTTGTCTTTCCTCTAGTGGTGTTATGTGAACGTCGACTACATGACACTTCACCATGATCTGGCCCTAGGGGAAGGCATTGGGAAGTAATAAGTAGATGATGGGTTGCTAGAGTGACAGAAGCTTAAACCCTAGTTTATGCGTTGCTTCGTAAGGGGCTGATTTGGATCCACATGTTTCATGCTATGGTTAGATTTATCTTAATTACTCTTTCATAGTTGCGGATGCCTGCGAGAGGGGTTAATAATAAGTGGGAGGCTTGTCCAAGTAAGGACAGCACCCAAGCACCGGTCCATCCACATATCAAATTATCAAAGTAACAAACGCGAATCATATGAGCATGATGAAAACTAACTTGACAGTAATTCCCATGTGTCCTCGGGAGCTCTTTCCTTTATATAAGAGTTCATCCAGGCTTGTCCTTTGCTATATAAAGGATTGGGCCACCTTGCCGCACCTTTGTTACACTTGTTACTTGTTACCCATTACGAATTATCTTATCACAAAACTATCTGTTACCGATAATTTCGGTGCTTGTAGAAAATACCTTGCTGAAAACAGCTTGTCATTTCCTTCTGCTCCTCTTTGGGTTTGACACTCTTACTTATCGAAAGGACTATGATTGATCCCCTATACTTGTGGGTCATCAGAGGCCACCGAGAGAACTCCGCCAAGTCAAGCTTATTGCGGATGGTAAGCCGTACTTACTACAAAGTGTCTTTGGTGGTAACAGGTTTGCTTTGCTCACACGAGTATGGCGTTCTCCAGGCGCATTTGTGGACCTCCCCAGGAGTGCATCAGATGCGGCCAGGTACTTCGTGTCCCATGATGGTCGTTCCGAGCAGAGGCTATTTTGGGACAGTTTCAAGCACCCGAACACCCTCCACTCCTCAACAACCATATGAAGCAGCTGATGAAGTTGCATCTGATGGCGGAGCTTTCTGTGCTTCTCCAAATTCTCTCCTTGCCATCGTGCATCTCTCCTACATAACTAGCACGGTGCCATGTCAGTAGCTAAATCAAAACTTTTAAGATTCTTGTGTAGCAAAATGCGTTTGGAGAAGATCATTTATCTTTCAGATACTCTGTATAAAGTGCAATATTCTATTTGGTTTTGGTTACCGGTGATGTCTAATTCTCCAGTCTTTTATAAATGATGGTTATGCTCAGTATGCTCATACTAACCAACAATAACAACCCAGCTGTATCCAGCATTTCCTATTCATTGGTTATAACAATTGACTTGTGTGTAGGATTCGTCCAGTATATATTATGGGATAAACGATGGTTTGGCGATGCTATTAGTTCTTCATGAAAAGTTCATGGAGGATTTCCAATATTATTTTATTGATAACGAGGCATGCCAGTAAGCTTTCTGTATTTGTTCGCCATGAGGAGAAATGGGGCATTGCACACTTACTTATGTATACTGCTACCTGGTTATCGTTGGTCTTTGTATAAAGGCCTTGCTATCATTATGTATGGTCCTTCTTTCCTATTGTATATTATAAATGGTATTTCAACCTGTGGAATGTACTCCTAATCTTGGTCTGTAGAACTGCCTTTCTGAACTTGATGTCTTAGTTGTACTGGACCAAGAGCGCACGAAGGGAGCTCTTCTACGCTACGCCGGTGACAAGAAGATGGAAGATTCAGTCCATGGTGCCACCAATGAACAAGGTAAATCGGAGTTGTCGGTCACTTATAAATTCCGTACTTTTGTAGTGTCGATCTAGGGTTCTTGTTAGTAAATCTTACCGTTCTTTGGGCCGTGTATAAAAATACTGCTCGATTTCCAGTAGTAGCTGCAGTTCTATTGTTGTGTGAGTCTCATGGTCCACTAGAACACCCTTTTCAGAGAGAATACTCCAGATCCATTGACTATGATTTAGTTGTGGCATTGATTTTTATTTAGTACGAATACTCACCTAATGAATCTATTAAACGATCTAAATACCACCGACTCACAGATTAGCTTCTGCCCTGCATCGCTGCTATGAGCTCATCCATGCTGACATCCGACTCCATGCTACTACTGCCCCTATATAAAGACCACCAACTCACATATTAGCTTCTGCCCTGCACCACTGTTGTGATCTCATCCATGCTGACATCCAGCTCCATGCTACAATTGCCGCAACCTACAGGTAGCATCTCAATTCTTCTTTTTTCTCTACCTTAGTTTGTGCTTGCTCTGTTCGAGTTTTCGCAGCAAGATAACCAATGTCTTGGGGAAGCCTTCAAACTATATTTGATATATTGGTGAATTCTGATTAAAGAATTTATGGCGCACTCCCTCTCTAAAGCTTAATCAAATAAATCTAATATTCTCGTCTACCCTTGCTACCAAAAAAATCTTCTATGTTTAATATATAATCTTTGTCTTGTGTTGTGTACCACTTCTTTCAGAATATGACATTTATTCCCTTTAGTTTGCATGGCTTATTTCTCTGCTTGAGCAATGGTTGTAGATACTTCCCTTGAAAAAATAAATAATTTTAGATACTTGATGATCCTATAGGAGATCTGCCCTAGAGGCAATAATAAATGTTACTATTTATCCCCATGTTCCTAATTATGTTTATATTCCATGCTATAAATGCTATGGTTCTCGAGTCTACAATAACCAGGAGGCTCGTAGGAAGACTCAGATGCATGTGTGGAATAATAAATGATAAAATGTATTCCTAGTCTGGCCTTTAAGACTAGCTCAAGTGTTGCATGATGATCTTGTTTTCCTAATCATGGGCATGACTATGCCAGCAAACTTTGAGGGCACATTGTTAGAAGAACACTTGTCTTGAATCGACCCGAATTGATGTTATGCTATGAGATACCTTCATAACAAGTTAATGGTTTATAACAGAGAGAAAGTTAACGTTTGCATAATTCCTTAGACCATGAGAGTATCGAGTTTCTTCATGCTTGCTTCATGAACTTTGGGGTTTGTTAAACGTCATCCGTAACTGGGTGGCTATTACGGCGGCTAACAGGTTCATGGGAAAGTATGTCAAGGGACTTGATAGCTCAAGATTGGGATTTGCTCCTCTGACGATGGAGAGATATTCTCTAGGCCCTCTCGGTGTTACAGTATCCATCATCGTCTGGCCAGACACAATGTGATTTTATCACAGGGATGCCGGAAGACGGGAACCAGAAAAAAGAACAAAACCGGTACCGAGGAAACTGGCATAGTGGACAAAAGTTGTTGATCCATCGGGATGCCGATAAGTCTCACCTCGGGTGTTTCATCACGTGGTGTCTCAACACGATGAACTGTCGCAACGGTGCATACTCAGGGAGAACACTTATACCTTGAAATTTAGTGAAGGGATCATCTTATAATGCTACCACCGTACTAAGCAAAATAAGATGCATAAAAGATAAACATCACATGCAATCAAAATATGTGACATGATATGGCCATCATCATCTCGTGCTTTTGATCTCCATCTCCAAAGTACCGTCATGATCTCCATCGTCACCGGCTCGACACCTTGATCTCCATCGTTGCATCATGGTCGTCTCGCCAACTATTGCTTCTACAACTATTGCTAAAGCATAGTGATAAAGTAAAGCAATCTAGGGCTCCGGCGGAGCTGTTCTGCCGGGGAAACTTCCCTCCCAGAGAGGGAAATCGAAGCCATCGTCATCACCAATGATCCTCTCATCGAGAGGGGGTCAATCTCCATCAACATCTTCACCAACACCATCTCCTCTCAAACCCTAGTTCATCTCTTGTATTCAATCTTTGTCTCAAAACCTCAGATTGATACCTGTGGGTTGCTAGCAGTGTTGATTACTCCTTGTAGTTGATGCTAGTTGGTTTATTTGGTGGAAGATCATATGTTCAGATCCTTAATGATATTCAATACCCCTATGATCTTTAACATGAACAAGCTTTGTGAGCAGTTACGTTTGTTCCTGAGGACATGGGAGAAGTCTTGTTATAAGTAATCATGTGAATTTGGTATTCGTTCGATATTTTGATGAGATGTATGTTGTCTTTCCCCTAGTGGTGTTATGTGAACATCGACTACATGACACTTCACCATGTTCTGGCCCTAGGGGAAGGCATTGGGAAGTAATATGTAGATGATGGGTTGCTAGAGTGACAGAAGCTTAAACCCTAGTTTATGCGTTGCTTCGTAAGGGGCTGATTTGGATCCACATGTTTCATGCTATGGTTAGATTTATCTTAATTATTCTTTCGTAGTTGCGGATGCCTGCGAGAGGGGTTAATAATAAGTGGGAGGCTTGTACAAGTAAGGACAGCACCCAAGCACCGGTCCATCCACATATCAAATTATCAAAGTAACAAACGCGAATCATATGAGCATGATGAAAACTAACTTGACAGTAATTCCCATGTGTCCTCGGGAGCGCTTTCCTTTATATAAGAGTTCATCCAGGCTTGTCCTTTGCTATATAAAGGATTGGGCCACCTTGCTGCACCTTTGTTACACTTGTTACTTGTTACCCATTACGAATTATCTTATCACAAAACTATCTGTTACCAATAATTTCAGTGCTTGTAGAAAATACCTTGCTGAAAATAGCTTGTCATTTCCTTCTGCTCCTCTTTGGGTTCGACACTCTTACTCATCTAAAGGACTATGATTGATCCCCTATACTTGTGGGTCATCAGAGGCCACCGAGAGGATCTCCGCCAAGTCAAGCTTATTGCGGATGGTAAGCCGTACTTACTGCAAAGTGTCTTTGGTGGTAATAGGTTTGCTTTGCTCACACGAGTATGGCGTTCTCCAGGCACATTTGTGGACCTCCCCAGGAGTGCATCAGATGCGGCCAGGTACTTCGCGTCCCATGATGGTCGTTCTGAGCAGAGGCTATTTTGGGATAGTTTCAAGCACCCGAACACCCTCCACTCCTCAACAACCATATGAAGCAGCTGATGAAGTTGCATCAGATGGCGGAGCTTTCTGTGCTTCTCCAAATTCTCTCCTTGCCATCGTGCATCTCTCCTACATAACTAGCACGGTGCCATGTCAGTAGCTAAATCAAAACTTTTAAGATTCTTGTGTAGCAAAATGCGTTTGGAGAAGATCATTTATCTTTCAGATACTCTGTATAAAGTGCAATATTCTATTTGGTTTTGGTTACCGGTGATGTCTAATTCTCCAGTCTTTTATAAATGATGGTTATGCTCAGTATGCTCATACTAACCAACAATAACAACCCAGCTGTATCCAGCATTTCCTATTCATTGGTTATAACAATTGACTTGTGTGTAGGATTCGTCCAGTATATATTATGGGATAAACGATGGTTTGGCGATGCTATTAGTTCTTCATGAAAAGTTCATGGAGGATTTTCAATATTATTTTATTGATAACAAGGCATGCCAGTAAGCTTTCTGTATTTGTTCGCCATGAGGAGAAATGGGGCATTGCACACTTACTTATGTATACTGCTACCTGGTTATCGTTGGTCTTTGTATAAAGGCCTTGCTATCATTATGTATGGTCCTTCTTTCCTATTGTATGTTATAAATGGTATTTCAACCTATGGAATGTACTCCTAATCTTGGTCTGTAGAACTGCCTTTCTGAACTTGATGTCTTAGTTGTACTGGACCAAGAGCGCACGGAGGGAGCTCTTCTACGCTACGCCGGTGACAAGAAGATGGAAGATTCAGTCCATGGTGCCACCAATGAACAAGGTAAATCGGAGTTGTCGGTCACTTATAAAGTCCGTACTTTTGTAGTGTCGATCTAGGGTTCTTGTTAGTAAATCTTACCGTTCTTTGGGCCGTGTATAAAAATACTGCTCGATTTCCAGTAGTAGCTGCAGTTCTATTGTTGTGTGAGTCTCATGGTCCACTAGAACACCCTTTTCAGAGAGAATACTCCAGATCCATTGACTATGATTTAGTTGTGGCATTGATTTTTATTTAGTATGAATACTCACCTAATGAATCTATTAAACGATCTAAATACCACCGACTCACAGATTAGCTTCTGCCCTGCATCGCTGCTATGAGCTCATCCATGCTAACATCCGGCTCCATGCTACTACTGCCCCTATATAAAGACCACCAACTCACATATTAGCTTCTGCCCTGCACCACTGTTGTGATCTCATCCATGCTAACATCCAGCTCCATGCTACAATTGCCGCAACCTACAGGTAGCATCTCTATTCTTCTTTTTTCTCTACCTTAGTTTGTGCTTGCTCTGTTCGAGTTTTCGCAGCAAGATAACCAATGTCTTGGGGAAGCCTTCAAACTGTATTTGATATATTGGTGAATTCTGATTAAAGAATTTATGGCGCACTCCCTCTCTAAAGCTTAATCAAATAAATCTAATATTCTCGTCTACCCTTGCTACCAAAAAAATCTTCTATGTTTAATATATAATCTTTGTCTTGTGTTGTGTACCACTTCTTTCAGAATATGACATTTATTCCCTTTAGTTTGCATGGCTTATTTCTCTGCTTGAGCAATGGTTGTAGATACTTCCCTTGAAAAAATAAATAATTTTAGATACTTGATGATCCTATAGGAGATCTGCCCTAGAGGCAATAATAAATGTTACTATTTATCCCCATGTTCCTAATTATGTTTATATTCCATGCTATAAATGCTATGGTTCTCGAGTCTACAATAACCAGGAGGCTCGTAGGAAGACTCAGATGCATGTGTGGAATAATAAATGATAAAATGTATTCCTAGTCTGGCCTTTAAGACTAGCTCAAGTGTTGCATGATGATCTTGTTTTCCTAATCATGGGCATGACTATGCCAGCAAACTTTGAGGGCACATTGTTAGAAGAACACTTGTCTTGAATCGACCCGAATTGATGTTATGCTATGAGATACCTTCGTAACAAGTTAATGGTTTATAACTGAGAGAAAGTTAACATTTGCATAATTCCTTAGACCATGAGAGTATCGAGTTTCTTCATGCTTGCTTCATGAACTTTGGGGTTTGTTAAACGTCATCCGTAACTGGGTGGCTATTACGGCGGCTAACAGGTTCATGGGAAAGTATGTCAAGGGACTTGATAGCTCAAGATTGGGATTTGCTCCTCCGACGATTGAGAGATATTCTCTAGGCCCTCTCGGTGTTACAGTATCCATCATCGTCTAATCAGACACAATGTGATTTTATCACAGGGATGCCAGAAGACGGGAACCAGAAAAAAGAACAAAACCGGTAACGAGGAAACTGGCATAGTGGACAAAAGTTGTTGATCCATCGGGATGCCGATAAGTCTCACCTCGGGTGTTTGTAACATATCGTGAAGCAACAGGAATAGCACACGGCAACAGGAGGTTCACTTGAATATTTATTCGTGTGGGTATAGGGGTCAATATGGGTGTCCACGGCTCCGACGTTGATCATTGATCGGAAAGTGTTCCGGTCATGTCTATACTTCACCGAACTTATAGGGTCACACGCTTAAGGGTCGTTTATCTGCTGAATACTAGACAGGGAGTCTGAGAGAAAGTCACTGGAAAAGTTTCGGAGACAACGGAAGAGTTCCGAAGAGAGAACACCAGAATAGTTTTGATAAAACTGAAAAGTTGTTTCGGAGTATATCAATAAGTCAAAATGGTTTCGGCACACGCAAGGAAATTCTTGGAGGGTGCCATAATTGTTTTGGAACTTCTGGAATTTTTCCGAAGAAAAAACCAGGAAATGTTTCGGAGCTGCCTGAACCGCTTTGGTTACTTTTCGCTAATGAAAACCATTGATCCGGAATTGTTTCGAAACGCGTCCAAAATTATTTTAGGGGATACTAGAAATGTTCTAGGCCCACAGAAATATTTTCAGATTTAATGTTCGCGAAAAAATATTTTGATGAATAAAGAAAAAGCACTTTTTGGTTACTTTTTGGAAATCCACCTTTTTTGGCTTTCTGCAAAAGATCTAGGGATGGCATGGAAGGGTCGGAACCCCTTTGGGTGGGGGCACAAGGTGGTGGACGTCCATGGGGTGCTCATCCATTGTGCTCCACTTGCCTCCGCATTTTGCCTTTATGTGTGACATAAAGCATGGACTTTTGGGTTTTTCATGTGCCACACTACCCCTTGGGTTTTCCTATAAATAGAGGTGGAGAGCCACTCTCCACACTCACTCTTTCGCACATACAAATACCATGCATGAATTGGCCTTCTCTCTCCCTCCCCGCGAAATAGTTTCGTAGAGCCGAAAGGCTGTCTGGGTTCTGGTGGGAACTAGTTCTGAACGGCTAAGCCCTGCCGGATAGATGACACCGTATGAGTTCAACCCCGTAGAGAGGTCATAGGTTCGATCTTTTGCCCGAGGGGCTGTTCGAGGGTCCTCCCGAAGGGCAGTCCGAGTTATCGCTTGAGCTTCGAGGGTCCTCCTGAAGGGCTGTCGGTGACATCGTCCAGGGACTGTCCGACCGCCTCCCGAAGGGCTGTCCGGCGAGGGAGTACATCCTCGCAGTTGGGAGGTTGTAAATCCTAGCTGCGGGGATCTGCACCGATGATCTACATCGACTCTACTTCTGTTGCGCTATGAGTTGGTAAGGATCGAATCAAACCTTGTATGCCATCTCCATAGTGATCCTGGGCATGCTCGTTGTACCAATTTTTTTTGTTTTCTGTCATGTTTCCCTAAAGATCCTTGTTTAGGTAAGTTAAAATGTTGAAAGGATATTGATATTTGTCTATCTCCTTGCATGAAAAATGGCTTACAACCATAGATCTCATGTTCCAACGGGTTCAAAACTCAACCTGTTTTGCTATAAAGGGCCTCCCGCACCGTTTAGCCATGAGAGATTATCGTCCTTTGTAGAATTTCCAGTTATACTATCACTTTGTTTATATCTTTACGTATTATAATGTTTATTACACCTGTGGAATCAGTTGTACTCGCAAAGGTGGATTGGAGAGGAAGTTGTCGATGCTCAAGCCATGTGATGAAGTGGAGCAAGAAGTGTGAAAGTTGTATTTGTTCTGGCGAATTGACCGAGTATTCTCACCATTGGCCATGCTGGCCATTGATAAATCATTGAGGAATGTTGAAATGTTTAGAGTTGAATTTAATGTATATTCATAATGTAGGAAGAAAGTGGGGGTGTGTGTGCGTGTGCGTGCGTGCATGTCATTAATTAGTTATCTGACAAACAAATGAGACCATCGTTGATTATTTAGACAACATATCAGCATTATATTGAATCTCTCATATACTGGGTTGAGTTGCAAGTCTGATATTTGTTTTTTTTCTAGAATACGCATGAGTGTGCGTATCATGCATTAAAGAAGGAGAAGGGGGAGAGCCCCATCCACCGAAACATAGTTTAGATGTAGTTACAAAGACTACACCACCACACTACTAAACAGGTAGGCCAAACACTACCTAACTACTCGAGCTAACCCACCTAGCAAGCATAGACAGGAAGTTGGTGGTCTTGTGTCTAAACATCCCTGCTAGCTTCCATGCTCTTGTTGGGAAACATAGAATGCAATTTCAAAAAATTTCCTACACTCACGCAAGATCTATCTAGGAGATGCATAGCAATGAGGGGGGAGAGTGTGTCTACGTACCATCGTAGACCGCAAGCGGAAGCGTTTGACAACGCGGTTGATGTAGTCGAACTTCTTCTAGCTCTGGCCGACCAAGTATCGAACGTACGGCACCTCCGAGTTCTGCACACGTTCAGCTCGATGACGTCCCTCGTCCTCTTGATCTAGCAAGGTGTCGAGGAAGTAGATGAGTTCCGTCACCATGAAGGCATGGTGACGGTGATGGTGAAGTGATCCGCGCAGGGCTTCGCCTAAGCACTATGAAGATATGACCGGAGGCATAAACTGTGGAGAGGTGCGCCGCACACGGTTAACAATTGTTGTTATGTGTTCTAGGCGCCCCCTCCCCATGTATATATAGGTGGGAGAGGGAGGGGAGCAGCCATGGTGCGCCCCAAGTAGGAGGAATCCTACTTGGGGGCCTCCCCAATTCGGCCTCCCCCCCTTCCATAATTGCCGGAGGGGGAAGGAAAGAGGAGGGAGGAGGGAAGGAAGGGGGAGGCCGAATCCATCCCCTTCCTTCTCTCTTCCCCTCTTTCCTTCTCCTCTATTGCGGCCTATATGGGGGGCGCAGCAGCCCCTGGTGGCTGCTGTGTTTCCCCTCTTGGCCCATAAGGCCCATATCTTTTGCCGAGGGTGCCCGGAACCCCTTCCGGTGACCCGATATGTACCTGATACCCTCCGAAACACTTCCGGTATCCGAATACCATCGTCCTATATATCAATCTTTACCACTCAACCATTTCGAGACTCCTCGTCATGTCCATGATCTCATCCGGGACTCCGAACAACATTCGGTCACCAAATCACATAACTCATTCAATACTAAATCATTATCGAACGTTAAGCGTGCGGACCCTACGGGTTCGAGAACTATGTAGACATGACTGAGACACTTCTCTGGTAAATAACCAATAGCGGAACCTGGATGCTCATATTGGCTCCCACATATTCTACGAAGATCTTTATTGGTCGAACCATTATGACAACATACGTTATTCCCTTTGTTCATCGGTATCTTACTTGCCCGAGATTCGATAGTCGGTATCTTCATACCTAGTTCAATCTCATTACCGGAAAGTCTCTTTACTCGTTCCGTAATACATCATCCTGTGACTAACTCATTAGTCATTTTGCTCGCAAGGCTTCTTATGATGTGCATTACCAAGAGGGCCCAGAGATACCTCTCCGATACTCGGAGTGACAAATCCTAATCTCGATCTATGCCAACCCAACAAACACCTTCAGAGATACCTGTAGAGCATCTTTATAATCACCCAGTTTCGTTGTGATGTTTGATAGCACACAAGGCATTCCTTCGGTATCCCGGGAGTTGCATAATCTCATAGTCGAAGGAATATGTATTTGACATGAAGAAAGCAATAGCAATAAAACTGAACTATCATTATGCTAAGCTAACAGATGGGTCTTGTCCATCACATCATTCTCCTAATGATGTGATCCCATTATCAAATGACAACTCATGCCCATGGTCAGGAAACCTTAACCATCTTTGATCAACGAGCTAGTCAAGTAGAGGCTAACTAGGGACACAATGTTTGTCTATGTATTCACACATGTATTTAGGTTTCCGATCAATACAATTCTAGCATGAATAATAAAGATTTATCATGAATAAGGAAATATAAAATAACAACTTTATTATTGCCTCTAGGCCATATTTCCTTCAGTCTCCCACTTGCACTAGTGTCAATAATCTAGATTACATTGTAATGATTCTAACACCCATGGAATCTTGGTGCTGATCACGTTTTGCTCGTGGAAGAGGCTTAGTCAAAGGGTCTGCTACATTCAGATCCATATGTATTTTGCAAATCTCTATGTCTCCCTCCTTGACTTGATCACGGATGGAGTTGAAGCGTCTCTTGATGTGTTTGGTTCTATTGTGAAATCTGGATTCCTTCGCTAAGGTAATTGCTCCAGTATTGTCTAAAAAGATTTTCATTTGACCCGATGCACTAGGTATTACACTTAGATCGGATATGAACTCCTTCATCCAGACTCCTTCATTTGCTGCTTCCGAAGCAGCTATGTACTCTGCTTCACACGTAGATCCCACCACGACGCTCTGCTTGGAACTGCACCAACTGACAGCTCCACCATTCAATATAAATACGTATCTGGTTTGTGACTTAGAGTCATCCGGATCAGTGTCAAAACTAGCATCAACGTAACCATTTACGACGAGCTCTTTGTCACCTCCATAAATGAGAAACATATCCTTTGTCCTTTTCAGGTACTTCAGGATGTTCTTGACAGCTATCCAGTGATCCACTCCTGGATTACTTTGGTACCTCCCTGCCAGACTTATGGCAAGGCACACATCAGGTCTGGTACACAGCATAGCATACATGATAGAACCTATGGCTGAAGCATAGGGAATGACTTTCATTTTCTCTCTATCTTCTGCAGTGGTCGGGCATTGAGTCTTACTCAACTTCACACCTTGCAACACAAGCAAGAACCCTTTCTTTGACTGATCCATTTTGAACTTCTTCAAAACTTTATCAAGGTATGTGCTTTGTGAAAGTCCTATTAAGCGTCTCGATCTATCCCTATAGATCTTGATGCCCAATATATAAGCAGCTTCACCGAGGTCTTTCATTGAAAAACTCTTATTCAAGTATCCTTTTATGCTATCCAGAAATTCTACATCTTTGCCAATCAACAATATGTCATCCACATATAATTTTAGAAATGCTACAGAGTTCCCACTCACTTTCTTGTAAATACAGGCTTCTCCGAAAGTCTGTATAAAACCATATGCTTTGATCACCTCACCAAAGCGCATATTCCAACTCCGAGATGCTTGCACCAGTCCATAGATGGATCGCTGGAGCTTGCACACTTTGTTAGCACATTTAGGATCGACAAAACCTTCTGGTTGCATCATATACAACTCTTCTTTAAGAAATCCATTAAGGAATGCTGTTTTGCCGTCCATTTGCCAGATTTCATAATCATAAAATGCGGCAATTGCTAACATGATTCGGACAGACATAAGCATCGCTACGGGTGAGAAAGTCTCATCGTAGTCAACTCCTTGAACTTGTCGAAAACCTTTCGCGACAAGTCGAGCTTTGTAGACAGTAACGTTACCATCAGCGTCAGTCCTCTTCCTGAAGATCCATTATTTTCTATGGCTCGCCGATCATCAGGAATATCCACCAAAGTCCACACTTTGTTCTCATACATGGATCCTATCTCAGATTTCATGGCCTCAAGCCATTTTTCGGAATCTGGGCTCATCATAGCTTCTTCATAGTTCGCAGGTTCACCATGGTCTAGTAATATGACTTCCAGAACAGGATTACCGTACCACTCTGGTGCAGAACGTACTCTGGTTGACCTACGAGGTTCGGTAGTAACTTGATCTGAAGTTTCATGATCATCATCATTAGCTTCCTCTCTAGTTGGTGTAGGCATCACAGGAACGGTTTTCTGTGATGAGCTACTTTCCAATTCAAGAGAAGATACAATTACCTCATCAATTTCTACTTTCCTCCCACTCACTTCTTTCGAGAGAAACTCCTTCTCTAGAAAGTTTCCATTCTTGGCAACAAAGATCTTGCCTTCGGATTTGTGGTAGAAGGTGTACCCAATTGTTTCCTTAGTGTATCCTATGAAGACGCACTTCTTCGATTTGGGTTCGAGCTTATCAGGCTGAAGCCTTTTGACATACGTGTCGCAACCCCAAACTTTAAGAAACGATAGCTTAGGTTTCTTGCCAAACCATAGTTCATACGGTGTCGTCTCAACAGATTTAGATGGTGCCCTATTTAACGTGAATGCAGCTGTCTCTAATGCATAACCCCAAAACGATAGTGGTAAATCGGTAAGAGACATCATAGATCGCACCATATCCAATAAAGTACGGTTACAAGTTCGGACACACCATTACGCTGTGGTGTTCTAGGTGGCGTGAATTGTAAAACTATTCCACATTGTTTTAGATGAAGGCCAAACTCGTAACTCAAATATTCGCCTCCGTGATCAGATCATAGAAACTTTATTTTCTTGTTACGATGATTCTCCACTTCACTCTGAAATTCTTTGAACTTTTCAAATGTTTCAGACTTGTGTTTCATCAAGTAGATATACCCATATCTGCTCAAATCAGCTGTGAAGGTTAGAAAATAACGATACTCGCCGCATGCCTCAACACTCATCGGACCGCATACATCGGTATGTATTATTTCCAATAAGTCATTAGCTCACTCCATTGTTCCGGAGAACGGAGTTTTAGTCATCTTGCCCATGAGGCATGGTTCGCAAGTATCAAATGATTCATAATCAAGTGATTCCAAAAGCCCATCTGCATGGAGTTTCTTCATGCGCTTTACACCAATATGACCTAAACGGCATTGCCACAAATATGTTGCACTATTATTACCAACTTTGCATCTTTTGGCATCAATATTATGAATATGTGTATCACCATGATCGAGATTCAATAAAAATAGACCACTCTTCAAGGGTGCATGACCGTAAAAGATATTACTCATATAAATAGAACAACCATTATTCTCTGATTTAAATGAATAACCGTCTCACACTAAACAAGATCCAGATATAGTGTTCATGCTCAACGCTGGCACCAAATAACAATTATTCAGGTCTAAAACTAATCCCGAAGGTAGATGTAGAGGTAGCGTGCCGACGGCGATCACATCGACCTTGGAACCATTCCCGACGCGCATCGTCACCTCGTCCTTAGCCAATCTTCGTTTAATCCGTAGCTCCTGTTTCAAGTTACAAATATGAGCAACCAAACCAATTTCAAATACCCAGGTGCTACTACGAGCGTTAGTAAGGTACACATCAATAACATGTATATCAAATATACCTTTGTTCACTTTGCCATCCTTCTTATCCGCCAAATACTTGGGGCAGTTCCGCTTCTAGTGACCAGTCCCTTTGTAGTAGAAGCACTCATTTTCCAGCTTGGGTCCACCTTTGGGCTTCTTCCCGGGAGTGGCAACTTGTTTGCCATTCTTCTTGACGTTCCCCTTCTTTCCCTTGCCCTTTTTCTTGAAACTAGTGGTCTTGTTAACCATCAACACTTGATGCTCCTTCTTGATTTCTACCTCCGCAGCTTTGAGCATTGCGAAGAGCTCGGGAATTGTCTTTTCCAACCCTTGCATATTATAGTTCATCACGAAGCCTTTGTAGCTTGGTGGCAGTGATTGAAGAACTCTGTCAATAACACTATCATCTAGAAGATTAACTCCCAGCTGAGTCAAGTGGTTATGATACCCAGACATTCTGAGTATGTGTTCACTGACAGAACTGTTCTCCTCCATCTTGCAGCTATAGAACTTGTTGGAGACTTCATATCTCTCAACGCGGGCATTTGCTTGAAATATTAACTTCAACTCTTGGAACATCTCATATGCTCCATGACGTTCAAAACGTCTTTGAAGTCCAGATTCTAAGCCGTAAATCATGGCACACTGAACTATCGAGTAGTCATCAGATCGAGCTTGCCAGACGTTCATAACATCAGCATCTGCTCCTGCAGGAGGCCTTTCACCTAGCGGTGCATCAAGGACATAATTCTTCTATGCAGCAATGAGGATAATCCTCAAGTTACGGACCCAGTCCGTGTAGTTGCTACCATCATCTTTCAACTTAGCTTTCTCTAGGAACGCATTAAAATTCAAGGGAACGGTAGCACGAGCCATTGATCTACAACATAGATATGCAAAAACTATCAGGACAAAGTTCATGATAAATTAAGTTCAATTAATCAAATTACTTAAGAACTCCCACTTAGATAGACATCCCTCAAGTCATCTAAATGATACGTGGTCCAAATCAACTAAACCATGTCCGATCATCACGTGAGATGGAGTAGTCATCAATGGTGAACATCTCTATTTTGATCATATCTACTATATGATTCGCGTTCGACCTTTCGGTCTCCAGTGTTCCAAGGCCATGTCTGTACATGCCAGGCTCGTCAAGTTTAACCCGAGTATTTCGCATGTGCAAAACTGTCTTGCACCCGTTGTATTTGAACGTAGAGTCTATCACACCCGATCATCACGTGGTGTCTCAACACGACGAACTGTCGCAACGGTGCATACTCAGGGAGAACACTTATACCTTGAAATTTAGTGAAGGGATCATCTTATAATGCTACCACCGTACAAAGCAAAATAAGATGCATAAAAGATAAACATCACATGCAATCAAAATATGTGACATGATATGGCCATCATCATCTCGTGCTTTTGATCTCCATCTCCAAAGTATCGTCATGATCTCCATCGTCACCGGCTCGACACCTTGATCTCCATCGTTGCGTCGTGGTCGTCTCGCCAACTGTTGCTTCTACAACTATCGCTAACGCATAGTGATAAAGTAAAGCAATTACATGGCGTTTGCATTTCATACAATAAAGCGAGTTGCCGATAACTTTTTACAAAACATGATCATCTCATACAACAACGTATATCACATCATGTCTTGACCATATCACATCACAACATGCCCTGGAAAAACAAGTTAGACGTCCTCTACTTTGTTGTTGCAAGTTTTACGTGGCTACTACGTGCTTCTAGCAAGAACCGTTCTTACCTACGCATCAAAACCACAACAGTGATTTATCAAGTTTGCTGTTTTAACCTTCAACAAGGACCGGCCGCAGTCAAATTCGATTCAACTAAAGTAGGAGAAACAGACACCCGCCAGCCACCTTTATGCAAAACTAGTTGCATGTCTGTCGGTGGAACCGGTCTCATGAACGTGGTCATGTAAGGTTGGTTCGGGCCGCTTCATCCAACAATACCGCCGAATCAAAATAAGACATTGGTGGTAAGTAGTATGACGATCACCGCCCACAACTCTTTGTGTTCTACTCGTGCATATCATCTACGCATAGACCTGGCTCGGATACCACTATTAGGAAATGTAGCATGCAATTTCAAAAAAATTCCTACGCTCACACAAGATCTATCTAGGAGATGCATAGCAACGATGGGGGAGAGTGTGTCTATGTACCCTCGTAGACCAAAAGCGGAAGCATTTGACAACGTGGTTGATGTAGTCGAACTTCTTCTAGCTCTGACCGATCAAGTACCGAACGTACGGTACCTCCGAGTTCTGCACACGTTCAGCTCGATGACGTCCCTCGTCCTCTTGATCCAGCAAGGTGTCGAGGAAGTAGATGAGTTCCGTCAGCACAACGGTGTGGTGATGGTGATGGTGAAGTGATCCGCGCAGGGCTTCGCCTAAGCACTACGAAGATATGACCAGAGGCGTAAACTATGGAGAGGCACTAGTAGAAAACTGGGAACTAATCCCGGTTCCAGAGGGCCTTTAGCCCCGGTTCTGGAACCGGGACAAAAAGGGGCTCCACGTAGCCGCTGTGGGGTGCCCAGGCAGGAGGACCTTTAGTCCCGATTGGTAACACCAACCGGGACCAAAAGGCTGCCACGCGTCAGCTGCTTGCAGGCACTGGGTTTTTTTTAAGTGGGGGGTTTAGGGGTTTTGGAGGGTTAATTTAGGGGTTTCATATTATGTTAGCTAGCTAATAGAGAGAAGTGACCTCTCTTTCTCCGTGCTTGGTCGATGCTAGCTACTATACATATAGAGAGAACTCGACACGCTAGCTAGTAAGCAAATGAAGGAACCATGTTAATTACACAAGATCATCATGAACATATACAGAGATAAGTGACCTCTCTTTCTCTGGGAGATTGGTTGAACAACAAGTTTTAGTATATCTATCCGACGCTACTACTACATATATACAATATAACATCTCTTACAATCCCTAACATCTAAAATCCATTTCAATTTCCACATGGTATTCTCCTTTCTCATTTATGACGTGGCCAAGAAAGAATCCCGCCAATTCCTCTTGAATTGCTCGTATGCGAGAATGTGGTAGGAGTTCAGCCTGCATCTGCCACATCTAATTTAAAGAAGGGGGTCAATATATATATATATATATATATATATATATATATATATATATATAATATATATATATAATATATATATATATATTAAATGAAACTCAACACAATTGATGGTAATTAAATAAAATTGTGAATATTATTGTTTACATACTTCATATTGTTTGTCAGAGTAGCCCCGCTGATAGGTCGCGCTGTGGATGAACTCGCAAACATAGTATCCACATAAATTATTCCCGCCTTCCTGCCACAAGCACTTTACGAGAATAGAGTTCAATCAAACTAATAATCAAGCATGATAAATGGTATTGATGAAACTAGAATCAATGGGAGATGCGCGGAACTAGCTAGTACTACTTACTTTCGGGTGTGTAAATTGCAGCTCCCTCGGCAGTCCCGGAACCATTCCGGTGAACTCTTTCCAAACCCTGCTAGACAAAGAAAATAATTACTTGATATCCAGAAATAAACAAAGTTGCCGATATGATATGGTGTGATAATGATCGATTAAACTTACTTCTGGAGCATTGCCGTCATGTCCGAATAGTCCTGGGGATCTTTTCGTCTCCAGTCTAATACAGATACTACTCCCTGGTCAAGCTTAATCTCTAGTAGAATAAAGTGGAAGCTGCGCACGCATGCATAACTCATCAATTACATTACTATAACCTCGAGTAAGCGAAACCGGATATGCACAAGACAGTAACACTCACTTGAAATTGTAAGGAAAGAGTATTTTCTCTTTGTTTTGATTTCGAAGCAACGATTGTAGCAAGTTGTCCTCGGTATCTTCGACTCTGTTTTTAACCGACCATTCATTTATGGTATTTGTGTTAATGAACCCAATGTCATAGATTTGTGCCTTCTTGCATTTGACGATCTTCAGTCTGCATAATATAGTGAGGATAATTCTATATACATGCAATGAAAGAGCTGAGCTATAGAGACTTAATTACAGAAGTAATACTTACAGACAGTAGCAAGTCATGAGTTGTTTGTTGAGGGCGTCTTGATTGAATAACTGGAATAACTCCACAAATTTAACAGGCATCACCTCAGTTCCAACGAGGTCGTGCTCCTCTTTAATTACCAGCATCAAACTATCCTTCCCAGACTTCCTGCAGGTATCCATGTACCATTCATGCAATCTTCGCATCATCGTTGTTAGAGGAGGATGATCAGGTTTGACGAGAGGCTTCCCGTACTCGTATCTGAAGATATCTACTACCTCTAACATTTCAAACTGTACATCATCGGCCAGGTAATCAGCAGGATTGGTAGCAGGCAGTAGCCCCGGATGATTAGCGACGATATCGCTAGACACCTTGAGCGGGGGGCACGATTGCTGCGCCTATTCGCCGAGCTGGGGAATTGTTTTCCCACTTCTTCGTTTTGCTTCTCTTGCAGCACTGCAAGTGCTTCCCGACCGCTGCGCTTCCTTATATGTCCTTTCAATAATGCACTCATTGTTGGATTGCGGCGGAGACAGTGGTGGTCGCTTAAGGGCACGCAGAGTGCGCTTCACTTTCACCTTATCTATTGTTTCCTTCGGAGGTGGAGGTTTCCGTTCAAAATGGGCCTCCACTTCGGCAGCATTGATTTTCGCGTTTTCCTCGTCGGTCTTCTCATATGGTAACTTTTCCAGAGGCTTGAGGCTTGGACCGTATTTGAATTTCTTCCCGCCTCTTGTACTGCTAGCCGTCGGAGCGGCGCCGTCTCTCTTCCGCCGTTGCTGACACGGCGGAGTCCGCTGACACGCCGGAGGAGGCGGAGGAGGAGGCGGAGTGCCCTCACGCGCCGGAGGAGGCAGAGTGCCCTGATCACTCGCCGGAGGAGGAGGCGGAGTGCCCTGACTCGCTGAAGGAGGAGGAGGAGGAGGCGTCCAGTTTGGAAGCTTGATGTACTCCTTCCTCCATAGACAGGTACTCCTTAAAGCATAAACCAGATGATTCTCCCCTTCACCTGTAGGGTGGTCAAGCTCCAGCTCCTCAAATCCGTCCATTATTTCATCCACCGTCACAACAACATAGCCATGTGAATCGGACAGCAGTGAAAAGTTCCGTCAGCTTGAGGAGGTGCAACAGAGCCGACAGCCTCCTTCAAAGTGAGGTTCTGGCATTTCGTCATTAGCTCGCAATGTTGAGCCTCCGTGATAGTATCCACGGGGTAGCGACGAGCCATGAAATCAAGCTGACCAAGCTCCGTGGAAGCCATGCTGCTTCTCCGCTGAAATGGTGGGGTAGCTTCTGGGGCAGCGTCGAAGCAAGGATCTTCGTGCCGCTGAGATGGTTGGCCGGCAGCTGCAAGTTCCTCTAGCTTTGCTATTCTTGCATTGAGCTTCTGCATTTCGCTCACTTCTGCTTCCCTCTTTCTCTCTCAGCTTCTGTAACCACTGCTGTCGGGAAACCCAACCACCCACGGAACGGAGCCTGGAGGGCCTCAGTCAGCTCGTCCTTCTCTCTGTCGGGAATGAACGTCCCTTCCTGCGCTGCACTGATATATTGCTAAAGCTTCTTCAAGGGTATTGCAAGTTGCTTGTCCGTCCAATGACACTCCCTTGTTTCTGGGTCAAAAGTTCCCCCAACCCCGAAGAACCAGATCCTACACCGATCTGGCCAGTTCAATGTCGCTGGTTGGACCCCTTTAGCAAGCAAGTCTTGTTCAGCTTTGTCCCACAACGGCCGGGCTTTGTAGTAGCCACCTGACGCCGTGTGATGGTGATACCTCTTCTTTGCAGCATTTTTCTTGTTTGTCTCTGACCTTTTCTTACCCTTCTTCGAGTTCTTGTAGGCCACAAATGTGGGCCAGTGATCTCTTATCTTCTCATATCGGCCGGTGAATTCTGGAGTCTTCCCTTTGTCGACAAACTTTGTGTTCAACTCTTTCTTCCAGTTCCTGAATAGATCTACCATCTTCTTAAGAGCAAACGCCTTGACCTTTGGCTCTATAACTGGCTTATTCGGATCCTCCTCTAGCGGTATGGTGAAATTTGCCATCAGCGAGGTCCAAAGATCAATTTTCTGTCTATCTTGGACATAAGAAACTTCAGGGTGGTCCTTACTATTATTCCATTGCTGGACGCTGATCGGGACGCTGTCCCTAACAATAGCTCCGCACTGACTAACAATTGTGTCCTTCGTCCGCTTGGGTTCAATCGGTTGGCCATCGTCTGCGATTGCTGTGATCATGAACCTTTCATCCTGGCGTAACCTTTTCTTCGGGCGTCGTCTCCTTACGGAAGTTTGGCTTGATCCGGAGGGCTATAAAAGAAGAAAGAAGCGTTAATATATGTACATACCAAAACAATTAATGCATCAATTAGTCAGCACAGGCTTAATTAATATATATACCTCGCCGGACTTTGCAACAGCTCCCTCCTCCATTCGGTCACCGGAGCCGTCATCATGGTCTTCTTCCTCCACCATTCGGTCACCGGAGCCGTCATCATCTCCTTCCTCCTCCATTGTTGGATTACCGGAGCTGTCATCCTCTCCTTCCTGACCATCGGTGTCGTTGAGAAACGACAAGGGATCACCTCCGTCGCGGATTCTATCCCCCAACAACTCTTCTTGTTCCAAGTCTCCGTCCATAGTTTCTGCTAATATTACAACATGGCAATATACAAACATGAGAGATGGATATATTAGTGGCAAACATAGACCTAGCTAATTAATCGCAACAAGGAATCATATGCATATATGAGCAATGGATTAGTTGCGGACCGCCTCTCTCATGCATGTCCGACGTCCCCCCTCATGTCGAAGTTATCGGGGTTATACTTTCAGGAGATGACACTTTGCAAAAAATAATCGCTATGCCTCGACAACGTTCTTTAAACATGGTAAATTTGGGTGGCCTCGACGTTGTTGAAGAGTTACCGGAGTTTTATATGAACAAAAAAAAATACCTATCACATCTCAGTCCCGGTTTGGGTGGACTCGAGAGTTTGGTCGGGCGAGAGGGGGTTGATCGACATCCCCCATCATGTTGAAGAGTTACCGGAGTTTTCTATGAACAAAAAAAATACTACCTATCACATCTCAGTCCCGGTTTGGGTGGACTCGAGAGTTTGGTCGGGCGAGAGGGGGTTGATCGACGTCCCCCCTCATGTCGAAGTGCTAGGAGTTTTCTATGAACAAAAAAAACTACCTATCACATCTCAGTCCCGGTTTGGGTGGACTCGAGAGTTTGGTCGGGTGAGAGGGGGTTGATCGATGTCCCCCCTCATGTTGAAGAGTTGCCGGAGTTTTCTATGAACAAAAAAATTTACTACCTATCACGTCTCAGTCCCGGTTTGGGTGGACTCGAGAGTTTGGTTTGGCGAGAGGGGGTTGATCGACGTCCCCCCTCATGTTGAAGAGTTACCGGAGTTTTCTATGAACAAAAAAAATACTACCTATCACATCTCAGTCCCAGTTTGGGTGGACTCGAGAGTTTGGTCGGGAGAGAGGGGGTTGATCGACGTCCCCCCTCATGTCGAAGTGCTAGGAGTTTTCTATGAACAAAAAAAAATTCCACATGACATGTCCGACGACCGGCCGCCTCTCTCATGAATGTCCGACGTCCCTGCCTCTCTCATGAACAAAAAAAAATTCTATGAATAAAAAAAAATCATATTCTATGAACAAAAAAACATCATATTCCATCCACATCCATGCATACATATGAACCAAAAAACATCATATATATGATCATCTATGAACCAAAAAAACATCATATTCTATGAAAAAAAATCATCATATATATGAACAAAAAAATTTATGAAAAATCAGGACATATCATCATATATACACATACATATCATCATATACACTATATATCATCTATGAACAAAAAAATCATCATATATATGAAAAAAACAGGACAGAGAGGAGGACAGAGAGGAAGGAGGCGCCGGCCGGACCGAACGGGGAGGAGAAGTGCGGCGTGGTCGGGGCAGGCCGGGGGTGCGGGGCGGCGTTGGGGCAGGGCCACGGGGCGGCCGGCATTGAGGCAGGGGGCACGGGGCGGCCGGCGTCGAGGCAGGGGGCACAGGACGGCGCATCGGGGCAGGGCAGGGTAGGGGCATGGGGCGGCGCATCGACTTCGGGGCAGGGACGGCGACGGCGACGATGAGCGGGCGGCAACGGCGATGGCGACCTCGGGGCGGCTCGGGGAGGCGACGACGTCGAGGGCAGCAGCCTGGCGGCGTCGTTGACAGAAGAATGGCGGGTGGGGGGAAATTTACTTACTCTTGGGCTATATAGCAACAACCTTTGGTTCCGGTTCGTGGCACCAACCGGGACCAATTCCCCCCTTTAGTCCCGGTTGGTGCCACAAACCAGGACCAAAGGTCAATTTCCATCAGCCCAAAGGGCGGGAGCAGAGACCTTTTGTCCCGGTTGGTGGAACAAACCGGGACTAAAGGGGGGCATTGGTCCCGGTTGGTGGCACGAACCAGGACCTAAGGGGGGCATTGGTCCCGGTTCGTGCCACCAATCGGGACCAATTGCCTTGCACAGCGGTGTGGTGGGAGTTTAGTCCCACCTCACTAGTTGAGAGAGAGCCGCACTGGTTTATAAGGCGCGCTGCGCCTGAGCTTGCGAGCTCCTCTCTAAAGCAGGCTTACGGGCCTAAACATTCTGTATCTGCCTGTGGGCCTACTGGGCCTTCTGCGGGCCTGAATCCTGGCCCAACTAGCTGGTTGGGTTTCTAGTCGTATTCAGGCCGTGGTGGCCCAGTTGGCGGCATTTTTTTTAAAAAAATTCCAGTTTTTTTTGTTTTTTGCTTTATTTATTTTCTTTTGTTTCTACTTATAGTTTTTCAGTGATTCTTTTTGTTTTTAGGTCACATAAATTATAAACTTTCTGTTAGTGCCATTAGTTTTCAAATCTGAATAGTTTAAATTTGAATGCTTTGAAATTTGTGTGAATCACTAGTTTGTGGATAACTTTACTATAAAAATAGATTTTTGAGTGATTCTTTTTCCTGCTATTTAATATTACTGTGTTTTATCATTGTATTCATTTTGGTAATTTTTAGGTTATCTTAAATGTCTGTTTTAGTCAAAAATAGATTTTGTTATTTTAGTTTGCTATTAAAGTTTCTAACAAAAAATTCTTTATGAAAGTTCTTTTTGCTATTAATGTTTTGTACAAAAAATACTTTGATAATTTTAGTTGCATAAATTTTATATAATTTTATTTTCAAAAATATTAGAGGTTTATAAAAGCTTTTTAGTTGATTTCTTTTGCTATTAGAGTTTTATAAAAGCTTTTTAGTTGATTCTTTTTGCTATTGAAGAATATTATAGTTTTGTTTTAGTTGATCATAACAGAATATTTTAATTGATTATTTTTAGTTCATTCTTTTTGCTATTAGAGTTTCATAAAAGTTTTCTAGTTCATTGTTTTTGCTGTTAGTTCATTCTTTGAGCCAAATGACCCTGAAATTGAAGAGCACTTCAAATGAACTCTGAAAAGGTTGAAAGTTGGCATAGTATCATCATTTCACCCACATAGCATGTTCTAAAAAGTTGAGAGGGTTACGGAAAAACTGGAAGCACTTCACGTACAAAATGGAGAATCTCTTTCGAAGTATCAGGGTTTCGGACAAAAACTCATCTTTTACAAAGGGATTACCATTTTTTTTGAACTTATTTGAACTCCAGACTTTTTGTGTGTTCAAAATGCACCATTCAAAGCCAAATCATCAATTTTCAACCGTTTCTGACTTCATTTGGTATTTTTCATGCATTTACTAATTTTTTTGAGCTAAATGACCCTGAAATTGAAAAGCACTTCAAATGAACTCTGAAAAGGTTGAAAGTTGGCATGGTATCATCATTTCACCCACATAGCATGTGCTAAAAAGTTGAGAGGGTTACGGCAAAAACTAGATGTACTTCATGTACAAAATGGACAATCTCTTTCGAAGTATCAGGGTTTCGGACGAAAACTCATCTGTTACAAAGGGATTTCATTTCTTGATATGTAACTGCAGTGATATTCTAGATCAAAGGCATCATCATAATAGTTGTGGAGAGAAAGTCTTCACTTTTTCTTCGCTTGTGTCCTTTGCTTATTGCGCCGTAACCATGGATAATCTTCATCGTTTAACAGGGTGCTTGGGTCAGCCTTGACTTTGAAGGGAGGAATTTCATGAAACTTTTCATAATCTTCAGACATGTCTGTCTTGCCCTCCACTCTCACGATGTCTCTTTTTCCTGAAAGAACTATGTGGCGCTTTGGCTCATCGTATGATGTATTCGCTTCCTTATCTTTTCTTTTTCTCGGTTTGGTAGACATGTCCTTCACATAGAAAACCTGCGCCACATCATTGGCTAGGACGAATGGTTTGCCTGTGTACCCAAGATTGTTCAGATCCACTGTTGTCATTCTGTACTGTGGGTCTACATGTACCCCGCCTCCTGACAGATTGACCCATTTGCACTGAAACAAAGGGACCTTAAAATCCTGTTCGTAGTCAAGTTCCCATATGTCCACTATGTAACCATAATATGTGTCCTTTCCCCTCTTGGTTGCTGCATCAAAGCGGACACCACTGTTTTGTTTGGTGCTCTTTTGATCTTGGGTGATCGTGTAAAATGCATTCCCATTTATCTCGTACCCTTTGTAAGTCAATACAGTCGAAGATGGTCCCCTGGC
This sequence comes from Thinopyrum elongatum, assembly GCA_011799875.1. NCBI lineage: Eukaryota > Viridiplantae > Streptophyta > Magnoliopsida > Poales > Poaceae > Thinopyrum > Thinopyrum elongatum. Next base: position 607,705,487 of record CM022299.1, on the reverse strand, counting down.
CAACGAGTACAGCTCATCAGAAACAGTGTTGTCACCCATGAGACGTGTTTGCAACCAACTGCCGAAATCCTGATGTGTTCACATGTAATCCAGTCATCACACTGCTCCGGGTGTTTGGAGCGCAGAATATTCTTGTGTTCATTGACATACGGGGTCACCAAGGTAGAATTCTCTAGAACTGTGTAGTGTGCTTGAGACCAAGAATGCCCGTCCCTACATATTATTGAGTCCGCTCCTAGCGTGCCTTTTCTAGTCAGTCTCCCCTCATACCGCGATTGAGGGAGACCAATCTTCTTCAGGCCAGGAATGAAGTCAACACAAAACCCAATGACCTCCTCTGTTTGATGGCCCGTGGAGACGCTTCCTTCTGTCCTAGCACGGTTACGAACATATTTCTTTAAGACTCCCATGAACCTCTCAAAGGGGAACATATTGTGTAGAAATACAGGGCCCAGAATGGCAATCTCGTCGACTAGATGAACTAGGACGTGCGTCATGATATTAAGAAGGATGGTGGGAACACCAGCTCAAAACTGACAAGACATTGCGCCAAATCACTCCTTAACCTTGGTAGGATTTCTGGATCGATCACCTTCTGAGAGATTGCATTGACGAATGCACATAGCTTCATAATGGCTAATCGAACGTTTTCCAGTAGAAGCCCCATCAATGCAACCGGAAGCAGTTGCATCATCATCACGTGGCAGTCATGAGACTTTAGATTCTGAAACTTTTTCTCTGGCATATTTATTATTCCCTTTATATTCGATGAGAAGCTAGACGGGACCTTCATACTGAGCAGGCATTCAAAAAAGATTTACTTCTCTTCTTTGGTAAGAGCGTAGCTGGCAGGACCTTCATACTGCTTTGGAGGCATGCCGTCTTTTTCGTGCACACGTTGCTGGTCCTCCCGTGCCTCCGGTGTATCTTTTGTCTTCCCATACACGCCCAAGAAGCCTAGCAGGTTCACACAAAGATTCTTCGTCACGTTCATCACGTCGATAGCAGAGCGGACCTCTAGGTCTTTCCAATAGGGTAGGTCTGAAAATATAGATTTCTTCTTCCACATGGGTGCGCGTCCCTCAGCGTCATTCGGAACAGATAGTCCGCCGGGACCCTTTCCAAAGATTACTTGTAAATCATTGACCATAGCAAGTATGTGATCACCAGTACGGACGTCGAGCTTCTTCCAGTGATCCGCCTTGCCTTTGAAATGCTTGCCTTTCTTTCGACATTGATGGTTGGTCGGAAGAAATCAACGATGCCCCAGGTACACATTCTTCCTGCATTTGTCCAAATATATACTTTTGGTGTCATCTAAACAGTACGTGCATGCGTGGTATCCCTTATTTGTCTGTCCTGATGGTTACAAACAGCAACGCATGTAGGTCAAACTCCTACTGGTCGTGCTCATCCCACACACGTACACCTTTTCCATTCCACAGCTGTAAAAGTTCTTCAACTAATGGCCTTAGGTACACATCAATGTCGTTCCTGGGTTGCTTAGGGCCTTGGATGAGCACTAGCATCATAATGAACTTCCGCTTCATGCACAACCAAGGAGGAAGGTTATAGATACATAGAGTCACGGGCCAGGTGCTATGATTGCTGCTCTGCTCCCCAAAAGGATTAATGCCATCCGCGCTTAAACCAAACCATATGTTCCTTGCATCACCTACAAAGTCCCCCCACGTTCTCTCGATTTTTCTCCACTGCGACCCGTCAGCGGGTGCTCTCAACTTCCCGTCATTCTTACGGTCCTCTTTGTGCCATCGCATCAACTTGGCATGCTCTTTGTTTCTGAATAGACGATTCAACCGTGGTATTATAGGAGCATACCACATCACCTTGGCAGGAACCCTCTTCCTGGGGCGCTCTCCCTCAACATCACCAGGGTCATCTCGTCTGATCTTATACCGCAATGCACCGCATACCGGGCATGCGTTCAAATCCTCGTACACACCGCAGTAGAGGATGCAGTCATTAGGGCATGCATGTATCTTCTGCACCTCCAATCCTAGAGGGCATAGAAGCTTCTTTGCTCCGTACGTACTGTCGGGCAATTCGTTATCCTTTGGAAGCTTCTTCTTTAATATTTTCAGTAGCTTCTCAAATCCGTTGTCGGATACACCATTGTCTGCCTTCCATTGCAGATACACCATTGTCTGCCTTGCATTGCAGTAATTCCAGTGTGGTACGGAGCTTTGTGTTGCCATCTTCGCAATTTGGGTACAACCTTTTTTTGTGATCCTCTAACATACGATCGAACTTCAACTTCTCCCTTTCACTTTGGCATTGTCTCTTTGCATCAACAATGACCCGGCGAAGATCATCATCGGGCACATCGTCTAGTTCCTCTTGATCTTCAGCTTCCCCCGTTGCAGCATCACCGTATTCAGGGGGCAGATAGTTGTCATCATCCTCTTCTTCTTCATTGTCTTCCATCATAACCCCTCTTTCTCCGTGCTTGGTCCAAACATTATAGTGTGGCATGAAACCCTTCTCAAGCAGGTGGATGTGAAGGGTTTTCGAGTCAGAGTAAGACTTTGTATTCTCACATCTAGGGCATGGACAACACATAAAACCATTCTGCTTGTTTGCCTCAGCCACTTCGAGAAAATTATGCACGCCCTTAATGTACTCGGAGGTGCGTCTGTCACCGTACATCCATTGCCGGTTCATTTGCGTGCATTATATATAATTAAGTGTGTCAAAAACCATTACAGAAGATCATGAATAGAGAAGTGACCAAATTAATAGAAGTTCATCATCACATTAAAACCAAAGTACAGTAGTGATCAAATGTTATTACTGAAATAATAAATACATAAAGTTCATACATAGTTCTCATTGAACAACATATTGCTCTCTAGAGCATCTAATTGAAACATACATTGAAACTATGTAAACCATTTCAATGCAACAACAAATGCAATCATAATCGCAACTAAGGTAACAATTGATCCAATGGCATAATGATACCAAGCCTCAGTATGAATGGCATATTTTTTAATCTTTCTAATCTTCAAGCACATTTTATCCATCTTGATCTTGTGATCATCGACGATATCCGCAACATGCAACTCCAATTCCATCTTCTCGTCCTCAATTCTTTTCAATTTTTTCTTCAAGTAATTGTTTTCTTTTTCAACTAAATTTAACCTCTCGACAAGAGGGTCGGTTGGAATTTCTGGTTCACATACCTCCTAGATAAAAACATCTATGTCACGTTGGTCGGCATAATTGTCATAAACACTAAATGAAACAAATAGTTATAAACGATAATATATACCACATCCGAATCATAGACAGGACGAGGGCCGACAGGGGTGGATAACAAAACCATCGCACTATATAATAACAAACAATAATAAAAGTAAGAAAATTATACAAGTATCTACCTAAATCATACAAGTAAGAATTTTTTTCTTTTAGAAAGAAGATAAGAACAAGAGGCTCACCACGTTGGTGCCGGTAATGAGATCGACGGCGGTGAGGACGGGGATGGGACAGGACGGACCGCCAAACCTAGACAAATCTTGAGGAAAATCGAGCTTGGACGAGGAGCTTCGAGAGGAGAAAGCTTAAGTGTGGCTTGGGCATTTCATCGAACACCTCATGTGCATAGGAGGTGAGCTAGAGCACCACACACCTCTTCCCACGGCAGGCAAAAAAAAAACAAAGCAGTGGCTCTGTTCGCGGGCTGGGGCGGGGGTATATATAAGCTTCTCTTTAGTCTCGGTTTGTGGCTAAAACCGGGACTAAAGGACAACATTTGGTCCCGGTTCCAGCCACCAACCGGGACTAAATGTGGTGGGCCAGGAGCGAGGACCATTGGTCCCGGTTCGTGTCTGGAACCGGGACCAAAAGTGTCAGACAAACCAGGACCAATGGCCCCCGAGGCCCGGCCGGCGCCCTGGCCTCACGAACCGGGACTGATGCCGCCTTTGGTCCCAGTTCGTGAGTGAATCGGGATTAATGCCCTTACCCAGGCTTCAACCAAAGACCTGTTTTCTACTAGTGAGGGGCGCCGCACACGGCTAACAATTGTTGTTAGGTGGGAGAGGGAGGGGAACAGCCATGGTGCGCCTCAAGTAGGAGGAATCCTACTTGGGGGCCTCCCCAATTCGGCCTCCCCCCTTCCATAATTGCCGGAGGGGGAAGGAAAGAGGAGGGAGGAGGGAAGGAAGGGGGAGGCCGAATCCCTCCCCTTCCTTCTCTCTTCCCCTCTTTCCTTCTCCTCTAGTGCGGCCCATATGGGTTGCGCAGCAGCCCCTGGTGGCTGCTGTGTTTCCCCTCTTGGCCCATAAGGCCCATATCTTTTGCCAGGGGTGCTCGTAACCCCTTCCGGTGACCCGATATGTACCCGGTACCCTCCAGAACACTTCCGGTGTCCGAATACCATCGTCCGATATATCAATCTTTACCTCTCGACCATTTTGAGACTCCTCGTCATGTCCATGATCTCATCCGGGACTCTGAACAACATTCGGTCACCAAATCACATAACTCATTCAATACTAAATCATTATCGAACTTTAAGCGTGCGGACCCAACGGGTTCGAGAACTATGTAGACATGACCGAGACACTTCTCCGGTCAATAACCAATAGCGGAACCTGGATGCTCATATTGGCTCCCACATATTCTATGAAGATCTTTATCGGTCGAACCGTTATGACAACATACGTTATTCCCTTTGTCCATCGGTATGTTACTTGCCCGAGATTCGATCGTCGGTATCTTCATACCTAGTTCAATCTCGTTACCAGCAAGTCTCTTTACTTGTTTTGTAATACATCATCCTGTGACTAACTCATTAGTCACTTTGCTTGCAAGACTACTTATGATGTGCATTACCGAGAGGGCCCAGAGATACCTCTCCGATACTCGGAGTGACAAATCCTAATCTCGATCTATGCCAACCCAACAAACACCTTCGGAGATACCTGTATAGCATCTTTATAATCACCCAGTTACGTTGTGACGTTTGATAGCACACAAGGCATTCCTCCGGTATCCGGGAGTTGTATAATCTCATAGTCGAAGGAATATGTATTTGGCATGAAGAAATCAATAGCAATAAAACTGAACGATCATTATGCTAAGCTAACGGATGGGTCTTGTCCATCACATCATTCTCCTAATGATGTGATCCCATTATCAAATGACAACTCATGTCCATGGTCAGGAAACCTTAACCATCTTTGATCAATGAGCTAGTCAAGTAGAGGCTCACTAGGGACACAATGTTTGTCTATGTATTCACACATGTATTTAGGTTTCCGATCAATACAATTCTAGCATGAATAATAAACATTTATCATGAATAAGGAAATATAAAATAACAACTTTATTATTGCCTCTAGGGCATATTTCCTTCAGTCTCCCACTTGCACTAGAGTCAATAATCTAGATTACATTGTAATGATTCTAACATCCATGGAGTCTTGGTGCTGATCATGTTTTGCTCATGGAAGAGGCTTAGTCAACGGGTCTGCTACATTCTGATCTGTATGTATTTTGCAAAATCTATGTCTCCCTCCTTGACTTGATCACGGATGGAGTTGAAGCGTCTTTGATGTGTTTGGTTCTTTTTTGAAATCTAGATTCCTTCGCTAAGGCAATTGCTCCAGTATTGTCACAAAAGATTTGAATTGGATCCGATGCACTAGGTATTACACCTAGATCGGATATGAACTCCGTCATCCAGACTCCTTCATTTGATGCTTCTGAAGCAGCTATGTACTCTGCTTCACACGTAGATCCCGCCATGACGCTCTGCTTGGAACTGCACCAACTGACAGCTCCACCAATCAATACAAATATGTATCCGGTTTGTGACTTAGAGTCATCCGGATCAGTGTCAAAACTAGCATTGACGTAACCATTTACGACGAGCTCTTTGTCACCTCCATAAACGAGAAACATATCCTTAGTCCTTTTCAGGTACTTTAGGATGTTCTTGAGCGCTGTCCAGTGATCCACTCCTGGATTACTTTGGTACCTCCCTGCCAAACATATGGCAAGGCACACATCAGGTCTGGTACACAGCATAGCATACATGATAGAACCTATGGCTGAAGCTTCGGGAATGACTTTCATTTTCTCTCTATCTTCTGCAGTGGTCGGGCATTGAGTCTTACTCAACTTCACACCTTGTAACACAGGCAAGAACCCTTTCTTTGACTGATCCATTTTGAACTTCTTCAAAACTTTATCTTGGTATGTGGTTTGTGAAAGTCCTACTAAGCGTCTCGATCTATCCCTATAGATCTTGATGCACAATATATAAGCAGCTTCACCGAGGTCTTTCATTGAAAAACTCTTATTCAAGTATCCTTTTATGCTATCCAAAAATTCTACATCATTTCCAATCAGCAATATGTCATCCACATATAATATTAGAAATGCTACAGAGCTCCCACTCACTTTCTTGTAAATACAGGCTTCTCCGAAAGTCTCTATAAAACCATATGCTTTGATCACCTCATCAAAGTGTATATTCCAACTCCGAGATGCTTGCACCAGTCCATAGATGGATTGTTGGAGCTTGCACACTTTGTTAGCTCCTTTCAGATCGACAAAACCTTCTGGTTGCATCATATACAACTCTTCTTTAATAAATCCATTAAGGATTGCAGTTTTTGATATCCATTTGCCAGATTTCATAATCATAAAATGCGGCAATTGCTAACATGATTCGGACAGACTTAAGCATCACTACGGGTGAGAAAGTCCCATCGTAGTCAACTCCTTGAACTTGTCGAAAACCTTTTGCGACAAGTCGGGCTTTGTAGATAGTAACATTACCATCGGCGTCAGTCTTCTTCTTGAAGATCCATTTATTCTCTATGGCTCGCCAATCATCGGGCAAGTACACCAAAGTCCACATTTTTTCTCATACATGGATTCTATCTCAGATTTCATGGCCTCAAGCCATCTGTCGGAATCTGGGCTCATCATAGCTTATTCATAGTTCGTAGGTTCGCCTTGGTCTAGTAACATGACTTCCAGTACAAGATTCCCATACCACTCTGGTGCGGATCATGTTCTGGTTGACCTACGAGGTTCAGTAGTAACTTGATCCAAAGTTTCATGATCATCATCATTAGCTTCCTCTCTAGTTGGTGTAGGCATCACGGGAATGGTTTTCTCTGACGAACTACTTTCCAAATCAAGAGAAGGTACAATTACCTCATCAAGTTCTACTTTCCTCCCACTCACTTCTTTCGAGAGAAACTCCTTCTCTAGAAAGGTTCCATTCTTGGCAACAAAGATCTTGCCTTCGGATCCGCGGTAGAAGGTGTACCCAATTGTTTCCTTAGGGTATCCTATGAAGACGCACTTCTCCGATTTGGGTTCGAGCTTATCAGGCTGATGCCTTTTGACATAAGTGTCGCAACCCCAAACTTTAAGAAATGACAGCTTAGGTTTCTTGCCAAACCATAGTTCATACGGTGTCGTCTCAACGGATTTAGACGGTGCCCTATTTAACGTGAATGCAGCTGTCTCTAATGCATAACCCCAAAACGATAGTGGTAAATTGGTAAGAGACATCATAGATCGCACCATATCTAATAAAGTACGGTTACGACGTTCGGACACACCATTACGCTGTGGTGTTCCAGATGGCGTGAGTTGTGAAACTATTCCACATTGTTTTAAATGAAGGCCAAACTTGTAACTCAAATATTCGCCTTCGCGATCAGATCGTAGAAACTTTATTTTCTTGTTACGATGATTCTCTACTTCACTCTGAAATTCTTTGAACTTTTCAAATGTTTCAGACTTGTGTTTCATCAAGTAGATATACCCATATCTGCTCAAATCATCTTTGAAGGTCAGAAAATAACGATACCCGCCTCGTGCCTCAATACTCATCGGACCATATACATCGGTATGTATTATTTCCAAAAAGTCATTAGCTCGCTCCATTGTTCCAGAGAACGGAGTTTTAGTAATCTTGCCCATGAGGCATGGTTCGCAAGTATCAAATGATTCATAATCAAGTGATTCCAAAAGCCCATCTGCATGGAGTTTCTTCATGCGCTTTACACCAATATGACCTAAACGGCAGTGCCACAAATATGTTGCACTATCATTATCAACTTTGCATCTTTTGGCATCAATATTATGAATATGTGTATCACCACGATCGAGATTCAACAAAAATAGACCACTCTTCAAGGGTGCATGACCATAAAAGGTATTACTCATATAAATAGAACAACCATTGTTCTCTGATTTAAATGAATAATCGTCTCGCACTAAACAAGATCCAGATATAATGTTCATGCTCAACGCTGGCGCCAAATAACAATTATTCAGGTCTAAAACTAATCCCGAAGGTAGATGTAGAGGTAGCATGCCGACGACGATCACATCGACCTTGGAACCATTCCCGACGCGCATCGTCACCTCGTCCTGAGCCAATCTTCGTTTAATTTGTAGCTCCTGCTTCGAGTTACAAATATGAGCAACCCAACCAGTATCAAATACCCAGGTGCTACTACGAGCATTAGTAAGGTACACATCAATAACATATATATCAAATATACCTTTGCTCACTTTGCCATCCTTCTTATCCACAAATACTTGGGGCAGTTCCGCTTCCAATGACCAGTCCCTTTGTAGTAGAAGTACTCCGTTTTAGGCTTGGGTCCAGCTTTGGGCTTCTTCCCGGGAGTGGCAACTTGTTTGCCATTCTTCTTGAAGTTCCCCTTCTTTCCCTTGCCCTTTTTCTTGAAACTAGTGGTCTTGTTAACCATCAACACTTGATGCTCCTTCTTGATTTCTACCTCCGCAGCTTTGAGCATTGCGAAGAGCTCGGGAATTGTCTTCTCCATCCCTTGCATATTATTGTTCATCACGAAGCCTTTGTAGCTTGGTGGCAGTGATTGAAGAACTCTGTTAATAACACTATCATCTGGAAGATTAACTCCCAGCTGAGTCAAGTGGTTATGATATCCAGACATTCTGAGTATGTGTTCACTAACAGAACTGTTCTCCTCCATCTTGCAGCTATAGAACTTGTTGGAGACTTCATATCTCTCAACTCGGGCATTTGCTTGAAATATTAACTTCAAATCTTGGAACATCTCATATGCTCCATGACGTTCAAAACGTCTTTGAAGTCCCGATTCTAAGCCGTAAAGCATGGCACACTGAACCATCGAGTAGTCATCAGATCGAGCTTGCCAGACGTTCAAAACATCAGCATCTACTCCTGCAACAGGTCTTTCACCTAGCGGTGCATCAAGGACATAATTCTTCTATGCAGCAATGAGGATAATCCTCAAGTTACGAAAACAGTCCATGTAATTGCTACCATCATCTTTCAACTTAGCTTTCTCTAGGAACGCATTAAAATTCAAGGGAACGGTAGCACGGGCCATTGATCTACAACATAGATATGCAAATACTATCAGGACTAAGTTCATGATAAATTAAGTTCATTTAATCAAATTACTAAAGAACTCCCACTTAGATAGACATCCCTCAAGTCATCTAAATGATACGAGATCCAAATCAACTAAACCATGTGCGATCATCACATGAGATGGAGTAGTCATCAATTGTGAACATCTCTATATTGATCATATCTACTATATGATTCACGTTCGACCTTTCGGTCTCCAGTGTTCCGAGGCCATGTCTGTACATGCTAGGCTCGTCAAGTTTAACCCGAGTATTCCGCATGTGCAAAACTGTCTTGCACCCGTTGTATTTGAACATAGAGTCTATCACACCCGATCATCACGTGGTGTCTCAACATAACGAACTGTCGCAACGGTGCATACTCTGGGAGAACACTTATACCTTGAAATTTAGTGAAGGGATCATCTTATAATGCTACCGCCGTACTAAGCAAAATAAGATGCATGAAAGATAAACATCACATGCAATCAAAATATGTGACATGATATGGCCATCATCATCTTGTGCTTTTGATCTCCATCTCCAAAGCATTGTCATGATCTCCATCGTCACCAGCTCGACACCTTGATCTCCATCGTTGCATTGTGGTCGTCTCGCCAACTATTGCTTCTACAACCATCGCTAATGCATAGTGATAAAGTAAAGCAATCTAGGGCTCCGGCGGAGCTGTTCTGCCGGGGAAACTTCCCTCTAGGAGAGGGAAATCGAAGCCATCATCATCACCAATGATCCTCTCATCGAGAGGGGGTCAATCTCCATCAACATCTTCACCAACACCATCTCCTCTCAAACCCTAGTTCATCTCTTGTATTCAATCTTTGTCTCAAAACCTCAGATTGATACCTGTGGGTTGCTAGTAGTGTTGATCACTCCTTGTAGTTGATGCTAGTTGGTTTATTTGGTGGAAGATCATATGTTCAGATCCTTAATGATATTGAATACCCCTATGATCTTTAACATGAACATGCTTTGTGAGCAGTTATGTTTGTTCCTGAGGACATGGGAGAAGTCTTGTTATAAGTAATCATGTGAATTTGGTATTCATTCTATATTTTGATGAGATGTATGTTGTCTTTCCTTTAGTGGTGTTATGTGAACATCGACTACATCACACTTCACCATGATCTGGCCCTAGGGGAAGGCATTGGGAAGTAATAAGTAGATGATGGGTTGCTAGAGTGACAGAAGCTTAAACCCTAGTTTATGCGTTGCTTCGTAAGGGGCTGATTTGGATCCACATGTTTCATGCTATGGTTAGATTTATCTTAATTATTCTTTCGTAGTTGCGGATGCCTGCGAGAGGGGTTAATAATAAGTGGGAGGCTTGTCCAAGTAAGGATAGCACGCAAGCACCGGTCCATCCACATATCAAATTATCAAAGTAACAAACGCGAATCATATGAGCATGATGAAAACTAACTTGACAGTAATTCCCATGTGTCCTCGGGAGCGCTTTCCTTTATATAAGAGTTCATCCAGGCTTGTCCTTTGCTATATAAAGGATTGGGCCACCTTGCTGCACCTTTTTTACACTTGTTACTTGTTACCCATTACGAATTATCTTATCACAAAACTATCCGTTACCGATAATTTCAGTGCTTGTAGAAAATACCTTGCTGAAAATAGCTTGTCATTTCCTTCTGCTCCTCTTTGGGTTCGACACTCTTACTTATCTAAAGGACTATGATTGATCCCCTATACTTGTTGGTCATCAGAGGCCACCGAGAGGAACTCCGTCAAGTCAAGCTTATTGCGGATGGTAAGCCGTACTTACTGCAAAGTGTCTTTGGTGGTAACAGGTTTGCTTTGCTCACACGAGTATGGCGTTCTCCAGGCGCATTTGTGGACCTCCCGAGGAGTGCATCAGATGCGGCCAGGTACTTCACGTCCCATGATGGTCGTTCCGAGCAGAGGCTATTTTGGGACAGTTTCAAGCACCCGAACACCCTCCACTCCTCAACAACCATATGAAGCAGCTGATGAAGTTGCATCGGATGGCGGAGCTTTCTGTGCTTCTCCAAATTCTCTCCTAGCCATCGTGCATCTCTCCTACATAACTAGCACGGTGCCATGTCAGTAGCTAAATCAAATCTTTTAAGATTCTTGTGTAGCAAAATGCGTTTGGAGAAGATCATTTATCTTTCAATTACTCTGTATAAATTGCAATATTCTATTTGGTTTTGGTTACCGGTGATGTCTAATTCTCCAGTCTTTTATAAATGATGGTTATGCTCAGTATGCTCATACTAACCAACAATAACAACACAGTTGTATCCAGCATTTCCTATTCATTGGTTATAACAATTGACTTGTGTGTAGGATTCGTCCAGTATATATTATGGGATAAACGATGGTTTGGCGATGCTATTAGTTCTTCATGAAAAGTTCATGGAGGATTTCCAATATTATTTTATTGATAATGAGTCATGCCAGTAAGCTTTCTGTATTTGTTCGCCATGAGGAGAAATGGGGCATTGCACACTTACTTATGTATACTGCTACCTGGTTATCGTTGGTCTTTGTATAAAGGCCTTGCTATCATTATGTATGGTCCTTCTTTCCTATTGTATATTATAAATGGTATTTCAACCTGTGGAATATATTCCTAATCTTGGTCTGTAGAACTGCCTTTCTGAACTTGATGTCTTAGTTGTGCTGGACCAAGAGCGCATGGAGGGAGCTCTTCTACGCTACGCCGGTGACAAGAAGATGGAAAATTCAGTCCATGGTGCCACCAATGAACAAGGTAAATCGGAGTTGTCGGTCACTTATAAATTCTGTACTTTTGTAGTGTCGATCTAGGGTTCTTGTTAGTAAATCTTACCATTCTTTGGGCCGTGTATAAAAATACTGCTCGATTTCCAGTAGTAGCTGCAGTTCTATTGTTGTGTGAGTCTTATGGTCCACTAGAACACCCTTTTCAGAGAGAATACTCCAGATTCATTGACTATGATTTAGTTGTGGCATTGATTTTTATTTAGTACGAATACTCACCTAATGAATCTATTAAACGATCTGAATACCACCGACTCACAGATTAGCTTCTGCCCTGCATCGCTGCTATGAGCTCATCCATGCTGACATCCGGCTCCATGCTACTACTGCCCCTATCTAAAGACCACCAACTCACATATTAGCTTCTGCCCTGCACCACTATTGTGATCTCATCCATGCTGACATCCAGCTCCATGCTACAATTGCCGCAACCTACAGGTAGCATCTCTATTCTTCTTTTTTCTCTACCTTAGTTTGTGCTTGCTCTGTTCGAGTTTTCGCAGCAAGATAACCAATGTCTTGGGGAAGCCTTCAAACTGTATTTGATATATTGGTGAATTCTGATTAAAAAATTTATGGCCCACTCCCTCTCTAAAGCTTAATCAAATAAATCTAATATTCTCATCTACCCTTGCTACCAAAAAAATCTTCAATGTTTAATATATAATCTTTGTCTTGTGTTGTGTACCACTTCTTTGAGAATATGACATTTATTCCCTTTAGTTTGCATGGCTTATTTCTCTGCTTGAGCAATGGTTGTAGATACTTCCCTTGAAAAATAAATAATTTTAGATACTTGATGATCCTATAGGAGATCTGCCCTAGAGGCAATAATAAATGTTACTATTTATCCCCATGTTCCTAATTATGTTTATATTCCATGCTATAAATGCTATGGTTCTCGAGTCTACAATAACCAGGAGGCTCGTAGGAAGACTCAGATGAATGTGTGGAATAATAAATGATAAAATGTATTCCTAGTCTGACCTTTAAGACTAGCTCAAGTGTTGCATGATGATCTTGTTTTCCTAATCATGGGCATGACTATGCCAACAAACTTTGAGGGCACATTGTTAGAATAATACTTGTCTTGAATCGACCCGAATTGATGTTATGCTATGAGATACCTTCATAACAAGTTAATGGTTTATAACGGAGAGAAAGTTAACGTTTCCATAATTCCTTAGACCATGAGAGTATTGAGTTTCTTCATGCTTGCTTCATGAACTTTGGGGTTTGTTAAACGTCATCCGTAACTGGGTGACTATAACGGCGGCTAACAGGTTCATGGGAAAGTATGTCAAGGGACTTGATAGCTCAAGATTGGGATTTGCTCCTCCGACGATGGAGAGATATTCTCTAGGCCCTCTCGGTGTTACAGTATCCATCATCGTCTGGCCAGACACAATGTGATTTTATCACAGGGATGCCGGAAGACGGGAACCAGAAAAAAGAACAAAACCGGTAACGAGGAAACTGGCATAGTGGACAAAAGTTGTTGATCCATTGGGATGCCGATAAGTCTCACCTCGGGTGTTTGTAACATATCGTGAAGCAACAGGAATAGCACACGGCAACTGGAGGTTCACTTGAATATTTATTCGTGTGGGTATAGGGGTCAATATGGGTGTCCACGGCTCCGACGTTGATCATTGATCGGAAAGTGTTCCGGTCATGTCTATACTTCACCGAACTTATAGGGTCACACGCTTAAGGGTCATTTATCTGCTGAATACTAGACAGGGAGTCTGAGAGAAAGTCACTGGAAAAGTTTCGGAGACAACGAAAGAGTTCCGGAGAGAGAACACCAGAATAGTTTTGATAAAACTGAAAAGTTGTTTCAGAGTATATCAATAAGTCAAAATGGTTTTGGCACACGCCTGGAAATTCTTGGAGGGTGCCATAATTGTTTTGGAACTTCTGGAATTTTTTCAAAGAAAAAACCAGGAAATGTTGCGGAGCTGCCGGAACCGCTTTGGTTGCTTTTCGCTAATGAAAATCATTGATCCGGAATTGTTTCGAAACGCGTCCAAAATTATTTTAGGGGATACTAGAAATGTTCTAGGCCCACAGAAATATTTTCAGATTTAATGTTCGCGAAAAAATGTTTTGATGAATAAAGAAAAGCACTTTTTGGAAAGCCACCTTTTTGGGCTTTCTGCAAAAGATCTAGGGATGGCATGGAAGGGTGGGAACCCCTTTGGGGAGGGGTCACAAGGTGGTGGACGTCCATGGGGTGCTCATCCATGGTGCTCCACTTGCCTCCGCATTTTGCCTTTATGTGTGACATAAAGCATGGACTTTTGGGTTTTTCATGTGCCACACTACCCCTTGGGTTTTCCTATAAATAGAGGTGGAGAGGCACTCTCCACACTCACTCTTTCTCACATACAAATGCCATGCATGAATTGGCCTTCTCTCTCCCTCCCCGCGAAATAGTTTCGTAGAGCCGAAAGGCTATCTGGGTTCTGGTGGGAACTAGTTCTGGACGGCGAAGCCCTGCCGGATAGATGACACCGTATGAGTTCAACCCCGTAGAGAGGTCATAGGTTCAATCTTTTGCCCGAGGGGCTATTCGAGGGTCCTCCCGAAGGGCAGTCCGAGTTATCGCTCGAGCTTCGAGGGTCCTCCTGGAGGGCTGTCGGTGACATCGTCTAGGGACTGTCCGACTGCCTCCCGAAGGGCTGTCCGGCGAGGGAGTACATCCTCATGGTTGGGAGGTTGTAAATCCTAGCTGCGGGGATCTGCACCGACGATCTACATCGACTCTACTTCTGTTGCGCTATGAGTTGGTAATGATCGAATCAAACCTTGTATGCCATCTCCATAGTGATCCTGGGCATGCTCGTTGTACCAATTTTTTTTGTTTTCTGTCGTGTTGCCCTACAGATCCATGTTTAGGTAAGTTAAAATGTTGAAATGATATTGATATTTGTCTATCTCCTTGCATGAAAAATGGCTTACAACCATAGATCTCATGTTCCAATGGGTTCAAAACTCAGCCTATTTTGCTATAAAGGGCCTCCCGCACCGTTTAGCCATGAGAGATTATCGTCCTTTGTAGAATTTTCAGTTATACTATCACTTTGTGTATATCTTTACATATTATAATGTTTATTACACTAGTGGAATCAGTTGTACTCACAAAGGTGGATTGGAGAGGAAGTTGTCGATGCTCAAGCCATGGGATGAAGTGGAGCAAGAAGAGTGAAAGTTGTATTTGTTCTGGCGAATTGACCGAGTATTCTCACCATTGTCCATGCTGGCCATTGATAAATCATTGAGGAATGTTGAAATGTTTAGAGTTGAATTTAATGTATATTCATAATGTAGGAAGAAAGTGGGGGTGTGTGTGCGCGTGCGTGCGTGCATGTCATTAATTAGTTATCTGACAAACAAATGAGACCATCGTTGATTATTTAGACAACATATCAGCATTATATTGAATCTCTCATATACTGGGTTGAGTTGCAAGTCTGATATTTGTTTTTTTCTAGAATACGCATGAGTTTGCGTATCATGCATTAAAGAAGGAGAAGGGGGGAGAGCCCCATCCACCGAAACATAGTTTACATGTAGTTACAAAGACTACACCACCACACTGCTAAACAGGTAGGCCAAACACTACTTAACTACTCGAGCTAACCCACCTAGCAAGCGTAGACAGGAAGTTGGTTGTCATGTGTCTAAACATCCCTGCTAGCTTACATGCTCTTGTTGGGAAACATAGCATGCAATTTCAAAAAAATTCCTACACTCACGCAAGATCTATCTAGGAGATACATAGCAACGAGGGGGGAGAGTGTGTCTACGTACCCTCATAGACCGAAAGCGGAAGCGTTTGACAATGCGGTTGATATAGTCGAACTTCTTCTAGCTCTGACCGACCAAGTACCGAACGTACGGCACCTCCGAGTTCTGCACATGTTCAGCTCGATGACGTCCCTCGTCCTCTTGATCCAGCAAGGTGTCGAGGAAGTAGATGAGTTTCATCAGCACGACGGCGTGGTGACGGTGATGGTGAAGTGATCCGCACAGGGCTTCGCCTAAGCACTATGAAGATATGACCGTAGGCGTAAACTGTGGAGAGGGGCGCCGCACACGGCTAACAATTGTTGTTATGTGTTCTAGGCACCCTCTCCCCATGTATATATAGGTGGGAGAGGGAGGGCAGCAGCCATGGTGCGCCCCAAGTAGGAGGGATCCTACTTGGGGGCCTCCCCAATTCGGCCTCCCCCCCTTCCATAATTGCCGAAGGGGGAAGGAAAGAGGAGGGAGGAGGCAAGGAAGGGGGAGGCCGAATCCCTCCCCTTCCTTCTCTCTTCCCCTCTTTCCTTCTCCTCTATTGCGGCCCATATGTGGGGCGCAGCAGCCCCTGGTGGCTGCTGTGTTTCCCCTCTTGGCCCATAAGGCCCATATCTTTTGCCGAGGGTGCCCGAAAACCCTTCCGGTGACCCGATATGTACCTGGTACCCTCCGAAACACTTCCGGTGTCCGAATACCATCGTCCTTTATATCAATCTTTACCTCTCGACCATTTCGAGACTCCTCGTCATGTTCGTGATCTCATCCGGGACTCCGAACAATATTCGGTCACCAAATCACATAACTCATTAAATACTAAATCATTATCGAACGTTAAGCGTGCGAACCCTACGGGTTCGAGAACTATGTAGACATGACCGAGACACTTCTCCGGTCAATAACCAATAGCGGAACTTGGACGCTCATATTGGCTCCCACATATTCTACGAAGATCTTTATTGGTCGAACCGTTATGACAACATACGTTATTCCCTTTGTCCATCGGTATGTTACTTGCCCGAGATTCGATAGTCGGTATCTTCATACCTAGTTCAATCTCATTACCGGCAAGTCTCTTTACTCGTTCCGTAATACATCATCCTGTGACTAACTCATTAGTCATTTTGCTTGCAAGGCTTCTTATGATGTGCATTACCGAGAGGGCCAAGAGATACCTCTCCGATACTCGGAGTGACAAATCCTAATCTCGATCTATGCCAACCCAACAAACACCTTCAGAGATACCTGTAGAGCATCTTTATAATCACCAATTTCGTTGTGACATTTGATAGCACACAAGGCATTCCTCCGGTATCCGGGAGTTGCATAATCTCATAGTCGAAGGAATATGTATTTGACATGAAGAAAGCAATAGCAATAAAACTGAACTATCATTATGCTAAGCTAACAGATGGGTCTTGTCCATCACATCATTCTCCTAATGATGTGATCCCATTATCAAATGACAACTCATGTCCATGGTCAGGAAACCTTAACCATCTTTGATCAATGAGCTAGTCAAGTAGAGGCTCACTAGAGACACAATGTTTGTCTATGTATTCACACATGTATTTAGGTTTTCGATCAATACAATTCTAGCATGAATAATAAAGATTTATCATGAATAAGGAAATATAAAATAACAACTTTATTATTGCCTCTAGGGCATATTTCCTTCAGTCTCCCACTTGCACTAGGGTCAATAATCTAGATAACATTGTAATGATTCTAACACCCATGGAATCTTGGTGCTGAGATCATGTTTTGCTCATGGAAGAGGCTTAGTCAACGGGTCTGCTACATTCAGATCTGTATGTATTTTGCAAATCTATATGTCTCCCTCCTTGACTTGATCACGGATGGAGTTGAAGCGTCTCTTGATGTGTTTGGTTCTATTGTGAAATCTAGATTCCTTCGCTAAGGCAATTGCCCCAGTATTGTCACAAAAGATTTTCATTGGACCCGATGCACTAGGTATTACACCTAGATCGGATATGAACTCCTTCATCCAGACTCCTTCATTTGCTGCTTCTGAAGCAGCTATGTACTCCACTTCACACATAGATCCCGCCACGACGCTCTGCTTGGAACTGCACCAACTGACAGCTCCACCATTCAATATAAATACGTATCTGGTTTGTGACTTGAAGTCATCCGGATCAGTGTCAAACCTAGCATCAACGTAACCATTTACGACGAGCTCTTTGTCACCTCCATAAATGAGAAACATATCCTTTGTCCTTTTCAAGTACTTCAGGATGTTCTTGACCGCTATCCAGTGAACCACTCCTGGATTACTTTGGTATCTCCCTACCAGACTTATGGCAAGGCACACATCAGGTCTGGTACACAGCATAGCATACATGATAGAACCTATGGCTGAAGCATAGGGAATGACTTTCATTTTCTCTCTATCTTCTGCAGTGGTCGGGCATTAAGTCTTACTCAACTTCACACCTTGCAACACAGGCAAGAACCCTTTCTTTGACTGATCCATTTTGAACTTCTTCAAAATTTTATCAAGGTATGTGCTTTGTGAAAGTCCTATTAAGCGTCTCGATCTATCCCTATTGATCTTGATGCCCAATATATAAGCAGCTTCACCGAGGTCCTTCATTGAAAAACTCTTATTCAAGTATCCTTTTATGCTAACCAGAAATTATACATCATTTCCAATCAACAATATGTCATCCACATATAATATTAGAAATGCTACAGAGCTCCCACTCACTTTCTTGTAAATACAGGCTTGTCCGAAAGTCTCTATAAAACCATATGCTTCGATCACCTCATCAAAGTGCATATTCCAACTCCGAGATGCTTGCACCAGTCCATAGATGGATCGCTGGAGCTTGCACACTTTGTTAGCACATTTAGGATCGACAAAACCTTCTGGTTGCATCATATACAACTCTTCTTTAAGAAATCCATTAAGGAATGCAGTTTTGACGTCCATTTGCCAGATTTCATAATCATAAAATGCGGCAATTGCTAACATGATTCAGACAGACATAAGCATCGCTACGGGTGAGAAAGTCTCATCGTAGTCAACTCCTTGAACTTGTCGAAAACCTTTCGCGACAAGTCGAGCTTTGTAGACAGTAACATTACCATCAGCGTCAGTCCTCTTCCTGAAGATCCATTATTTTCTATGGCTCACTGATCATCGGGCAAATCCATCAAAGTCCACACTTTGTTCTCATCCATGGATCCTATCTCAGATTTCATGGCCTCAAGCCATTTTTCGGAATCTGGGCTCATCATAGCTTCTTCATAGTTCGCAGGTTCACCATGGTCTAGTATTATGACTTCCAGAACAGGATTACCGTACCACTCTGTTGCGGAACGTACTCTAGTTGACCTACGAGGTTCGGTAGTAACTTGATCTAAAGTTTCATGATCATCATCATTAGCTTCCTCTCTAGCTGGTGTAGGCATCACAGGAACGGTTTTCTGTGATGAGCTACTTTCCAATTCGAGAGAAGCTACAATTACCTCATCAAGTTCTACTTTCCTGCCACTTACTTCTTTTGAGAGAAACTCCTTCTCTAGAAAGTTTCCATTCTTGGCAACAAAGATCTTGCCTTCGGATCTGTGGTAGAAGGTGCACCCAATTGTTTCCTTAGTGTATCCTATGAAGACGCACTTCTTCGATTTGGGTTCGAGCTTATCAGGCTGAAGCCTTTTGACATAAGTGTCGCAACCCCAAACTTTAAGAAACGACAGCTTAGGTTTCTTGCCAAACCATAGTTCATGCGGTGTCGTCTCATCGGAATTAGACGGTGCCCTATTTAACGTGAATGCAGCTGTCTCTAATGCATAACCCCAAAACAATAGTTGTAAATCGGTAAGAGACATCATAGATCGCACCATATCCAATAAAGTACGGTTACGACGTTCGGACACACCATTACGCTGTGGTGTTCCAGGTGGCATGAATTATAAAACTATTCCACATTGTTTTAGATGAAGGCCAAACTCGTAACTCAAATATTCGCCTCCGTGATCAGATCATTGAAATTTTATTTTCTTGTTACGATGATTCTCCACTTCACTCTGAAATTCTTTGAACTTTTCAAATGTTTCAGACTTGTGTTTCATCAAGTAGATATACCCATATCTGCTCAAATCATCTGTGAAGGTTAGAAAATAACGATACTCGCCGCATGCCTCAACACTCATCGGACTGCGTACATCGGTATGTATTATTTCCAATAAGTCATTAGCTCGCTCCATTGTTCCGGAGAACGGAGTTTTAGTCATCTTGCCGATGAGGCATGGTTCGCAAGTATCAAATGATTCATAATCAAGTGATTCCAAAAGCCCATCTGCATGGAGTTTCTTCATGCGCTTTACACCAATATGACCTAAACGGCAGTGCCACAAATATGTTGCACTATTATTATCAACTTTGCATCTTTTGGCATCAATATTATGAATATGTGTATCACCACGATCGAGATTCAACACAAATAGACCACTCTTCAAGGGTGCATGACCATAAAACACATTACTCATATAAATAGAACAACCATTATTCTCTGATTTAAATGAATAACCATCTCGCACTAAACAAGATCCAGATATAATGTTCATGCTCAACGCTGGCACCAAATAACAATTATTCAGTTCTAAAACTAATTCCGAAGGTAGATGTAGAGTTAGCATGCCGACGGAGATCACATCGACCTTGGAACCATTCCCGACGCGCATCGTCACCTCGTCCTTAGCCAATCTTCATTTAATCCATAGCTCCTGTTTCAAGTTACAAATATGAGCAACCGAACCAGTATCAAATACCCAGGTGCTACTACGAGCATTAGTAAGGTACACATCAATAACATGTATATCAAATATACCTTTGTTCACTTTGCCATCCTTCTTATCCGCCAAATACTTGGGGCAGTTCCGCTTCCAGTGACCAGTCCCTTTGCAGTAGAAGCACTCAGTTTCCAGCCTGGGTCCACATTTGGGCTTCTTCCCGGGAGTGGCAACTTGTTTGCCATTCTTCTTGAAGTTCCCCTTCTTTCCCTTGCCCTTTTTCTTGAAACTAGTGGTCTTGTTAACCATCAACACTTGATGCTCCTTCTTAATTTCTACCTCCGCAGCTTTCAGCATTGCGAAGAGCTCGGGAATTGTCTTTTCCATCCCTTGCATATTATATTTCATCACGAAGCCTTTGTAGCTTGGTGGCAGTGATTGAAGAACTCTGTCAATAACACTATCATCTGGAAGATTAACTCCCAGCTGAGTCAAGTGATTATGATACCCAGACATTTTGAGTATGTGTTCACTGACAGAACTGTTCTCCTCCATCTTGCAGCTATAGAACTTGTTGGAGACTACATATCTCTCAACTCGGGCATTTGCTTGAAATATTAACTTCAACTCTTGGAACATCTCATATGCTCAATGACGTTCAAAACGTCTTTGAAGTCTTGATTCTAAGCCGTAAAGCATGGCACACTGAACTATCGAGTAGTCATCAGATCGAGCTTGCCAGACGTTCATAACATTAGCATCTGCTCCTGCAGGAGGCCTTTCACCTAGCGGTGCATCAAGGACATAATTCTTCTGTGCAGCAATGAGGATAATCTTCATGTTATGGACCCAGTCCGTGTAGTTGCTACCATCATCTTTCAACTTAGCTTTCTCTAGGGACACATTAAAATTCAAGGGAACGGTAGCACGGGCCATTGATCTACAACATAGATATGCAAAAAGTATCAGGACTAAGTTCATGATAAATTAAGTTCAATTAATCAAATTACTTAAGAACTCCCACTAAGATAGACATCCCTCAAGTCATCTAAATGATACGTGGTCCAAATCAACCAAACCATGTCCGATCATCACGTGAGATGGAGTAGTCATCAATGGTGAACATCTCTATGTTGATCATATCTACTATATGATTCACGTTCGACCTTTCGGTCTCCAGTGTTCCGAGGCCATGTATGTACATGCCAGGCTCGTCAAGTTTCACCCGAGTATTCCGCATGTGCACCAGTTGTATTTGAACGTAGAGTCTATCACACCCGATCATCACGTGGTGTCTCAACACGACGAACTGTCGCAACGGTGCATACTCAGGGAGAACACTTATACCTTGAAATTTAGTGAAGGGATCATCTTATATTGCTACCACCGTACTAAGCAAAATAAGATGCATAAAAGATAAACATCACATGCAATCAAAATATGTGACATGATATGGTCATCATCATCTCGTGCTTTTGATCTCCATCTCCAAAGTATCGTCATGATCTCCATCATCACCAGCTAGACACCTTGAGCTCCATCGTTGCGTTGTGGTCGTCTCGCCAACTATTGCTTCTACAACTATCGCTAACGCATCGTGATAAAGTAAAGCAATTACATGGCATTTGCATTTCATACAATAAAGCGAGTTGCCTATAACTTTTTATAAAACATGATCATCTCATACAACAACATATATCACATCATGTCTTGACCGTATCACATCACAACATGCCCTGGAAAAACAAGTTAGACATCCTCTACTTTGTTGTTGCAAGTTTTACGTGGCTGCTACGTGCTTCTAGCAAGAACCGTTCTTACCTACGCATCAAAACCACAACGGTGATTTATCAAGTTTGCTGTTTTAACCTTCAACAAGGACCGGCCGCAGTCAAATTCGATTCAACTAAAGTAGGAGAAACAGACACCCGCCAGCCACCTTTATGCAAAACTAGTTGCATGTCTGTCGGTGGAACCGGTCTCATGAATGTGGTCATGTAAGGTTGGTCCGGGCCGCTTCATCCAACAATACCGCCGAATCAAAATAAGACATTGGTGGTAAGCAGTATGATGATCACCTCCCACAACTCTTTGTGTTCTAATAGTGCATATCATCTACGCATAGACCTGGCTCTGATACCACTGTTGGGGAACGTAGCATGCAATTTCAAAAAAATTCCTATGCTCACGCAAGATCTATCTAGGAGATGCATAGCAACGAGAGGGGGAGAGTATGTCTATGTACCCTCATAGACCGGAAGCGGAAGCGTTTGACAACGCGGTTGATGTAGTCGAACTTCTTCTCGTTCCGACCGATCAAGCACCGAACGTATGGCACCTCCGAGTTCTGCACACGTTCAGCAAGATGACGTCCCTCGAACTCTTGATCCAGCAAAGTGCCAAGGAAGTAGATGAGTTCCGTCAGCACGACGGCATGATGACGGTGATGGTGAAGTGCTTCGCGCAGGGCTTCGCCTAAGCACAGCGAGAATATGACCGAGGGTGTAATCTGTGGAGGGGGGCGCCGCACACGGCTAACAGTTGTTGGTATGTGTTCTAGGCGCCCCTCCCCATGTATATATAGGTGGGAGGGGGAGGGGAGCAGCCTTGGGGCGCCCCAAGTAGGAGGAATCCTACGTGGGGTCCTATCCCAATTCACCCCCCCTTCCTTATTTACCGAAGTGGGAAGGAAAGAGTAGGGAGGAGGGAAGGAAGGGGGAGGCCGAATCCCTGCCCTTCCTTCTCTCTTCCCCTATTCCTTCTCCTCTGGTGCGGCCCATATGGGGGGTGCAGCAGTCCTTGCTCGCTGCTGCGTTTCCCCTCTTTGCCCATATCTTTTGCCGGGGGTGCCCGGAACCCATTCCGGTGACCCAATATGTACCCGGTACCCTCCGGAACACTTCCGGTGTCCGAATGCCATCGTCCTATATATCAATCTTTACCTCTTGACCATTTCAAGACTCCTCGCCATGTCTGTGATCTCATCTGGGACTCCGAACAACATTCGGTCACCAAATCACATAACTCATATAATACTAAATCGTCATTGAACGTTAAGCGTGCGAACCCTACGGGTTCGAGAACTATGTAGACATGACCGAGACCCTTCTCTGGTCAATAACCAATAGCGGAACCTGGATGCTCATATTGGCTCCCACATATTCTACGAAGATCTTTATCGGTTGAACCGTTATGACAACATACGTTATTCCCTTTGTCCATCGGTACGTTACTTGCCCGAGATTCGATCATCGGTATCTTTATACCTAGTTCAATCTCGTTACCGGCAAGTCTCTTTACTCGTTCCGTAATACATCATCCTGTGACTAAGTCACTTTACTTGCAAGGCTTCTTATGATGTGCATTACCAAGAGGGCCCAGAGATACCTCTCCGATACTCGGAGTGACAAATCCTAATCTCGATCTATGCCAACCCAACAGACACCTTCAGAGATACCTGTAGAGTATCTTTATAATCACCCAGTTACATTGTGACGTTTGATAGCACACAAGGCATTCCTCCAGTATCCAGGAGTTGCATAATCTCATAGTCGAAGGAATATGTATTTGACGTGAAGAAAGCAGTAGCAATAAAACTGAACGATCATTATGCTAAGCTAACGGATGGATCTTGTCCATCACATCATTCTCCTAATGATGTGATCCTGTTATCAAATGACAACTCATGTCCATGGTTAGGAAACCTTAACCATCTTTGATCAATGAGCTAGTCAAGTAGAGACATAGTGTTTGTCTATGTATTCACACATGTATTTAGGTTTCTGATCAATACAATTCTAGCATGAATAATAAACATTTATCATGAATAAGGAAATATAAAATAACAACTTTATTATTGCCTCTAGGGCATATTTCCTTCAGCCACCCCTGCTTTTTTTCGTGCCACGATCTTCCTCCCATGATCTCTTGCTGCAACCCCACTCGTTGTTTGCATATTCATGTACCTCAGCATTTTTCTAAACAAATTAAGTTGGGGGGCATTTGGGGAGGGCGCTAGGATTTGTTTCCTACCAGATTGGCAGTTGATTGATTAATTCCCGGATAATTCCCAGCGTCTGGTTGATAACCCACAAGTATAGGGGATCAATCGTAGTCCTTTCGATAAGTAAGAGTGTCAAACCCAACGAGGAGCAGAAGGAAATGACAAGTAGTTTTCAGCAAGGTAATGTCTACAAGCACTGAAATTATAAGTAACGAGTAGTTTGGTAGCCAGATAATTTGTAATGAGCAAGTAACGGTAATAGTAACAAAAGTGCAGCAAGGTAGCTGAATCCTTTTGAGGCAAAGGACAGGCCAAAACGGTCTCTTATGATAAGCAAAGCGTTCTTGAGGGTACACTTGAAATTTCATCTAGTCACTTTCATCATGTTGGTTTGATTTGTGTTCGCTACTTTGATAATTTGATATGTGGGTGGACCGATGCTTAGGTGTTGTTCTCCCCATGATGGGAGAGTTGTTGGTGATGATGATGACGATGATTTACCCCTTCGGGAGGGAAGTTCCCCCGGCGGAATCGCTCCACCGGAGGGCAAAAGTGCTCCTGCCCAAGTTCCGCCTCTAGACGGTGGCGCTTCATCCCGAAAGTCCTCCACTTATTTTTTCTAGGTCAAAATGACTTATCTACCAGAAGAGGGGTACCAGAGGTGGGCCGAGGAGGGCACAACCCACCAGGGCGCGCCTGGGCTCCCTGGCGCACCTAGGTGGGTTGTGCCCACCTGGTGGGCCCCCTCTGGTAGTTATTTGCTCCAATAATTCTTATTTATTCCATAAAACTTCCTCTTGAAGTTTCAGCTCATTTGGAGTTGTGCAGAATAGGTAGCCTGACGTAGCTTTTTCAGGTCCAGATTTCCAGCTACCGGAATTCTCCCTCTTTGTGCGAACCATGCATATTATGAGAGAAAAGGCATTAGAATTACTCCATAAAGCATTATTATCCATAAAAACATCATAAATAACAGTAGGAAAACATGATGCAAACTGGACGTATCAACTCCCCCAAGCTTAGACCTCGCTTGTCCTCAAGCGAAAACCGAAATCGAAAAACATGTCCACATGCTTAGAGAGAGAGGTGTCGATAAAGACAAAATACGGACATAGAAGCATCATGTATATTATTATAACAGCAACCAACTTTAATGTAAAACTTTATCATAGAACTTTTATCATATAACTTCTCATGAACAAGTAACAATTCATCACAGCATCGAAGTATAAAGCATAAACTCTATTGAAAACCAACAAACTATGTTCTCAGTCAACTTTGCAACTACAATTCATCATCTTTTCAGGAAAGGTCACATATCGGAGCCTTTTTGGCAAGTCCACATACTCAACCATCATATAGTCTTCTATGATTGCTAACACTCACCGCATACACATAAGCAAAACGTTTCAACCGGACACATAGAAAGATAGGGGCTTAAAGTTTCGCCTCCCAACATACTCACCTTGGGGGTGATGTCAACAATAATAACTCATGCTACTCATATCCAACTGAATATATGTGCCTAGATCTTTCCTCACCACATGATGCTTGCCAAAAGAGAAAATAAAAAGGAATAGAGAGAAGAACTTTGACTCTTGCATAAATGTAAATACATAAAAGTAAAAGATAGGCCCTTCGTAGAGGGAAGCAGAGGTTGCCATGCGCTTATTTGTTTGTATGCTCAATCTCTTAGTGCAAAAGAACGTCATGTTATATTGCCCCTTGTGATAACAACCTTTATTATGCAGTCTGTCGCTTTTATTCTTTGCCATCACAAGTTCGTACAATGCTCAATTTTCTTTTACACTAAATGATCCGACACTTTTAGAAGCAATTTTTATTGCCCTATTTGCACCGATGACAACTTACTTGAAGGATCTTACTCAATCCATAGGTAGGTATGGTGGACTCTCAAAATAAGATTTGGGTTTAAAGGTTTTTGGATGCACAAGTAGTATCTCTACATAGTGCGGAATTTTTGGCTAGCAAAGATTGGGGCAAGCACGACATGTTAAAGGATCTATGACAATATAACTTCTATGTGAATATGAACAAACATAAATCATTACGTTGTCTTCCTTGTCCAACGTCAACAATTTTGGCATATAATATTTTGATGGGGGCTCACAATCACAAAAGATGTCCAGCATAGTGTATTTGCATGTGAATGTTCTCTTCCCTTATAAATTCTTTCATGAATTGCATCATTGACCAATGCTATTGTAACACCCCTGTGTAATAGCCACTGTGACACTCTGCTAAGTATGCCAAGTCATCTAAATTTGCAGTGCCTAATCACTTTGGTTAAGAATTCAATTCAAATTCTATTCTGAAATTCAACTCAAAATTCAAAAGTGAAATATGAAGTTGCTCAAACACTGTTGGAAAAATGTTCACAATATTTCAAATAATCCAGAAGCAACTGTAAAAATATAATCAACACTAACTGAATTCCTAAGATGACCCTAACCTCCAAAAACAGTACCCAAATCAGCTATTTCAAGCCAATTCTATTTAAATAAAATTCAAATGAATTCAAATTACTCCCAAACTTTTTGAGGCAGTAAGGGATATTGCCTAATGATTTTTGGAACAAGTTGCACATTTTGCAAACAGTGCTTGGTGCCACAGGAAAAATAAAACAGAAAACAAAAGAAAAGAAAAATAGAAACAGAAAGATAAAAAAAGAAAAGAGGCACTGTGCACTGGGCCTAAGTGCACAGTGCCCCAGTTCCGGCCCAACTGGCCCATTCCTCCTTCTCTCTTCCTCGCCGTGTCAGCTCGCCAGAGGTCGCGCGTGCGCGCGCCGGTGCGGCGTCGACACCGCGGCGCCACCGACGCTACAGGAGAGGTCGAGGGGATAAGGGAGCCCCGTCCATCTCCCCTGGTCCTCCTCATCCACTCGCTGATCCTCCCTCGTCTCTCCCTCGCTCGCGCTCGCCCTTTTCTCTCTCTGATCCGAGCGCCATCGCCGCCGTCCTCGCTCATCCTCGCGGCCACTGAGCCCCGTTCGCCGCTCCGACGTGTCCAGCATCACCGCCGTCGACTGCTACCTCGTCCTCGCCCTTCGGATCAAGACGAGGAGCTCTACCTCGTCGGGATCGAGCCGCCCTTCCCTTCTCGGGCGCCGGTGATCCCCTCCATCTCCGGCGACTTCTGCTGCTACAAATCCATCACGGGCCATCTTGCGTGCCGCGCGGTGAGCTCCTCCGCCTACTGCTCCCTTCCATTTTCCCATTCACGCGCCATAGCTAGCTGTCGTCGCGCCCGAGCTCTGCTCGCCGCCGACGAGCTCGTGGTCGTGGCCACAGTCCCAGTCACGCTCGCCCGAGCCCACGCCCGTGCTCCTGGTGCTCCCAGGAGCCGAACGAGCTCGAGCCCATGCCTCCCCGCGCCTCCTAGCCTAGCTTCCGTCGAGGTCCCGAACATGCAGCCGCCATAGCTCATCACCGGTACCGATTCCGGCGACCATTTGGTCCAACGCCGCCACCAAACGACGCGACATCAAATGCCCGATCGAACGGAAGTGGCCGCACTCGAAACGGGTTACTATAGCGCGATTCCGACGCGCTCCGGCGATCTTCCGCCGCTGGAGAGGTCGCCGGCGTGATTCCGGCCGCCGCTCTGACCTGGCCACTGGTGGGGCCCGCTCGGTGAGGCTGCCAGTAGGTCCCCCATGCGAAGTTGACCAGGTTGACCGAGTCAACACTGGTTACTGTTCATCCTATGACTATGACATGTGGGCCCCATGCGCCTAATTAAGCTAATTAGCAAATTAGTTAATCATGATAACTAACTGGGTCACTGACAGGCTGGGCCCACACCTCTAATTACCCTGTTAGATTAGTTTAATACTCTGTTAAACTAACAGAGGCTCACATGTGTGTCCCACTAGACCCACAGGTCAGGTTTGACCTGGTCAGCCCACCTGTTGACCTGCTGATGTCAGCAATGCATCATGCTGATGTCATAATTCCTTTTTCTGTTAATTTAAATAATATCCAGAAAATGATTAAATCTTTGAAAAATTCGTAGAAAATAAACCGTAGCTCAGATCGAAAAACTTAAAATATGAAAGTTGATCAGAACGACGAGACGAATCTGATCGTCTCGTCTGTTTCTATGTCGGAACCCCCTACGTAGGAGAAACCTCAACTCTGAGCCCGTATCCAGTATATGAATAGAGCATATACACCGGATAATAAGTACAACTTAAATCCTAAAGTAGCTAAAAATGCCTTAGACATACTTTAGGCAACCCTGCACTACATCTTAGCATAGCATGCCCTGTATTGCATTGTTTGCTGTGCATTTATATGTTTCCTCCCCCTCTTCTCTCTCGGTAGACCCCGACATCGACGTAGCTCCCGAGGCCGACGCCACTCAAGAGCCCGATGACGCAGTTGATGATCTTGCCCTTGCCGCCGAGCAAACAGGCAAGCACCCACCTTTTGAGCATTCCAATATAGCCCACTCTCTTCTCTCTTATGCTTGCATTAGAAGTTGCTGCTACTACTGTTGTCCTATATCTGCTGCATAGCCTGTTTTATTGTAACTTGTTATGGTTATCTACCTGCTTATCCTAAAATGTTTAGTATAGTTTGGGTAGAGACCCAGCAGAGACCCCACATTATCCCGACTGGCCCGCTGGATCATCAGAAGACCCGATCAACGGGATCGAAGACCAGGCCCCGACACCGCACGTCACTTCCCCTTAGTTGCTCGACACTACTGGGTTACTATCGAGTGCCGAGGGTGATACCTCGTCAGCACTTCTGATGATAACCTTGTGGGTTAGTTAATCGGGCATGGTCAGCGAGGGTGATTCCTCCTACACCACCCCCGATAACGACGACGTCGTGCAACCTCTCAAGTGTGGACCTCGAGGGTGATTCCTCCTTCGTTCACCTTGACGATAACATCAAGTGGGATTCCATCGAGGGTGATTCCTTATGGTTCCCCTTGGTGTCAGACACACGGATACTTTGGTTACTATGACTGAACACTGAACCAGGATACTAAAGACGGGTCGGCCCTGAGGGGTACCCATGCGAGCTTAATTGCGAGTGATGTGGAATCGGGAGGACCTGGATGGTGCCCGAGAGTTGAACACGAGGCGTGGCCGGGCATTCTTAGCCCTTTCCGCAAGTCCTCGAGACGGGGCGATGGGGTCACATCTTTCGTGAGTCTCTGCTCATTACCGCGCGCTCCTAATCCACTAATGGTTTGGATATTTGATCCGAGGGGCCTCTGGCCTGATAGCACTAACCATCACGTGGGCATAGTATGGGCGTTCTGCGTCGTATACATCAGCTGAAGCTTATTTGACGTCAGTAAGGAGCGGCGCACGCCGAGTTGGACTGGGAACGCAACCGCGCTTTTATAAGGGGTTGCTAGATCTGCTCTCGGTGGCCCCGTAACGTGCAGGAGTTCCCGGGGCGATGGCCCAAGACCCCTGGGGGCATTGGTTTAGTCCGGCGTGCTGACCTCTCTTCTAAGCCTAGGTCGGGTTGCGGCGTGTCGTTTGGCCGAGGCCGGGCATGACCCAGTAAAGTGTGTCCGGCCGGAGTTAAGCGAGCGTGGTGGGTAAGTTGGTGCACCCCTGCAGGGAAGAAAACATCTATCGATAGCCTGTCCTACGGTAACGGACACTCGGAGTTGTATCCCGATCGGTACAACTAGAACTGGTGACTTGAGATGAAATGGATAGTATGGCTCTGGGATTGCTTTCTCGCAGGGAGTCGAGGAAGAATCTCTGGGCGAGGTTGATAACATTACTACTACTTTACATTATGTTAATCTGCACTCTTCTAATGCTGCAAGACCGATGAAGATGATTGAAGATGCTAGTCTTCGATAGGACTAGGCTTTCCCCCTCTATTCTGGCATTTCTGTAGCCCAGTCCACATATACAGCCCCCTTTGAAAATGTTGCATATGTAGTGTAGATCCTTGCTTGCTGAGTACTTCGGATGAGTACTCATGTTTGCTTTATTTTCTTTTTCTCCCCATATCCAAATGACGCCGCCAGATGATGGAGCCCCTGAGATAGCTGCCCCCGTCGACGACTACGGCTACTACTACTACCCTCCCGGCGAGTACTACTACGAGGAGCCGACTGACGACCAGGAGTAGGATTCGGAGGGTCCTAGGCAGGAGGCCTACGCCTTTCGATCGTAGTGTTTTATTTTGCCCCGCCTTTCTAAAGGCTTATCTCTATTTCTGTAATATATCTGTACCCAGATATCTGATGCTTTCGCTGACACTTGTAAGCCATCGAGCTATGTATACGAGCCTTCGAGGCCCTGGCTTATAATATAAAGCTTGTATGAATTTATTTATGTTTTAGAGTTGTGTTGTGATATCTTCAAGTGAGTCCTTAGGCTTGATCGTGTGCATTTGCGTGTATGGTTAGTGCACGATTAAGCCGGGGTCGTCACAGCTATGTTTGTCAATCTACAATAAAATTTTCTACTTATACTCTTCCTTATGTGATGTCATTACTTACCATAAGATTAGCATATGATCTTTTTCATTTATTTCCTTTCTTTTTATCGAACATGAAAGTAAAGAAAACAAAACTCAAACTAAACTTTATTATATATCTCTTGCACATGATTACAAAGATAGATCACTAAGCAAACACTCGAACAGAGAAGATCAAACTAAATTTTTATTCATCTAAAGCAAAAGATAACTATGGATCGAACTAAGATAAGTAAAGGCAAAAGATAGTGCACGTAATATGATACCGGGGCACCTCCCCCAAGCTTGGCACAAGCCAAGGGGAGTGCCCATACCAAATACTCAATTTTCCTTTGGTGATGAAGAAGGGGGTGGTGGTGATGAAGTAGTGGGTTTGTATTTCTTCCTTAGCTTACGCTTGAGGGCAGAGTTTTCCTCCTTTAAATCACCGATCTCCTGCTCGAGCTGTACTATCCTTTTGCATAATTCTTTCTTGTTTTCCTGCACGAAAAGGGATAAACAGGACCTTAGGTTTCTTTGCTTTGCTGGGGAGACTTGATTTCTTCAATTCCACATGCATGTCCCCAGGTTGAGCCAATGGAACTTCAGCTTCATCTGAGCTTGTCTCCTCCTCCCTTTTAGGGTCATAGTCTTGTTCTTCTTCCGAAGTCTAGCTATAGTGTTCCACATCCCCATAAACCTTGGGGTTTGCGATATAATCAGCAACATAGCTTTCACCCTCCGAGTCTTGGGATGACACATTTTCAGATCTGTCAGAAAACAATAAGGGAAAGAAAATAGAAGATTTCTCCGCGATACGGTGGTCAATAGGTATGCGGGGTATATAAAGATTTTTTATCTTGGGAAACAAGCAAACGGAAGAAAAACGGACTCCGAAAGGTACCCGAGGTGGGCACAACCCACCTGCGCCAGGCGCGCCCTGGTGTCTTGTGCCCACCAGGGGTGCCTTCCTGGTTGTTTCTTATTTTCCTAATTTTTGTTATATTCCAAAACTAACAAAAAAAATTTTTGCGGAATTTTTGGAGTCCGTTTACTTACCGTATCACGTACCTCCTCTTTTTCAGTTATTCTGGAGTGTTCCGGAAGGTTTCTTTTATGTGTTATTCCGGTGTCATATTTTCGATAATATTGCTTTCAACATTAATGGGCGTACCTGAGATATAATGTTTTATTCGTTGCCCATTAACAACCTTCGGGTTAGTACCTTCGGCATTATTAATCTTGATGGCTCCGGATCGATAAACCTCCTCAATAACATAAGGTCCTTCCCATTTGGAGAGGAGTTTTCCTACAAAGAATCTGAAACAAGAGTTGTACAAAAGAACATATTCTCCAACTTTGAACTCACGCTTTTGGATTCTTTTGTCATGCCATCTTTTAACTTTTTCTTTAAATAACTTGGCATTTTCATAGGCTTGGGTTCTCCATTCATCTAGTGAGCTAATATCAAATAACCTCTTTTCACCGGCAAGTTTGAAATCATAGTTGAGTTCTTTAATTGCCCAATATGCTTTATGTTCTAACTCAAGAGGCAAATGATAAGCTTTTCCATAAACCATTTTATACGGAGACATACCAATAGGATTTTTATATGCTGTTCTATAAGCCCAAAGTGCATCATCTAACTTCTTAGACCAATTCTTTCGGGACCTATTGACAATTTTTTGTAATATTAATTTTATTTCTCTATTGCTAAGTTCAACTTGACCACTAGACTGAGGATGATAAGGTGATGCAATTCTATGGTTAACATCATATTTAGCAAGCATTTTACGGAAAGCACCATGAATAAAATGTGAACCACCATCAGTCATTAAATATTTAGGGACTCCAAACCTTGGGAAAATGACTTCCTTAAGCATTTTAATAGAGGTGTTGTGATCAGCACTACTAGTTGGAATAGTTTCTACCCACTTAGTAACATAATCAACAGCAACCAAAATATGTGTATACCCATTAGAGGAAGGAAAAGGTCCCATGTAATCAAATCCCCAAACATCAAATGGTTCAACAGTAAGAGAATAATTCATAGCATTTCCTGAAGCTTACCAATATTGCCAATTCTTTGACATTCATCATAAGATAAAACAAACTTACGGGCATCCTTGAAGAGAGTAGGCCAATAAAAACCAGATTGCAATACCTTGTGCGCAGTTCTATCTCCCGCATGATGCCCTCCATAAGCTTCGGACTGACATTTCCATAGGATTTGTCCCTGTTCATGCTCAGGTACACAACGTCTAATAATACCATCTACTCCTTCTTTATAAAGATGTGGGTCATCCCAAAAGTAATGTCTTAAATCATAGAAGAATTTTTTCTTTTGTTGGTATGTGAAGCTAGGTGGTATATATTTAGCAACAATATAATTGGCATAGTCAGCATACCAAGGAGTGTTATGAGAAACATTTATTGTAGCTAATTGTTCATCAGGAAAACTATCATTACTAGGTTGTGGGTCATCAAGAATATTTTTTAACCTAGACAAGTTATCAGCCATGGGGTTCTCAGCTCCCTTTCTATCAGTGATATGTAAATCGAATTCTTGTAGCAAAAGAACCCACCTAATGAGTCTAGGTTTAGCATCCTTCTTTTCCATAAGATATTTTATAGCAGCATGATCGGTGTGAACGGTCACTTTAGAATCAACAATGTAAGATCTAAATTTATCACAAGCAAACACAACTGCTAAAAATTATTTTTCAGTAGTAGCATAATTTCGTTGAGCACTGTCCAGAGTTTTACTAGCATAATGAATAACATTTAATTTCTTATCGACTCTTTGTCCTAGAACAGCACTAACAGCATAATCACTAGCATCACACATAATTTCAAAAGGCAAGTTCCAATCAGGTGGTTGAACAATAGGTGCAGAAATCAAGACTTTCTTAAGTGTTTCAAAGGCTTCTACACAATCATCATCAAAAACAAATGGAGCAACCTTTTGTAAATGATTTGTAAGAGGCCTAGAAATTTTAGAGAAGTCTTTAATAAATCTCCTATAGAAACCAGCATGACCGAGGAAACTACGAATACCTTTGATATCTTTAGGGCATTGCATTTTCTCAATTGCATCAACTTTAGCTTTATCCACCTCAATACCTCGTTCAGGAATTTTCTGTCCCAAGACAATACCTTCATTAACCATAAAGTGGCACTTCTCCCAATTCAAGACGAGATTAGTTTGCTCACATCTCTGCAAAACTCGATCAAGATTGCTCAAGCAATCATCAAAAGAAGTTCCGTAAACGGAAAAATCATCCATGAAAACCTCAACAATCTTTTCACAAAAGTCAGAGAATAAAGCAGTCATACATCTTTGAAAGGTAGCAGGTGCATTGCATAAACCAAAAGGCATACGTCTATAAGCATAAGTTCCAAAAGGGCAAGTAAAGGTGGTTTTCTCTTGATCAGGTTGTGAGACAGGTATTTGAGAAAAACCGGAATATCCATCAAGAAAGCAAAAATGTGTGTGCTTTGATAGTCTTTCTAACATTTGATCAATAAAAGGCAGAGGGTAATGATCTTTTCTAGTAGCTTTATTTAGTTTTCTAAAATCAATTACCATTCTGTAGCCAGTGACAATTCTTTGTGGAATAAGTTCATTCTTATCATTAGGAACAACGGTAATACCTCCCTTTTTAGGGACACAATGAACGAGACTTACCCATCTACTATCAGCTATGGGATAGATTATAAATGGTTCCAGAAGCTTCAGTATTTCTGTTCTTACCACTTCTTACATTTTAGGATTTAAACGTCATTGGTGATCAACAACGGGTTTAGCATCTGGCTCCATATTAATTTTATGCTGACAGAGAGTGGGACTAATGCCCTTTAAATCATCAAGAGTATATCCAATGGCAGCTCGGTGCTTCTTCAGAACCTTCAATAATCTTTCTTCTCATGTTCTGAAAGGTTAGCACTAATAATAACAGGATAAATCTTTTTCTCATCAAGATAAGCATATTTCAAAGTGTCTGGCAATTGTTTTAATTCAAACACAGGATCACCTTTAGGTGGAGGAGGGCCTCCTAGAGTTTCAATAGGCAAATTGTGTTTAAGCAGAGGACGTTGTTCAAAGAAAATCTTATCTATTTCATTTCTTTCATGCAGATGCATATCATTTTCGTGGTGTAGCAAATATTGTTCTAGTGGATCGGTAGGAGGCACAGTAATAGAAGCAAGACCAATTATTTCATCCTTACTAGGCAATTCTTCCTTATGATACTTCCTACTAAACTTAGAAAAATTAAACTCATGAGACTCATCACCAAAACTAACACCGACGATTTGTTTCTCACAATCTATTTTTGCATTGACGGTGTTCAAGAAAGGTCCACCAAAGATAATGTTACAAAATTCATCTTGTGGGGAACCAAGAACATGAAAATCAGTAGGGTATTTTATTTTCCCACACAAGACATCAACATCTCTAACAATCCCAAGTGGTGTGATGGTGTCCCTATAAGCAAGTTTAATAGTAACATCTATGTCTTCTATTTCAGCGGGTGCTATATCATTCATAATTTCTTGATATAAGGTAAAAGGAATGGCACTCACGCTAGCACCTATGTCGCATAAACCATGATAACAGTGATCTCCTATTTTAACTGAGACAACAGGCATGCCAACAACGGGTCTATGTTTATCTTTTTCATCCGGTTTGGCAATTCTAGCAGCTTCCTCACAGAAGTAAATAACATGCCCATCTATATTTTCAACCAAGAGATCTTTAACCATAGCAACACTAGGTTCTACTTTGATTTGTTCAGCAGGTTTGGAAGTTCTAATATAACTTTTGTTGACCACAGTTGAGACTTTAGCATGTTCCTTTATCCTAACAGGGAAAGGTGATTTTTCAATATAAGCAGTAGGCACAACTGGATCAACATTGTAAATAATAGTTTCATCTTTAGCTATTCCTGGTTCTTTAATTTGTTCTTTGATAGGTGGGTAATATTTAAACCACTTCTCCTTAGGGAGGTCAACATGAGTAGCAAATGATTCACAAAAGGAGGCTCCTATCTCAGAGTCAAGTCCATATTTAGTGCTAAACTTTTGAAAAGCATTGGTATTCATAAAAGATTTAACACAATCATACTTGAGCTTTATACCTAACTCTTTACCTTCGTCGAGTTCCCAATATTCAGAGTTGTGTTTAATTCTTTCTAAAAGATCCCACCGGAAGTCAATAGTCTTCTTCATAAAGGAACCAGTACAAGAAGTATCAAGCATGGATCGATCATCATGAGAAAGCCGAGCATAAAAATTCTGAATGATAATTTCTATTGAGAGCTCATGATTGGGGCATGAATATAACATTGAATTAAGCCTCCCCCAAGCTAGAGTGATACTTTCTCCTTCACGAGGCCAAAAACTATATATATAATTCCGAACACGATGAACTAGATGCATAGGATAAAAATTTTGGTGAAATTTAAATATCAATCGATTCCAATTCCAAGATCCAATATCATTGCATAGCCTATACCATACCAATGTTTTTCCCATCAAAGGTAAAGGGAAAAACTTCTTCTTAGCTTCATCTCCGGGTAAACCTGCAAGCTTAAATAATCCACAAATTTTATCCAGATATATCAAGTGCATATCAGGATGTTCTGTTCCATCTCCTGCATAAGGAATAGCTAGCAATTGTTCTATCATACACGAAGGAATTTCGTAACCAATATTTTCAGTAGGTGCAGTAGGTTGAGGGGTAACTAATTGTGGTTCCGGTCAAGGTGAAGATACCCTGAACAAACCCTCAAAGGATTGTTCTCCATCGTAACAAGTGACAATAAATTTCAGCACGTAGTAATAATTTTTCCTTACCGATTTCCACTTACCAAGAGCGCTTCACTCCCCGAAAATGGAGCCAGAAAAGAGCCTTGATGACCCACAAGTATAGGGGATCAATCGTAGTCCTTTTGATAAGTAAGAGTGTCAAACCCAACGAGGAGCAGAAGGAAATGACAAGCAGTTTTCAGCAAGGTAATGTCTGCAAGCACTGAAATTATAAGTAACGAGTAGTTTGGTAGAAAGATAATTTGTAACGAGCAAGTAACGGTAATAGTAACAAAAGTGCAGCAAGGTAGCCCAATCCTTTTGAGGCAAAGGACAGGCCAAAACGGTCTCTTATGATAAGCAAAGCGTTCTCGAGGGTACACGGGAATTTCATCTAGTCAATTTCATCATGTTGGTTTGATTTGTGTTCGCTACTTTGATAATTTGATATGTGGGTGGACCAGTGCTTAGGTGATGTTCTTACTTGAACAAACCTCCTACTTATGATTAACCCCCTCGCAAGCATCCGCAAATACGAGAAAAATATTAAGAATAAATCTAACCATAGCATTAAACATTTGGATCCAAATCAGCCCCTTACGGAATAGCGCATAAACTAGGGTTTAAGCTTCTGTCACTCTCGCAACCCATCATCTAATAACTACTCCACAATGCATTCCCTTAGGCCCAAAATATGGTGAAGTGCCATGTAGTCGATGTTCACATGACACCACTAAGGGAATCACAACATACATATCATCAAAATATCGAACACATATCAAGTTCACATGATTACTTGCAACAAGATTTCTCCCGTGACCTCAAGAACAAAAGTAACTACTCACTAATGATAATCATGCTCAAGATCACAGGGGTATTAAATAGCATAATGGATCTAAACATATAATCTTCTACCAAATAAACCATATAGTAATCAACTACAAGATGTAATCAACACTACTAGTCACCCACAAGTACCAATCTATAGTTCCGGTACAAAGATTGAACACAAGAGATCAAATAGGGTTTGAGAGGAGATGGTGCTGTTGAAGATGTTGATGGAGATTGCCCTCCCCATGATGGGAGAGTTGTTGGTGATGATGATGACGATGATTTCCCCCTCCGGGAGGGAAGTTCCCCCGGCGGAGATGGTGCTGTTGAAGATGTTGATGGAGATTGCCCTCCCCATGATGGGAGAGTTGTTGGTGATGATGATGATGATGATTTCCCCCTTCAGGAGGGAAGTTCCCCCGGCGGAATCGCTCCGCCGGAGGGCAAAGGTGCTACTGCCCAAGTTCCGCCTCGAGACGGCGGCGCTTCGTCCCCAAAGTCCTCCTCTTATTATTTCTAGGTCAAAATGACTTATATACCAGAAGAGAGGCACCGGAGGTGGGCCGAGGAGGGCACAACCCACCAGGGCGAGCCTGGCCTCCTAGGCGCACCCAGGAGGGTTGTGCCCACCTGGTGGGCCCCCTCTGGTAGTTATTTGCTCGAACAATTCTTATATATTTCATAAAAATTCCTCGTGAAGTTTCAGCTCATTTGGAGTTGTGCAGAATAGGTAGCCTGACGTAGCTTTTTCAGGTCCAGATTTCCAGCTGCTGGAATTCTCCCTCTTTGTGTGAACCTTGCATATTATGAGAGAAA
Source organism: Thinopyrum elongatum (assembly GCA_011799875.1). NCBI lineage: Eukaryota > Viridiplantae > Streptophyta > Magnoliopsida > Poales > Poaceae > Thinopyrum > Thinopyrum elongatum. The sequence continues at coordinate 607,666,781 of CM022299.1, read as the reverse complement.
AGGCATTATAATTACTCCATAAAGCATTATTATCCATAAAAACATCATAAATAACAGTAGGAAAACATGATGCAAAATGGACGTATCACTGGTCTTGTCGATGCCAATTCGTGCAGCGGCCGCTTTCCTTCTTTTTCCTTCCGCACGAGTTATGGAAGGCATCGCTGGCCCATGGTTTAATTCCATACTACTGACCATGATTAGCGCCTAGAGTTGAGGAGACTGCGGTTGGTTAGTTTTTTATTTTCCAATCTTTATTTTATTTCAGATAAGCGCCTTGCAACGGAGATGGCCTTATATGAGTGTTCAAACATAACCAGGCTGAATCTAATGACAGTATTTGCACATTCATGGAACTCAGCATGCTTGTAAACAAATTACCTCATGCAGTAGCGTAGAGCACAATTTTTATGTTGGTATATATAAGCTGTAGTCATCTGTATGAGTGTTTAAATTGTATACCATGCTGAATCTAATCACACTTGCACATACATTGAACCCAGGATGCTTCTTTGCCGCCATATGAGGAGTTCATAAACGGATTAAACATGAAGCAAAGGATGTACATCCAGTTGATAGGACTGGGTGGACTTCTCAAGACACCTAGCATCAAAATTAGACGTGTACTGTGCCAGGCCATCACTAATTCATATGATGCAGAGAAGGATGCATTTATCATTAATGGGAGACCATGTAGGATCACACTAGAAGATGTAGCGCATATAACAGGCATGCCCTGCGAGGGGAAGAAGCACATCCCTTCAAATCTTGATGATACTTTGGAGTTGTGGAAGAAACTGAAAGACCGTAATGACAACAAAATAACTTTCAAAGGATTGCTAGCCAAGATCAAAGGCGACAGCACACCAAATTTTGTCAAACCATTTGTCTTGTACACCATAGGCAAATATGTATAACAGACAAAAGAGGAGTATATGATAACAAATATATTGGAATTGTTAGAAACGTTGAGACGATAAAGGGCACAAATCTTGGATAGCTAACCCTTGACTATCTTATGGATAGCATCAAGAATTTTGTAAATGGTGAGGCAAATCTGGAGGGGAACCTACCACTGCTGCAGGTAATTCGCAGTAGTACAATTATTAGTTACCTAACATGCATTACGTAATCTACGACAATGTTTGTAAACTGCTTTTGTTGTCATGCAGACATGGTACTACGAGAAGTTCAGAGTGCACCAATTGGACTCTAGCATCTCGTATGAATCAAGGTTAATGCCGCTGATACAGAACTGGAGTGAGGAGAAGGCAAAAAAGGTTGACAATATAATCCAGAAAAATTATCTGGGAGTTGGAGAGGTAAAATGTCAGCACATTGCCTGGATTATGTAACATATTTTCTGAATCATACTAACGACACTAAACTGCAGTATGTTGAGGACCTGCTGCGGCCTTTCATCCCACCACCAGATGGTATGCTGGCCAAACCGAAGGCTGGCGCTCAGGTAAATGAGTTACATCAGGCACAAATATATATATTGTAACATTGCAACTAGTATGAAGTTATATGATTCTAACTGTTTCAAAGTCTCAGATTAAGGTACTAGTCGGACGTGTATTGACTAATTTGCAAGAAGTTGCCTCCCTCGTGCGGGAGGCCGGTGCACAACAAGTCGATAGGATGTGCACCCTTGAAAAGAAAATGGATGAGTGCGTTAGGCGTAGCCTTACAAATGGCAAGCTCATGGAGGACCTCATCAAAGAATTGAACGTAAGCATAGAATTATGAGATTAGTATATATAATTGGAAATTTACGTGTACAAGATTTTTTCTAAATTATTTTACTATGAAAACACCCCAGGCTAACATGTTTTTTTAAGAAAAAACGCGATGGAATATTTCCATTGAGTGGAAGACATACATCTTTCTGACCTCGGGGCACCTTCACACCCAATGGAGGCCTCTGTTGAGAATGATGAGCATGCTTCTGACCAGGGGAAACAAAAGGATGTCACGGAGGTAGCTGCTAAGCACCATTCTAAGCAGGGAATAAAAAAGGATGACATGGAGCCTCCCATGAAGAACCTTGATGAAGATTTTGACGTACGCATGTTAACTTAATTATGAAACAATCATTTTCATTTCAGAAATAACATGTGATCTTCCACGTACAGGATGAAGCATTCGAAAGAGCTGCTGTAAAAATCAAAGAGGATCTCAGGGGTGTTCATAAGCTTTTTAAAGAGGTGGATCATATCCAGGGTGCTCCTAGTTTGGATACGCAAATGAATTCCAAAGCCACCACAAGCCTTGAAGCTTTCTAGGTGATGCACATTTTACCTATAATTGAGCAAGAATCTGCTAAAAGCTAACACACGGTTTATTTCGTATGACAGAATCCTTTCAAGAGACGGAGTAAGCACCACTCTGTGAAGGCTACGGGATCGCGGGAGCCTGAAGAACCCTGTGCCTTCACAAATGATGACAGCCATGATGAATCCTTTTGAAAGCAGCAAGAAGTAAGTGTGATTGAATCGACGCCACCAAATCATGGGGTTGAAAAGAAAAGGGTGGTATTGGAATTATTTAAGAATGACGAGTACGTTTTATACGATACTGAGAAGAAAAAAAGGAAAAACAAGACTCCGTCAGAGTCTACAAATGATTCCGAGGACACGAAAAATAAAAAGAGGAAAATTGGCTCTAGCAACTTAAAAAAGAGGTCAGAAGTTCCTTTATGGAAGAGGGACGAGCTAGACGTGGTTCGACAGGATTTCGTGGCATCACTGATCAACACTACAAATCGTGAAAAACATATGGTCTTAGTTGATGACATTGTCGTGCTATCGAAGCATTTGCAATGCCTCACCCAAAAAGATGAATCTGAAGATGGCATATGGTTGGGTGACGAAGTAAGATATTTCACAAATTAGTTTATCAAGTTTCATTTTTGTACAATACAATTAACTTGATTTTTGTTTTAGGTGGTTGATGCTGTGATTTAGCTCATGCGTCATGATGAACCAATTGACACAAGGGACGGGCAAGTGGTTTACATTGAGAGGGTGGCCGGCGTCGCTACGCTCAAAAGAGATGGTAGGATAGAGAAGTGCCACGAGGACACTTTGGCAGGAATTCCTGGAAGAACACAAGGCACCAACTACCTGAAACATGATATGGTATTTTAACCACGACGTAGAACAGATTTTATTTTTATTACTATACACGTTGATCTAATTATCTGTGCACTCCAGATTTTCCTACCTACAAACAGTTTAAACGTCCACTGGTTCCTTGTGGTCGTCAACCCCAGAAGGAAGGAGATTCAGGTTCTTGATTCACTTTTCCACTGTATAGTACCCAGAGAAGTAAATAACATGGTGAGAATTTCAACATATTTAATTATAAGAAAGGATTTAACATCGTATGTAAGTATTAGTCGTAGGCAACTTGTCATCCCATTGGGCTTGCAGGTACGTGGGATGGAAGCACATCTGAGAGTAGCGAGGCGAGTCAATGGGATAGAAAGAAATGCATGGGAAGACATTAACGTGATGCAATGGCCAGTAAAGCTTATTAAAGTGCCAAAAGCCGATGAGACGTCAGTCAACAATATTAGCTTTTGTTTTTGTTTTAGATTGTTAATACGTGAAATGCTGATCTAACAAAATAAAATGTTGCAGTTCTTGTTGTGCATTGTACATGCTGAAGAACATCGAATTATTTACAGGAGAAAAACTGAGGCTGCAATATGATCAAGTACGTATAATAACACCTAAAATTCTGTCATTTTCTGAAACTTATGGAATGATACTAACATATCCTCGCATGCAGGCCTACATCGACAAATTCAAAAGAGAGCTACCTGTTGTGCTTGTCGATTCACCGTACAACAAAATGAAATACAGGAAAAGGTTCAAGCAGTACCATGCTACACTATCGGATGCACCTGCGGTTGAAGACGATGAAGATGCAAGCAATTAGTCCAGCATTGGTTCATTCTTACATGTGGAGTGTACACTTGGCCATAAAGTGATAGAGTAGGGTGTGGTTGGGTTTTAGTCCCATGGAGTCTCGGTGCTGATCATGTTTTGCTCGTGGAAGAGGCTTAGTCAACGGGTCTGCTACATTCAGATCCGTATGTATTTTTCAAAACTCTATGTCTCCCTCCTTGACTTGATCATGGATGGAGTTGAAACGTCTCTTGATGTGTTTGGTTCTTTTGTGAAATCTGGATTCCTTCGCTAAGGCAATTGCTCCAGTATTGTCACAAAAGATTTTCATTGGACCCGATGCACTAGGTATTACACCTAGATCGGATATGAACTCCTTCATTTGTTGCTTCTGAAGCAGCTATGTACTCCGCTTCACACGTAGATCCTGCCACGACGCTCTGCTTGGAACTGCACCAACTAACAGCTCCACCATTCAATATAAATACGTATCTGGTTTGTGACCTAGAGTCATCCGGATCAGTGTCAAAACTAGCATCGACGTAACCATTTACGACAAGCTCTTTGTCACCTCCATAAATGAGAAACATATCCTTAGTACTTTTCAGGTACTTCAGGATGTTCTTGACCGCTGTCCAGTGATCCACTCCTGGATTACTTTGGTACCTCCCTGCCAGACTTATGGCAAGGCACACATCAGGTCTGGTACACAGTATAGCATACATGATAGAACCTATGGCTGAAGCATAGGGAATGACTTTCATTTTCTCTCTATCTTCTGCAGTGGTCGGGCATTGAGTCTTACTGAACTTCACACCTTGCAACACAAGCAAGAACCCTTTCTTTGACTGATCCATTTTGAACTTCTTCAAAACTTTATCAAGGTATGTGCTTTGTGAAAGTCCTATTAAGCGTTTCGATCTATCCCTATAGATCTTGATGCCCCATATATAAGCAGCTTCATCGAGGTCTTTCATTGAAAAACTCTTATTCAAGTATTCTTTTATGCTATCCAGAAATTCTACATCATTTCCAATCAACAATATGTCATCCACATATGATATTAGAAATGTTACAGAGCTCCCACTCACTTTCTTGTAAATACAGGCTTCTCCGAAAGTCTGTATAAAACCATATGCTTTGATCACCTCATCAAAGCGCATATTCCAACTCCGTGATGCTTCCACCAGTCCATAGATGGATAGCACCAGTCCATAGATGTATAGCTGGAGCTTGCACACTTTGTTAAGACCTTTAGGATCGACAAAACCTTCTGGTTGCATCATATACAACTCTTCTTTAAGAAATCATTAAGGAATGCAGTTTTGACGTCCATTTGCCAGATTTCATAATCATAAAATGCGGCAATTGCTAACATGATTCGGACAGACTTAAGCATCGCTACGTGTGAGAAAGTCTCATCGTAGTCAACTCCTTGAACTTGTCGAAAACCTTTCACGACAAGTCGAGCTTTGTAGACAGTAACATTACCATCAGCGCCAGTCTTCTTCTTGAAGATCCATTTATTTTCTATGGCTCGCTGATCATCGGGCAAATCCACCAAAGTTCACACTTTGTTCTCATACATGGATCCTATCTCAGATTATATGGCCTCAAGCCATTTTTCAGAATCTGGACTCATCATTGCTTCTTCATAGTTCGCAGGTTCACCATGGTCTAGTAACATGACTTCTAGAACAGGATTACCATACCACTCTGGTGCGGAACGTACTCTGGTTGACCTACGAGGTTAGGTAGTTACTTGATCTGAAGTTTCATGATCATCATCATTAGCTTCCTCTCTAGTTGGTGTAGGCATCACTGGAACGGTTTTTTCTGTGATGAGCTACTTTCCAATTCGAGAGAAGGTACAATTACCTCATCAAGTTCTACTTTCCTCCCACTCACTTGTTTTGAGAGAAACTCCTTCTCTAGAAAGTTTTCATTCTTGGCAACAAAGATCTTGCCTTCGGATCTGTGGTAGAAGGTGTACCCAATTGTTTCCTTAGGGTATCCTATGAAGACGCACTTCTCCGATTTGGGTTCGAGCTTATCAGGCTGAAGCCTTTTGACATAAGTGTCGCAACCCCAAACTTTAAGAAACGACAGCTTAGGTTTCTTGCCAAACCACAGTTCGTACGGTGTCGTCTCAACGGATTTAGACGGTGCCCTATTTAACGTGAATGCAGCTGTCTCTAATGCATAACCCCAAAACGATAGTGGTAAATCGGTAAGAGACATCATAGATCGCACCATATCTAATAAAGTACGGTTACGATGTTCGGACACACCATTACGTTGTGGTGTTCCAGGTGGCGTGAGTTGTGAAACTATTCCACATTGTTTTAAATGAAGGCCAAACTCGTAACTCAAATATTCGCCTCCGAGATCAGATCGTAGAAACTTTATTTTCTTGTTATGATGATTCACCACTTCACTCTGAAATTCTTTGAACTTTTCAAATGTTTTAGACTTGTGTTTCATCAAGTAGATATACCCATATCTGCTCAAATCATCTGTGAAGGTTAGAAAATAACGATACCCGCCGCATGCCTCAACACTCATCGGACCGCATACATTGGTATGTATTATTTCCAATAAGTCATTAGCTCGCTCCATTGTTCCGGAGAACGGAGTTTTAGTCATCTTGCCCATGAGGCATGGTTCGCAAGTATCAAATGATTCATAATCAAGTGATTCCAAAAGCTCAAATACATGGAGTTTCTTCATGCGCTTTACACCAATATGACCTAAACGGCAGTGCCACAAATATGTTGCACTATTATTATCAACTTTGCATCTTTTGGCATCAATATTATGAATATGTGTATCACCACGATCGAGATTCAACAAAAATAGACCACTCTTCAAGGGTGCATGACCATAAAACATATTACTCATATAAATAGAACAACCATTATTCTCTGATTTAAATGAGTAACCGTCTCGCACTAAACAAGATCCAGATATAATGTTCATGCTCAACGTTGGCACCAAATAACAATTATTCAGGTCTAAAACTAATCCCGAAGGTAGATGTAGAGGTAGCGTGCTGACGGCGATCACATCGACCTTGGAACCATTCCCGACGTGCATCGTCACCTCGTCCTTAGCCAATCTTCGTTTAATTCGTAGCTCCTGTTTTGAGTTACAAATATGAGCAACCCAACCAGTATCAAATACCCAGGTGCTACTACGAGCATTAGTAAGGTACACATCAGTAACCTATATATCAAATATACCTTTGTTCACTTTGCCATCCTTCTTATCCGCCAAATACTTGGGGTAGTTCCGCTTGCAGTGACCAGTCCCTTTGCAATAGAAGCACTCAGTTTCAGGCTTGGGTCCAGCTTTGGGCTTCTTCCCGGGAGTGGCAACTTGTTTGTCATTCTTCTTGAAGTTCCCCTTCTTTCCCTTGCCCTTTTTCTTGAAACTAGTGGTCTTGTTAACCATCAACACTTGATGCTCCTTCTTGATTTCTACCTCCGCAGCTTTGAGCATTGCGAAGAGCTCGGGAATTGTCTTTTCCATCCATTGCATATTATAGTTCATCACGAAGCCTTTGTAGCTTGGTGGCAGTGATTGAAGAACTCTGTCAATAACACTATCATCTGGAAGATTAATTCCCAGCTGAGTCAAGTGATTATGATACCCAGACATTTTGAGTATGTGTTCACTGACAGAACTGTTCTCCTCCATCTTGGAGGTATAGAACTTGTTGGAGACTTCATATCTCTCAACTCGGGCATTTGCTTGAAATATTAACTTTAACTCATGGAACATCTCATATGCTCCATGACGCTCAAAACGTCTTTGAAGTACCGATTCTAAGCCGTAAAGCACGGCACACTGAACTATCGAGTAGTCATCAGATCGAGCTTGCCAGACGTTCATAACATCAGCATCTGCTCCTGCATCAAGCCTTTCACCTAGCGGTGCATCAAGGAAATAATTCTTCTGTGCAGCAATGAGGATAATCCTCAAGTTACGAACCCAGTCCGTGTAGTTGCTACAATCATCTTTCAACTTAGCTTTCTCTAGGAACGCATTAAAATTCAAGGGAATGGTAGCACGGGCCATTGATCTACAACATAGATATGCAAAAATGATCAGGACTAAGTTCATGATAAATTAAGTTCAATTAATCAAATTACTTAAGAACTCCCACTTAGATAGACATCCCTCAAGTCATCTAAATGATACGTGGTCCAAATCAACTAAACCATGTCCGATCATCACGTGAGATGGAGTAATCATTAATGGTGAACATCTCTATGTTGATCATATCTACTATATGATTCACGTTCGACCTTTCGGTCTCCAGTGTTCCGAGGCCATGTCTGTACATGCCAGGCTCGTCAAGTTTAACCCGAGTATTGCGCATGTGCAAAACTGTCTTGCACCCGTTGTATTTGAACATAGGGTCTATCACACCCGATCATCACGTGGTGTCTCAACATGACGAACTGTCGCAATGGTGCAAAATAAGCAGCATAAAAGATAAACATCACATGCAATCAAAATATGTGACATGATATGGCCATCATCATCTCGTGCTTTTGATCTCCATCTCCAAAGCATCGTCATGATCTCCATCGTCACCAGCTCGACACCTTGATCTCCATCGTTGCGTCGTGGTCGTCTCGCCAACTATTGCTTCTACAACTATCGCTAACGCACAGTGATAAAGTAAAGCAATTACATGGCGTTTGCATTTCATACAATAAAGTGAGTTGCCGGTAACTTTTTACAAAACATGATCATCTCATACAACAACGTATATCACATCATGTCTTGACCATATCACATCACAACATGCCCTGCAAAAACAAATTAGACGTCCTCTACTTCGTTGTTGCAAGTGTTACGTGGCTGCTACGGGCTTCTAGCAAGAACCGTTCTTACCTACGCATCAAAACCACAACGGTGATTTATCAAGTTTGCTATTTTAACCTTCAACAAGGACCGGCCACAGTCAAATTCGATTCAACTAAAGTAGGAGAAACAGACACCCGCCAGCCACCTTTATGCAAAACTAGTTGCATGTCTGTCGGTGGAACCGGTCTCATGAACGTGGTCATGTAAGGTTGGTCCGGGCCGCTTCATCCAACAATACCGCTGAATCAAAATAAGACATTGGTGGTAAGCAGTATGACGATCCCCGCCCACAATTCTTTGTGTTCTACTCATGCATATCATCTACGCATAGACCAGGCTCGGATACCACTGTTGGGAAACGTAGCATGCAATTTCAAAAAAATTACTACGCTCACGCAAGATCTATCTAGGAGATGCATAGCAACGAGGGGGGAGAGTGTGTCTACGTACCCTCGTAGACCGAAAGCGGAAGCGTTTGACAACGCGGTTGATGTAGTCAAACTTCTTCTAGCTCTGACCGATCAAGTACCGAACGTACGGCACCTCCGAGTTCTGCACACGTCCAGCTCGATGACGTCCCTCGTCCTCTTGATCCAGCAAGGTGTCGTGGAAGTAGATGAGTTCCGTCAGCATGACGGCATGGTGACGGTGATGGTGAAGTGATGCACGCAGGGCTTCGCCTAAGCACTACGAAGATATGACCGGAGGCGTAAACTGTGGAGAGGGACGCCGCACATGGCTAACAATTGTTGTTATGTGTTCTAGGCGCCCCCTCCCCACGTATATATAGGTGGGAGAGGGAGGGGAGCAGCCATGGTGCACCCCAAGTAGGAGGAATCCTACTTGGTAGCCTCCCCAATTCGGCCTCCCCCCTTCCATAATTGCCGGAGGGGGAAGGAAAGAGGAGGGAGGAGGGAAGGAAGGGGGAGGCCGAATCCCTCCCCTTCCTTCTCTCTTTCCCTCTTTCCTTCTCCTCTGGTGCGGCTCATATGGGGGGCGCAGCAGCCCCTAGTGGCTGCTGTGTTTCCCCTCTTGGCCCATAAGGCCCATATCTTTTGCCGGGGGAGTCCGGAACCCCTTACGGTGACCCGATATGTACCCGGTACCCTCCGGAACACTTCCGGTGTCCGAATACAATCGTCCTATATATCAATATTTACCTCTCGACCATTTCGAGACTCCTCGTCATGTCCGTGATCTCATCCGGGACTCCGAACAACATTCGGTCACCAAATCACATAACTCATTCAATACTAAATCGTTATCGAACGTTAAGCGTGCAGACCCTACGGGTTCGAGAACTATGTAGACATGACCGAGACACTTCTCCGGTCAATAACCAATAGCGGAACCTAGATGCTCATATTGGCTCCCACATATTCTACAAAGATCTTTATCGGTCAAACCGTTATGACAACATACGTTATTCCCTTTGTCCATCGGTATGTTACTTGCCCGAGATTCGATCGTTGGTATCTTCATACCTAGTTCAATATCGTTACCGGCAAGTCTCTTTACTTGTTCCGTAATACATCATCCTGTGACTAACTCATTAGTCACTTTGCTTGCAAGGCTTCTTATGATGTGCATTACTGAGAGGGCCCAGAGATACCTCTCCGATACTCGGAGTGACAAATCCTAATCTCGATCTATGCCAACCCAACAAACACCTTCGGAGATACCTGTAGAGTGTCTTTATAATCACCCAGTTACGTTGTGACGTTTGATAGCACAAAAGGCATTCCTCCGGTATCCGGGAGTTACATAATCTCATAGTCGAAGGAATGTGTATTTGACATGAAGAAAGCAATAGCAATAAAACTGAACGATCATTATGCTAAGCTAACGGATGGGTCTTGTCCATCACATCATTCTCCTAATGATGTGATCCTGTTATCAAATGACAACTCATGTCCATGGCCAGGAAACCTTAACCATCTTTGATCAACGAGCTAGTCAAGTAGAGGCTCACTAGGGACACAATGTTTGTCTATGTATTCACACATGTATTTAGGTTTCCGATCAATACAATTCTAGCATGAATAATAAACATTTATCATGAATAAGGAAATATAAAATAACAACTTTATTATTGCCTCTAGGGCATATTTCCTTTAGCTCTACCCTCGGTCTCAATTCATGCAATCATGGCCTCAGTGGTGGGTGATGTGCCCTCAAAGACAATCTTGTCCTTATGCTTCCATATCTCCAAAAAACACAACGATATGATGCTGATGACGTCCTTCTGCCTGATTATCATGGACGTGCATGTGGTATACCAATCCCCAGTGGTGTCTTCCTGGCAAGGTGTCCACTTGAGTTTGCCCAACGCCTCTAGCACGGCACTCCACACCGTTTGGGAAAACACAAAAGTTAGAAGAATGTGGTTAATCATCTCCCCCGCCTGATCGCAGAAAGGGCAAGCTGGCTGGTGGGGAATCCCTAGCAGTGCCAACCTATCCGTGGTCCAGCACATATCTCAAGCCGCCATCTAGTTGAAGAAGCGACACTGTAGGAGGGGGGGGCTTTAGATTTCCAGGCTAGACCCGCATAGGGCGCCCTCTCTAGGCCCCAAAACTTAGCCTACGCTGAACTGGTGGAATAGTCGCAAGTGTCCTCCCATGCCCATCTAACAGTGTCCCGCAAATCCGGCACGAGCTGAATTGCAGTAGTAGCAGACCAGGGGCCAGGTACTCCCGTAGGATGGGCTCCTCCATGTTTGGGCCGACATTCAGAGCCCAATCCCCTCTTCCAGGGCATGTGCAACAGTCCTTATCTTCCTAGTCCGCCGAGGCACTCGTTGATACAGGTTCGATGCTAGATCTTGTGCCCTGAGACCGTTGATCCATCCATCCTCCCAAAAAATTGCTTGATGGCCATCGCCAACCAGGGTTATTGTAGCTACTCTAAATTGTCTCGTGGCCTCTGCCGGGACCCTAATGTCAATCCCCTTCCATGGTCTGTAGTCGTCCGTCCTCTGTAGCCAGGGCCACCCAGCTTGCAGCACAATGTTGAGCCACTGCAGGTCAGGTACACCGAGTCCGCCCGCCCACTTTGGAGTGCAAACAAACTTCTAGGCCACCCTACACTACCCTCCATTGGCCTCCGATGCGCCGTCCCATACGAATCCACGAACGAAAAGATGCCATAGCACCCGGGTGCCCCGACACCCTGTTATCCTGTTCGTCGACGCACGCCAAGATTCGTGGGTTGTTGTGACGACCCGCAGACCAGTTACAGGGCCAGCATGCTTATACAGGTCATTGACCATCCTAATAAAGTGCTCGTGGGTACAGGTAGGCTATAGGGGTAGTCAGCAGGTGCTCGGCTTGCTGTGCATACTTAGGCGCAGAGGACCGCTCTGACGAGCACTATCTGGCTACTCCTAGGCAGTGAGGCCCCTCTCCATGATGGCAGATTACGGGCTACCTGAGCCACCAAGCCATCGAGCTGCGCCGTTGTTAGTTTCCGTAGACTTAGCGGCAGTCCAAGGTAGCGGCACGGAAATGCGCTAACAATACAACCCAGGGTGTCAGTAATCTTACGATCTGCATGTCCGAGCACCTGATGGGCATCGCAGATGTCTTGGCCATGTTCACCCGCAACCCAGGTGAAGCAGCAAAAGAATCAAGGATCGCATTGCAGAGCTGCAGATCTTGGGCCTCGGGTTTCAGAAATAGCATCACGTCATCTGCAAATAACGACACCTGCTGGCTCGGCCCTCTCGATAGAGGAGAAAGCAGGCCCTGCCTGTCGGCCAAAGCAAATAGTCATTGCAGCGGTTCCATCATCAGAACAAACACCGTTGACGAGGATCCAAGTTGATGCAGTCGAGCGTAAGCCGGCAATCCATGCCATCCATCTTCTGTCAAAACCTAGGGCATTGGACACTTCCATTACAAAGGGCCACTGAATTGAGTCAAATGCTTTGGAAATGTCCAACTTAATCATGACGGCAGGGCTCTTGAGTGAGTTTAATTTTTTGGCCGTGCCCTGCACCAACATAAAATTATTATGAATTGACCGCCCCCGACCGAAGGCGCTCTGATGCACACCTACTAAGCTCGGTAAGTCATCCGTAAGCCTCAACGAGAGGACTCTGTCGAAGATCTTGACAGCCCCATGAACAAGGCTGACTAGTCGAAAATCCTTCAGCTCCTCCGCCCCATCAACCTTTGGCAACAGTGTGACGAGGGCTTTGTTAATCGCATGTAGCCCTCTCCTGTTCCCACGAAAGAAGCAGTCCATAGCTCGCATAAAGTAAGACCTGATGATGTCCCAGCAGCATGCATAGAAACGCGTGGTAAACCCGTCCGGACATGGTGCCTTGTCGAGCGGCATCGCCTTGACTGCCTTGTGGACCTCCTCCTCCGTAAAAGGTATTTCCAGGTGGTCTAGGGTGAGGTGTGGTAGTTGTAGATCATCATGGTTTAATCCAAAGTCCCTCCCTCGTCAGTGCTTCACCCAGAATCTGCTGGTAGTAGTTGTCCACCGCGCCGGCGATTTTCTCCTGGCCCATCAAGATGTCACCATCTCACTACTAGGGAAAACCTTATACACATAAGCTTATCAACAGCGCTGGTTAAAACAAAGCGCTACTGCTATCTACCAGTAGCGCGGGGACACAAAGGGCGCTACAGATATGATGGTAGCAGTAGCGCGTCTACAGGAAAAAACACTACTACTATAATTCCCACACTGTTGCCGGCAGGCTAGGAATAGTAGTAGCGGTCTTGGGGAAAACGCGCTACCGCTAAGTTCGTTGTAGCAGCGCATTTTCTGGGGAGAGCGCTACTGCTAATGAAAAGAAAATAAAATAAAAAACAAATAGAAAAGTAAATGAAAATGAAAGAAATAGAAAAAGGAGAAGGGAAAAAAGAAAATGTAAAGAAAAACAAAACAAAAAGAAAAATAAAGGAGAAAGGCGTAGCAGTAGCGCATGTTTCCAACAAGCGCTATAGCTAATCTAGCAGTAGCGCGTTTTGTAGACCCGCGCTATAGCTAAGTTCCTTAAATAAAGGATAAAGGAAAAAAGTAAAGTAAATAAGAAAAGAAAAAGGAAAAGGAAAGGAAAAAAGAAAAGAAAAAGAAAAGAAAAAGGAAAATAAATAGCTACTTCATATAGGAGTAGCCCGTTTTATGTACCAGCGCTATAGCTAACTTAGCTATACTGCTGTTTCCTAACCAGCGCTACCGCTACGTTTGACATAACTCCCACGCGGGCTTTCTCCCCACCCCCCACCCCCCGGCCACTTCTCCCCCAAATCCCCACTCGCTCCTCTGTTGTCGCCGCCGTCGCCCTACATTGCTGTCGGCCTCCGCGCGCCCTCCCTCGCCCTCCGCATGCCGTCTGCTACCCTCCGTCACCGTCTGTTGCCCTCCCTCACCGCGCGCCCGAGCCCCGACCCCGACCTCGACGCCACACGCCCCCTCCCTCGGTTGCTCTGCCTCCTCCTGCTCCCTAACTCCGCCGACGCCCGAGGTGAGCACGCCTACACCTCGTCCTCCTCCTCCTCTACCTCTGCCTAGCTAGGGTTCCTAGGGTTCATCAAATTAGCTAGGTCTTATCTAATTAGTTAGGGTTCATCAAATTAGCTAGTACTTGTAGATGCTTAAATAGTTGTATAGTTGTTGTGCACCCAATGTAGTTAACTAAATATATTTTTTAGGACAAATTTGTATATGCTTAAGTAGTTAACTAAATATAATTTTTAGGACAAATTTGTATATGCTTAAGTAGTTAACTAAATATATTTTAGAGTTGTATAGTTGCTTAAGTACTTGTATAGTTGTTCTGCACCCAATGTATGCTTAAGTAGTTGTATAATTCCTAGGGTTCATCAATGGGTGCTTAAGTATTTGTAGATGCTTAAGTAGCTAGGGTTCATCTAATTAGTTAGGGTTCATCAAATTAGCTAGTACTTGTAGATGCTTAAGTAACTAGGGCAGTAGGTTTAGGGCAGTAGGGTTTAACTAGAAATGTTAGGGCAATAGTGTTTAACTAGATGTTAATTAGGGCAGTAGGGTTTAGTTTAGAGAAAAAAATTCAATATAAAAATATAAATTGCTATTACTGCTGCAAGTCCTGTAGATTCTTAATTTTTACTGAATTTTTATTAGGACAGAAATTTAGGACATAATTTGAATTGAGTTCTAGGGTTCATAATTTGAAATTTAGGACATAAATTGAGTTCTAGGGTTCATAATTTTTATTAGGACAACAATTTAGGACAGAAATATGTAAAGGTTCTAGGTTTCTAGGGTTCATCCATCTATATCTACTGTTGTAGTTGCTCATGTACATGTTCTTAAGTGGTCCTGTTATATGCAACATTGAAGTGGTTCGATTGTGCCCAAGTGGCCTTTTTGTTGTTTGCAGGGAATGATTCTGAGTGGCCTATGTTTGGCCGGAATGTTGATTCATTTCCGTTCCGGCAAATTTTAGGCGCTCGATTTGTCCACTTTTTAGCAAAGGTCATGCCGAAATTTTCCGTGAATTTCAGCATGACTTGTGCTAGAAACTAGGACATATCGAGTGCCCGGGATTTGCCGCAACGGGAATGAATCAACATTCCGGCAAAACATAACCTTTTTTATGTCATTATTCATTTTATTAGGTCTAGAATTAATTGACTAGACTTAATCATAGGAAACATGGCTAGCAACGATGAAGGAGATGGTTCTGGTAATTGCAACATCTACGAGGCGGCAGACAACTATTTGAACTATATGGAGGAGCAATGGTTGTTGCAGTACCCCCACGTCACATCCGAGACTGAGACAGACACCGACACAAGCACCGAGACCGACGCCGATGCTGGCGAATTAGCCGGTATAGAACCGAAACCGAAGAGGATATGGCACCCAAACCAGCTCGGCACTACTAGACTAGTGGTCACGGTGGTGGACCACGGCAATTTTGAGCCCAAAGAGCCTGGGGAAGCGTGCATGTGCTACGGCAATCAAGTAGGCTGCATCCTACGTGAAACCGCCACCATCAACGATGAAAAATTAAAGAAGATACCAAATATGGAGCAATCCCTCCTAAAGAAGCTGCACCAGAGATTCTTGTTCCCGGGCCAGGGTGAAATCAAATATACCCGGCAATGAAGAAGATAAACAGACGCGCCATGGGCAAGTTTAGCGCCGCGTTGTCCGCCTAGAAAGTAAGGGTGAAACATCGGATCATCGTCAAAAAGGAACCCTACTCTAAGATTGTAAAGGATAATCCGACATTTACAGAAGAGCAGTTCAAAATATTCAAAAAGGCTTGCATTGCCGAAGCTGCCAAAGAAAAGTTGAAGTACGTGAAGGGGCTTCAAGAGAGGAACATGGGGTGCCGACGCGGAACGCGAAAGTCTGGGGATCCCAGACCACTTGGCGGAGTTCATCGTCCCGCAGGAGCATGACGTCATCAGGGCCCTGTACCATTGAGACCCAGTCAACAAGGTTTTCGAAACAGAGGCGGTCACAAAGGAGTTCATGAGACTGCTAGTAATTTTTAATTTACCCCCTAATTTTAGCTTCTGATCAATTCGACTGCACGTTTAGTCACATTTTATAAACGATCCACGTTCGTTTTGCAGAAAGAGCAGCACAGGATTGCAGTTGAAAGCGACTCCCCGTCTGAGGCGTTGGCGAGGCCCAACTGGGACACCCCATTCAACCGGGCCTTGAACATATTGAAAAGACTCACGGTGGACACTCGGCCGTCGTATGGACACGTGCACGGCGTCGGAGACGGCGCCACGTGGAAGCACTACTACCATGAGGACACCGAGGAGAGAAAGCAAAGACGGAGGTTAAATGAAATAAATATTGACAAGAAGGTTGAGATTGTGGTCGGTAAGAAATCAGCTGAGACCAAAGAAGAGATACAACCTGAGTTGCTGAACGAGGCAGTCAAAGCAGCGGTAACTGGATTTCGGCTGTCATCAATTGGACCAAGCAAAATCTAGATAAAGCGGCAGTGGACTTTCCCCTTCCCAACTTCATCGGGAGCAGCTCGTTTAGCGTTGCACTAGCACCTGCTCACGCAACCACACCTGCTCCCACACCTAAGGGTAGCAGCCCGTCCTTCGTCTCTGGCGTGCTCGGCGGGGCTTCGTCTTTGGCTGAGCTAGACGCCCTCACGGTAACTACCTGTCACACCGGCCCTCTTCAATATATGTATAATCTCCCGTTTTCGTTGCCTTTCAGATGTCTCACGTCGCAGACATGTATTTGTAGGCCAACGTAACCCCGTGCACCATACTGTACACCATCAGCAGCCAGAAGGTGGACGTGGGAAAGGCGACGATAGTGAAGCCGAAGGAAAATTGTTCCACAGCAGGCCAATCCCCCCTAGCGTCTTCAAGGTTTCCGTGGCCAGTGTCAAACTGGGCCACGAGAATTTGGCTCCTCTGGTAGCACTAGGGGGAGATGACGACGAGACCCTGCTGTGACTTGGCGATTGCAAGAGTTGGGTCCTGTTGTGGCCGAAGAGTCTGCTTCGTCTGGAGGCGGCCGGGAGCACACCCACGACCAAGCAGCCTCAGTAAGGTATGAACACCAACACCCCACCTACCCAATTAGCGTCACCTATCGTGCCGGGTGATAGCGGACGGCGTGAGGAAGAGGCTCCATTAGTGGCTGATGGCGTCGCCACCATTGAAGAAGCAATGCATGATGCCATGGACGAGGATGATTACCCTCTACGGTATCTCACTACGAGCGCCTATGATGATGGAGGATTAATGGCTCAGCAGTATGACTCAGGGTTTGAGCGTGATGAGTTGATGCCTGAATTACCGGAGGATGAACGCATCATAGGCTCACTTCCAGTAGCAAAGAAGCATAGGAAGAGACCGAAGAAAGGCCGAAATGGCGGCAAAGCTGCTTCTATGAGCCAGCCGCCTCCGCAGCCTCGGGTTCATGACCGTATACCTATCAAAGATGTAGCGAAATACCATATCCCCGGTGATCCGATCCTACCTGACGACGATCTAAGGAGACTACATGACGATGTGCTGCGAATAGAAAAAAGCCTTATCGCCTCGAAAAATCCAGGATACCCGCTCTACGTGGTTAATGTGCCGCAGCAAAGGTTGTACGTCCAGACATTCCCCGTGGAAAAGTTCTTCCTTCGATTCGATTACATCTTCGACATGTTTCACTTGACAAAGCTGGATTTTAGTTCGTCCGCCTTTTTGCCTTGTACATGAACTACATCATCAGGATTGAGCAAATACCTTATATCTGTGTCGCTGACCCGTACTTTATGCACGAGGGCTTCTTGGCAGTCTGCCCAAAGCACCGTGAATACGCGAGTAACTACATCGCCGATTTCATGGTCGGCAATAAGGACAAGGAGACGATTCTCCTGCCTTATCATCCCATGTAAGTCATCTGGGGTTATCCTTCCTTCGATTTCAATTATTCATTTGCACGCGTGGAGGCTAATTTGAGGTGTACTTAATTTACGCAGCGACGGGCGCGTCGTCCTCATCATCCTTTACCCCCGATTCTCCCACGCTCTTTACTTTGACTCGTCGAAGAACATGAAGAAAAAGGATTACATCCACATCAAGTCTGTTCTCGACGGTGCTATCTTAAGCTACGGCCTACGGGGTGGAGAGATCACCCTCAAGAAAACAAGGAACCGCATGCCCTGCTTCGGCCATAAGACCAACTTCTGCTGCATCTATCAACCGAGTGGTACTCTCAGTGATGGATTCTATGTCCTCCACCACATGCTGGAGTACAGACGGGATCATCAGAACCTTCGCATGTCAGCTAGATCCGGCGATGCCGATATTCTGCAATGGGCAAAGAAACTAGGAAATGTCCCGGATCATCGACTCCGAGCTGAGTTCTATCACATCCAGCATGAACATGCCCAAATCATCATGAAGGAGGTCCTCGAAAAAACAGGGATGTTCTACGAAGAAGGGCAAATGTCGCGGGAAGACGTCCGAACACGCGTAGCCGCTCAGCGTCTCGACCTGAAGCCTTTCACTTCGCTCGAGGACTTCCTTCGTGATTTGGATGGATGGCACGACATGTTGGAGTGATTGACGATATATGACAATGTGTCTGTTTAGTCACTACTTTCTCTATGACGAAACTTTGAGTTATGCACGACGAAACTTTGTGACGTAATTAAACCGTCCTCCTCAACTAGCGAAGATCACTCTAGTTAGGGCATTTTGGATACGATGAACTTTGTTATTTATGCTTATGATATGTTGCTTCGATTTTTTCTAACTCTATCTCTTTCTGTTGCTCAACTATATATATATGTTACATATTATCGACTCATGTGACGATGCAGGTACATAGATCATCGATGGCGAAGAAGTGCTACGCCGTGTACGTAGGGAAAGTTCTAGGAGTGTACGACGAGTGGCCTGAGTGTCAGGTCCAGGCGCACCGGTTTTCGGGCGGCAGCCACAGAGGGTTCGATACCAGAGCCGAAGCGGAAGATAGTTACTTAAGGTTGACGCTAGCGCGAGAGGAGGATCGGAACCGGAGCCTCAAAAACTACTACATTATCACGCTCTTGCTCATAGTGATCGCTCTTCTCTTCTATATCTTTGTTTAGATATAGATGATGAAACATCTGTATGTGATGACCATGCAGTTGCTTGTATTCGAGACATGTCAATTAACTTGTATCGCTATACCGTGATTATGATGAGACGACATGATTTGTGTTGGATGATATGATGAGACTATTATGTGTATGATATGATGAGCATATTGCATGTTTATGATATGATTAGAATATTGTATAAAACCTGTACAAAAGCACCGCAAGTATGTAGCAGAATTAAAGAGTGAAAATATAGCAGTAGCGCTCTTTAGCAGGAAGCAGTAGCGCCATACACAAGCGCTACAACTATTTATCAGTAGCGCTGGATGGACGAACGCTACTGCTAAGCTACTTAGCAGTGGCGCCTTTCTGGACGACGCTACTGCTAATTAAGTAGGTATAGCAGCAGCGCGGGTCAAAACGCGCTACTGCTACAAGTTAGCTGTAGCGCCTTATTAGTAGCGCCGCCCCCCACGCTACTACTAGGCATTTGACCCGCACTACTGCTAGGCTTTTCTCTAGTAGTGTCTACGCGCAGTCCCATGATCACATTCCGCTTTCTCCGGTGGTTCACATGCTGGAAGAAAAAACCCATTGTGGCATCGCCCTCACCCAGCCACAACATCCTGGATCGTTGACATGCAATAGACCGTTCCAATGAGCAAAGGCCAAGTAACTTCGTTTGAGGATCTTCCTGAGGCCTAGCTGGGCCGATGACAACGCTCTCCCCTCCATAGCACCATCCAGCTGTTTGATGATCCCGAGAGCGATAGCAATCTGGATCTTAACGTTCCCGATCCACCGATCGCTCCAGCTCTGCAATTTCTTTGTTGTCACTCGTAATTTAGCGTCCAGAACCATAAAAGGGTTGCCGTCCGACGGCACCGATGACCATGCCTCCGCTACATCATCATAAAATCCCTCGGCCATCGTCCAAAAGGACTTGACACGGAACCTCCTACCAGCATGAAAGTCCGCATGCAGGTCCAGCAGTAAGGGGCAGTGATCCGACACCGCGGTTCCCAGCGCCAGTAGGAAACATGTCGGGTACAGCGCCTCCCAGTCCACCGTCGCAAAGATGTGATCAGTCCTTTCCAGCGCTGCATGTCCACATTCGTTCGACCACGTATAGCGTCGCCTGTTAGATATATTTCCTTAAGTTCTAGCTGGTTCAACTTGGAACGGAAGCGGGACATCATTCTTTTGTTAATCACATTATTGTTCTTATCTTCTGGGTTGACGATGAGGTTGAAGTCACCCAATACCACCTAGGGCCCCACATGCAGCTCCCTAATGTTCACAACCTCTTGGAGGAACTCAACTTTTTAGGCATCCAAGTGTCGCGCATAAACCCCGGTGACCCACCATTGACCTACCGAGCCCAAAGGCCGCAACCGTGTTGTCAGTGTAGTGCGGATTGAAGAGTAAATTTGAGAACTAATGACGATGGGCAATATAGCTCAATGCTTGGGGAATAAATTTGAGAAGTTTTATTATCTTACGGCTATCGGTATAAGTTACTCCCCACTATGACTAGCCTAAGCTTCCAACCACCTACACCCCAGCCACGCGTTGTGTTGGGACGGGCTCATCTGCACTTCCACAACGGGTAGTCTACCATCTAGGCCCACACCTACCACCGGGACAGCCCGCGCCAACTATTGCTCTGACATATGCGACGCCTCCGGCACCTCTAATTGAATCCGTGCTTGCCTTGTCGGAGGGGCCGAGGACGACGACGAGCACGCCGAGCTTGCCAACGCCCGAGCAGCACTCCTCAGAGTGGCGCCGTCCCCCACGAACGCCCACGCAGACCTGCCAGGAGCAGCATCCCCTCCGATGGCGGTGATGGCGGTGAGGGAGGCGGTGGCGGGCCCTCGTCGGTCAGCATCCCCACATGCACCGGTGGCACCCCCAGGATCGTAAGGGAAACGCTTGTGGCCGGCAGACCGGCCGAAGTGACGCGCCGGTCGCGCGCTGTCCCACGCGTCTCCTTGGACCCACGAGTTGCCCTCCTTCAATTCTTTTATCCCCTTGCCTTATCCATCCCCCACCGTATCTTCTCCACCATTCCTTCTTTCCTGCTCACAGCCTAGCGCCTCCGTCGTGGTCTTCTGCCTCCGCCGAGACGAGCTGGCCCAACCGCGGCACTACCTCACCGTCCTGCAGCTCCTCCCTTCCCTCCCCATCCACTCATCCTCCCTTCTCCCCTCCATCTCAATGGTTGGGTTACCTCACGGGCCTCCACACATATGCTGCCACGCGCTGCTGCAGGCGCCCATCGGAACCACCGCGCGCGCTCGCTTTTTGCTACCCCCGCTGCTGTAGGTGACCGAGGATGGTGGTCGGCGGCGCCGGCAGTGGCCGCGAATAAGTTGCTACTTTTTTTGATATTTTGGCTGGAACCCACTATTGATTTTGCTAGAACCAGCTTTGTTTTTTGCTGCAACAGAAGAGGATAGTGCTCAACGACGACGACGGTGGCTGCATGTTTTTGTTTGCATTTGATTATTTTTTGCTGGAACCAGCTATCAATTTTGCTGGAACCAACTTTGGTTTTTGCTGCAAAATAGGCGAGGATAGTGCTGAGCTACAACGGCGGTCGCCGCCATGAATTTTTGTTGCATTTAGTTTTTTGCTGGAATCAACAAACATTTTTGCTGCAAGCACGATCCGTTATGCTAGAACCGGTGACCACCGGGGTCACGATGTTTTTTTTGCAGCAACCACAAAGCGCAGAGCTGCAGTCGCTATTGGTTTTTGCTACGACCAATAAGACCTTTTGCTACATCCATTTACGGCGGAGCTGTGCTCCGCGACGGCGGCGGCGACGTTTTTGCTGCAACCGCTATTGGTTTTGCTACGACCAACAATTTTTTTTGCAACATACATCCACGGCAGAGCTGCGACCCGCGACGGCGGCGGTGACGTTTCTGCTGCAACCGTTGTCGGGTTTTGCTACAACCAATGAAACGTTTTGCTACATGGCTACATCCATTCATGGTTGAGAGGTGGCCGTTGTTTGCAGAGCCCTGTGCGGCGAGCTCGACGGCGAGGGCGATGAGTGGCGCACCAGGATGCTGCAACCATGAGTGTCGATGGCAAGGAGTTGCAACCGGACAGCCGAGGAAATTGCATCCGGTTTGGACGGCAAAGCTGCAACCAAAATCGACGAGCTAGGAAGGTTTCTTCGGCGAGAAACGGAGGGCATGCTGCGAGGAAGCGAGGTGTGAGCGACCGGCGGCCATGTGGAGGAGGGAAGCGGGGAACTGCGCACGTAAAGGCTGGAGGGCACGAACTGCTGCGTTGACCAAGCCAGGGAAGAAAACGATTGGAAAAGGAAGCATCCGACGGCTGCAGGAAGCCAAATCGGAGGGCTCGCGCGTGACCGGCTGGACTTTCGGCCGGTCCGCCGGCGTGTAACACTCGGCGGATCGTAATCGAGATCAGGTATCTCAACACTTGTGACATGCGCGGAGTAGGCACAGCCCCGGCCACCAGACCCCAGCCCACAGCGTACGGCTGGGCTCTTCCATGAACAGCAACCTGCGACTCGGAATGCACCGGAGATCATCAGTGCGCAGCCACACCCGGAAGTCCGACATATCATGCCGCCTTGCCGTGAGATCATCCACCCCAGCCACGAACCCGACACCCCCGGGGATGACGCTGGCCGTCCTCTGGCTCCACGCATGACCTGGAACGCCATGCAGCGATAGGGGCACCAGCAGCGGCAGGTTCACCGCGGTCGCCTGGGCTTGACGGAGCCAAGGGCGCAGGGAGAGGTCGAAAGAGGAAGATGCCGCGCGGCCCGCCCCGACCATCCGCTCCTTGATCGCAGAATCCCGGCAAAGCACAAGAAAATCCTCCGGGTAAAAAGCCCGTTCTCTGTCCCGGTGGTCCAGCTGCCCGGTGAGAGCGTGCTGCCTCCGTCCGAGGGATTCGGAGAGGCGTGTTTCCTGGAGGCGTCGCCGGACCTCTGGTGCGCCAAGACGGGGCTGGCGCGGGCCGTGCTGGTCATGGTCACAGGTGACCGCCCGTCGGTCGATCTGGCCTCGGCGGCGGCTGGCTTACACGCAGAGTTCGACGCCGGGCCGGAGTCTGATATTTGTGCTCCTTTCAGGTCACCTGACAATCTTCTATCTTTCTTCTATTTACTAACTGGAGAGGCATCATACCAAATCCCATGTTAATCCACATCATTAATAATATTCTAACCGTTCATTCAATATAATTGATTTATCTCGACCTTACCATTTACGTTACATTAGTTCTGCCCAAAAAAGATAAAATCTGACCCAACTTACACGTACGTAATGACTAGGAGAAAAAAAATCATACACGTAAGCTAGCAGGAAAGAAATCATCCCTCCTTAGAAATCACGTACAGATTTCCCCAAAAAGAAACATGTACATAATTCTAAAAAAAACAAGTATAGAGTCCTAACAAGCCACGCACACAATTCTCTCATCTCCGTGCCTATTCTTCTTTGCCTCCCTATGGTTTGGTTAGGTATCCATCTAGACGTTACCTCAGTCCTCCTGTCCTACGATCTTCCACGCCCTGCTCCGCCAACGTTCCCTCGAGTCCTCCCGTCCCCCGACCTTTCATGTTCTGCTCGGCCAGGAGCGTCACATCCAGCCTAAAAATCGAGAAGCTGCCGTTTTAGTTATGCCACTAGCACCGTGGTATGCTTTCCACGGCGCTGCTCCACCAGTAGCATCACCTCCGGCCTCCGGTTTGAGAAAGCTGCAATTTTGGTCATAGTGGCAGCACCATCGTCATCAGCGGTCCAGGCTAATGCAGTGCAGCACTGCTTTCTCATATTCCCTCAGTAGGCAATATGTGCAACCTGCACCCTTCCATGGATAATCTTGAGGATACTAACACACTGGCACTTCTATTTTTGTAATCTCATCATGATATACAACTTTTCTTGGAAGCCATTTTAAACTATGCTGTCAGCCTCTACAAAGATAAATAGAATTTCTTTTCCATAGATCTTTGACTCCATGGTTGTTTAAGTGCAAGCTCAAGCGCCTGTATATCTGTTTTTTCTTTACTGTTTTCATGGGTTATGTCACTTTTAGTTCCGTTCTTAAAACTGTACTAGCTTAGCCCGCGCGGCGACACGCCGCGCCCGTCGGTAAGTCACGACTATGTAGACTATGATCCAACCATTAGAGTAATAAATAGTCATTCGCTATCAATTAAAGAGAAGCATAACAACACATAAAAAAGGTTGAAGATGACAAAGAAGTAGATTTATTATACAACCATGCAAATGCATGGGCATAAACAGAACAATTTACATTGGCACATCCCTGATAAGAACTACTTATTAAAACCATATACAACTCACCCTACATACTGGGCTATATACGGAGATACAAAGTACTGCAATAAGAAGTCGCAGGCGGTTTTCGCTGGATTAGATCATCCTGGTATAACCTCCTGCAGGATTAGTACATTTATAGCAACCTCTTCTCTCGAATTTTCTACTCTGGTGAAAGTTTAGGGTGTTGGATGTTTTGCAGCTTTTCTTATCTCTCACCAATCCACCAGTGTTCACACACATCCACTACTGCCCATAGCTGCTGGAAAACCTCAAAATTATAATTTCCAGATAGAGAGACCAGAGTATCATGAGCACTTGGACGCAACACTTGGACATAATCAGGCTTTGCTTGATGCAAATTATGCACTTTTTATAGAAGTTCTACTTAGATTTAGACAGGTTAAACCTCAATAGATTGATTGATACAGAAGTACAAATAAAAATCCTTACCATTTATTGTATGTATAACTAATACAGATCACCAAACACCTTAGTCTTTTAAACGATTATACATACTAACCTGAGAGTGTTTGGTTCACATAATGCCTCCATCCATGTTAAATGTAAATATCTCACCAGAAAACATGATTTTGCAGTGAAAACCATGAACGGCTAATAAGAAAAGTCAGAGTACCTAAGAAAGTAATGACCAGGAATTTGATTTCCCCTCGCATGAATTGTCACAAACAACTAATGTGCATGCAAAAAAATGCAAGTACAATTTTTTGTACAGCCTACTTCACAAAAGGGAAATCAAAACAGAGTAGCAGTTCCAGTTCAGCTCGTGGATCTTCTAATTTGTTGGTCATGGTTTACACACCTCGCAAGGCCAAAGAAACTAAAACTGAATCAGCCCTGTTCGGTTTGAAAAATACAGCTCTCTGAAATGATTTATTATGTTGCACGACAGTACTATACTTTGACCGTAAAGAAGTTATTCTCTGAAACTCATAGGACGATTTTAGGGAAATTGTTCAGATGACAATATCGGCACTACCTTACTGTGAAGAGTATTGCTACAGTAAGAGAGGGAAACAAATCTTCAGTTCTTGCAGTGCACATAGTTCTTTTAAGCTTACGTCATGTCCCATGGCACAATGGTTTTTCATGGTTCTCAAGTAGTTCTACAACACAAGAGTGTCTAAACATTTGGTGCTACTATGCTAGAGTATAGGGCAATTTATGTGCGCCTTACTTTGGAATTGTATCTTGTATATCATCAAGAGACGGGTTCAAATTTACAGATGTAGTTGTGTGTGTGTCTATATATATGTTCCCGCTGAAGAGTTTATGTACCAACCTCTGATTCTTCACCACAAGCTGCATGTATAGTCAGTTCGGTAATCTTATAATATGTAGTCAGTTGTAGTTCCGCATTGGAATCTCTAAAAGGTCATATATTAAGAACGAAGGGAGTACATGCATACGCTCTATCTAACACTGTTTAAAGCTTATGCTCAGATTACTGATTAGAACATTTGTCAATGCTTGTCACAAAAAATATTCAATTTTTCTAATTGTTGTTTATTTTACTGTTCACCCAAGCTCATATGAGCTTGGGAAGAAAATATCTCTTGATACGCATGGAGAGGTACTAAAATAAAAAAAAAGATTAAAGAAAAGAAGCCACCCACACAAAACGACTAAAAAAAATATCACAGTCGGAAGAAAAATAATAGGAAAAACACCTACACTAATCACATGCATGCACGTAGCCACATCAACCGCCATGCAGGTAATCATACCACTCCAAAACTCGCTCCCGGTCAATGCATGCACCCTATCATCAACGGTCAAACCGGAAACAAACAGGCAAAAGGTAGTTTGATAAAACCAGTCAACGTGTACGTGCAATGTACGTTAATTTGCAAGTATATTAAGTGCATGCGGATATTAAGTACTAGTAGGATATTATTTGTGTGTTATTAGGTGATTAGCACGAGTAAATGTCACTGGCGGTCCAAGAACTTGTGTTGGGGGTGCACTTTAGTCACGGTACTTGCAAACCGGAAAAACCCGTCATAGAACTTGCGTTGCGGGTGCAGTTTAGTCACACGGGTCATCTGAACCGGCAAGCCGCCCGGTTTTCTCTCTTTTGTGGTCACGCGTGGTGCATGTGACATCGGTTGAGCACGGAAATTTTCGCGTGGTGCTCAAGTGAGTCTGGCCTCTTTTTTACACAAAGGCCCCTGATTTTGTAGGTAATTTTGTATTGACCTCTTAAGTGGCGTAACCCCTGATTTTTTTTTCCTTTAGTCGTACATATTCTCTAAAAATATTTGTAGTTTTAATATTTCTTTCATTTTAAAAGAGTGAAAACATTTCGAATGTATTGTAAAAATTGTTCAGCGCATATTCACCAAAATTGTTTCATCATATATATGAAAATTGTCCATCATGTATTTAATAAAAGTTCACAACTTTTCAAATGATTCTGTGTATTTTAAAAATGTTCACCATACATTGGAAAAATGTTCATTACATATGCAAAAAAGTTCATCACGTATTTCTAAAATGTTCTTCGCATATTCAAAAAAAAGGTTTATCACGTATTGGAAAAATGTTAGTCAGGTATATAAAAAAAATGTTCATCACGTATTCGAAAAATGGTCATCGCGTATTTGAAATATGTTCATCTCACATATTTAAAAATATATTCACCACATATTCGAAAAATGTTCACTACTTATTTAGAAAAATGTCCACACTGTATCTAAAATTGTTCATCGCATATTTAAAAAATCTGTTACGTACTTAAAAAATGTGAATGACATGACTAGCAGCAGGGCCGAGCAATTAATATGAATGACATGAGAAGGAAAACAATATCAATGACATGACAAGCAATACGGCTCTTGTACTACAATAATAGTTTCTTTTCTACAAAATAATCAACCCCAACCAACCTCACATGCGCCGCACGTGACCGCTAGAGGGAGAAAAAAGGGCAGCTGACCGGTTTCAGATGGCATGTGTGATCTATTTGCATCCGCAACGCAAGTTCTATGATGGTTTTTTTTAAATGGGCAGCTGGCCGGTTCAGATGGGACCTATCTGCACCCGCAACTCAAGTTCTATGACGGGTTTTTCCGGTTTGCAAGTACCGTGACTTAAGTGCACCTGCACCGCAAGTTCTCAGACCGCTAGTGCCATTTACTTGATTAGCACTATATTTGGCATGAAATTAACTACACGCTAAACGTGTTAAGCGCTCGACATTGAAGTAGTCTGTCGTTGGATTGACATGATTTGATGGCCAAGATTAATTGGATCTGCCCTTTTAGGTCTTTTCATATTGGTATTGATATAGATATAGATAAAAAACAAATCGTAGGATAAAACGGTATGTCGACCCAAGGAGCGTACCACTCAATTACCACAGAATTCAGATGGCACTCTCATAAAATTCGCTGGCAAATCCAAGAAAATCTCAAGAAAAAAAGGAGGAGGAGAAGGAATCCCTTGCGGGAATAGAGAAGTTACTAATACGTGAAGAAGGAAAATAATTAGTTCAAGGATGCATGTTGGTGTTTCCGTGTATGCATGTTGTGTCCAACTCTGGATTCTCTTCAAATAGGCACATTGGGTCATCGGTCCAAAGCGCATCAATCTAGAATCCAACCATACCGATTATACATCCATTACTATAGCAAGCATGCACTAACTCCATCCTCATCATGTAGAACACGACCAAACCTGAAACGGAATAGAACAGAGGTGCGCTGGCCACCGAGCACCACGTACGGCCATCCCAGATCAGTGTCGTCACCCATGGTGTATCGCCCGGAGACATCGCCACCGGGAGAACGACGCAAGGTAGTGAGCACAAGGTCACGCATCGGACGTCCAGTGATGGCACAGTAGCAAGTGCGGCGGTGCGTGGCTGTGAATTTGAAAACTCTAGCATCCAGGCTTCTTGATCTCGATTAACACGTGCGAGGTTAACATACGACTCTCCATTATCTACAGTCGTCGCCATTGCTTGTCTTCTGCTCTTAATATCCTCCTCTTCCAGTGCACGAATCCTGCACGCGGTTCCCTCAAAAAAAAAAAAAATTCCTGCACGCGACAACAGTCGGCGGCGTCCAATTCCCCTTCGTCATTTCATCTAATTAACACAGCTAATAGCAAACAAAGATGGATGACAAGGCGACGGGCAGGGAACCACTTGGACGGGTGGCCGACCGGGGATCGAAAACCAACGGTGACCACGTCGCGCACGCACCAGTGGACCAGCGGCTCGCCCATGTCCGTCACAACGGCTGTCTAGCAGTCGGAGTAGGCTGACCAAAGCATCGCCGATGGGTTGTCGAGTAGCCGCGGGAGTAGGTATTTGCGTATCCACTCAAATTATGTACCTCTCGTGCTGCCGCTTAAGCTCCCGGAGCTGCGCCTCGTAGTCCCACCGGCTGAACAACACCGGGGAGGCTCTGGTGGATGGACCCGACGTCGGCCAGGGAAGCGAGATCCTTCGATGGGAGGCGCCATCAGCAGTGGCTGCGCCCCTGCGGCCTTCCTGAATTCTGACGTGCTTGGAGCAGCCAACGCGACGGCTACGGCGAGGGTGGATCATGGCGACGATGTAGCAGCCGACCCCCTCCCACATGGCGGTCGCTACGCGAGGAGCTAAGCGAGGCGAGGACGTAGCAGCCGGCGCCCTCCCGTGCGACGGCGACGGCGACGGCGGCCGCCCTCAATTTTTTTGGGCAGTCCGTGGACTGCTTGTTGTGGCCTCCATGTGTATCCCGTACGCCTTCTCATGGGTGTGACTCCACCTCGACGGAGCGGACAAAGGAGGGCCGATGCCGGTGGAAGGAGAGGCATGAGGCCCAGCAGTGGGGCTCCAGCGAGGGCCGCTGGCGAGGTGGGGGAACGGACGTGGGCACAATCAGGATTGGGAAAACACACGGCAAAGATGTTTCTTATAGCCATGTAGGGCGGCGGAGTGATCGAACGGGAGACTTCTAGACGTACCTTCAAAGGCGGTAGCCGCATCTAAGAGAGACAGGGAGGCTTCCAGAGAACGCCATTGTAGACGGCCGCCGCATCCGAAAGAGACGGAAAGGAAAGCCATAGAAAATTACCAGAAAACATGGCCCATGCATGCAAATTCTAACCGTCCACGATCACCGGCCGAACGCCACGCGCATGCATGCAGATCAACAACCGGTAGCACCAGGGCCACCGCATGCAAAGCTCTAAAAGGAAACCGCCAAATCATGTAGTCAAATCAAATTTATTCCGCGCATGCACAAACCGACGCTGCAAAAGGAATTTGCCAAATCTCCTACGGAATCGCTGGCTGAACCCACAACCGTAACCAGCCATATCCCCCACAAATTAGCGTGTCACAAGCCCATTGGTCTGATTTTTAATGATAGAAAAAAGTCAAAAAAACCAGGTAAAAGAAACCTAGCCAGGTTTATACATATCAACAATTGACTGATCCAAAGTTTTCTTCGTACAGTTTTTCATTTTGTTTCGGTATCCTCGGTACCACACAAGAGTTGTCTGAGAGTCTTCTTCTAAGTTCTTTTAATTTTGTCTCGATATCCTCAGTACCACACAAGAGTTGACTGAGAGTTCTCTACTAATTTCGTCAAATATTATAATCATCTGTGAGCAAAGCCATTTTGGATCAGGACACAACATGAAGGTGAGAGAGATTTTGTGCATGGAAAATCCATGATGTTTCTTTACTTGGAGCACATATAGTACTATAATAATGCAATCACTGTGATGATATCATCAAGTAAGAGAGATGGATGGCAAGTATATGTGATAATCTACTACTCTGCAGGTATTTCCTAAAATTGTACTTAAATAGTTCCTTATTTCAAAAATCTTCAATTGATTCTACACCTATATTAAGAAATAAGAAGTACAATTGGGCATGATTCTTATTTGTATATATACCTTCAAATTTCAGATGCCACATTGTTCTTCTCTGGTGGGAGTTGGTGCAAAATCTATGTCAAAATCATTTCAAGTCCACTGGAGGTGATGTTGTTTTGTTCCAGTTTTTTATGTATATATGTAAGAATTTATCTGTAGTAGGATCATATGTACCAATGTTCCAACCTATTGATACTTTAAGGATATCGGCATCATGCCAGTGCGAGGCAAGCAGTGCATCTCTTCCTCCAATTATCCCATCAGTAGCATGCGACTATGGCGTATGTCTGATGAAATCACACGTGAACAACCATGGACTCAGCTTGGAGGTGCCTCATGTGCCATTACGTTGAGTAGGACGTCATGACTTAGAATATTATCTGCCCAGGTGACGTACTGATGACATTAAAATTCGTCAGATTTTTAATGAGGTATATCTGTTCATTGGGAGATAGCTTACTTAGTGCGTCACAAATCTCAATCGTTTTTCTAAGGATTATTTCATCCACACATTCCAATCTTTACCTGTTCAAGGCTTCGTTCTCATCTAATATTGTTATGTGGTTAATTCTTAAATATTCTATCCTGCAAGTTTTGTGGCTACAACCGAACGAAATCTCAGTCTAAATATTTTATTCTTAGCCATCAAGTACTAACTAGCCTTTTTCTTTCTCCATAAACTATAAGTACTGTTAATTTAAATTTAATTGATTGGGAAATGCACATTATTTCTATAGTATGTTTTATTTCAGAAAGGAGGTGCATGTTGGTACTCTTTAATCACGTCTAATTGTGAATGTTATAGCTTGCTGTTAAAATCGTAAGCCAGGTAACAGTTACCTTTATACAGCTACCTTTCATACTTTCGGAGACTATTGTTACTCAAAGCACTCCTAGAATGTAGTTTGTATGAAGATGTCGTAAAGATTTTTTTCTTAAGTGATGACATTGTACTAACTTTTTCTTGCAGCTATATTTATATCAGTTTTGCATCTGATTTTGTGAAGTGGCGTGCATCCCATGACAGCAAACAAAAATGTTGTTCTGAATTGCTATCTCAACCTATCAAATTTGACACCCCCACTCCCAATATGTCCAATTCAACTGCGAACACCTTTAATCTATATACGTATTTTAAACTATGATGAAAGGAGTGCTGCTGGGATCCGTGGAGTGGAGGAAAAATCTTTAGATAGTTACCCGAATTGACAAGATGTCAAAAGAAAATCCGATAATTACATGCATGTAAAACCATTCAAGTTTTGTGTCCAGATATACCTGATATAAAACTGTAATTTGGGTTTTTGCTACCAACTTTAACCACTTAAGTTTTTATTGTGGGCTTTTGAACAAGCTAAGGAAGTTTTATATCCTAATTTAACATTTTGAACAAGCTAACCATGTAAAACCATTCCAAGCATGCCAGCAGCACGCCATATGCTTAAACGCCTTAAAAGGAATTGTAAATGAAACATATTTTAATCTTTATATTTCAACACTATGTCCACATAACAAGATTATGGTTATCTATTCAGAGGCATAAGTAATTTAACATTTTGATTAACCATGTGTTCTATTTTTATCGACCGGGTTTCCCCATGTGTTCGTAAAATGGCGAAATAATTGTTATGAGATTCATTTGCAATAAAGCAAGCTATGTGTTTAAGTATTTTAAATATTATACATGAGAGCTTATTAATGGACTTAGTATTCATCAATCATGCATTTTATTTATATAGAACTGTTCTATAAAAGTAAAGTTTAATTACTAATATTTGTTCAAATAACTAGCCCGTGCAGGTGCACGGGTTGATGACTAGTTTTAATAATTAATTTTCTAATTCTAATGCTCCCAATTAGAGCCTTTAATGTATCTCATATCTCATGAAATACCAAATGCATTGTTAGTGCTTTGACAGATGCCATGCATACATAGTGAATGTTATTTTCTTTCTCTTGAACCAGAAATTACTTGTCCAAATTGTTTGATCTTTACCTGCTTTGCCATGTCGTTGGAACAGTTACCCTCGCGCCAAGGCGCGTTCCCGATCTAGTGGACATGGGGCACCGCAATGGCATGGCCAGGAGCGAAAACCGAAAGGCAGTGACAGTTACGATCGGCCCCATCTCGAAGCTGACTCACCATCCCTACAGTGCTAGCTTTGCAACCGTCGGCGACGGCCCACGTCCCGGTACAGGAGCGCGGTCGTGCGCGTATGTTTACCGCTGCCCCACGGAAAACACTCATACCGAGCAAAAAAATTCGAGTTTTTTGAAAATTATGAATTCAAACGCTCACCTTTCAGTTAAATATACAGCATCTCTTATGCATGCTTTCCGGAGCAGCGAGTCGCGGGTTCGAGTGTTTCCCCCTCGCGTTTTTCTTTGTTTTTTAGAATGCAAAAGTAAAAAAATAAAAAAGTTCTGGAATTGTGGGAGCAGCAAGGAGTCGCGTTTTTCTTTGTTCTTTAGAATGCAAAAGTAAAAAAATTAAAAAGTTCTGGAATGGTGGGAGCATCAAGGAGTTGAACTCGAGATCTGTGAACAAGCGGCAGCGGTGGATACGTGTGAACAGCCACTACGCTAGGGAAAAGGTTAGTTATTTCTAAGAGTTAAACGTCTATGTATATCGACTTTGAAATATTCGAATTCAAAATTTGATTTAAATTTCGTCCAATTTTTTTCGGTATTTCGTGGTTACCGTGGTAACCGTGAATTTCGGTGCCCGTCTAGAAAACAGTCGGCGAGTGCTAGGCGCTGGACTGCCGGTCCAATTTTCGGCCGGTGACAGGGCTAGCGTCGGATTCGAATGCTTTTGGCCATCGGATCAGGTGCCCGTATCGTTTTTTTAAAGTAAACACATCAGACAAAAACGCACGGAAACAGGGACCCGCGGTCGCCGTTGACATCGCCATGGATGAGCGAGGCGGCCAACCTCGAAGCACGGCCGCCCTCGCCGCCGGTCGCCGTACTTGCCGTCGATCGCCTCCCTCGCCCTCTTTGGAGTTTACAGCATCTGCCCTCGCCGCCGTCCTAGCACCACCATGCTGGTCGTGGTAGCGGCAGGACGCCGCAATACCGACGGCCGTCATCTCCGGCGCCGTTGGCCGCCGTCTCCTGCCGTCCTGCGCCGACGATTGCTTGTTGCAGCATCCAGTGCAGAGTTGCCGGCCGTAGCATCATCGGCTCATCGCTTGCCGGATGTAGCTTCGAAGGACGCCGCTTCCAGCATCTGCAATCACCGGAGGTAGCAAGAACGCGGTCGCCACGCTGTCGTTGCTGCCGGATGTAGCATCGAAGGAGGCCTGTTCCGGCACCTGCATACACCGGTTGTAGCAAAAAACGCACGGTAGTAGCAAAACGTCGTCGTCAGCCGTAGTAGCAAAAATGCCGGCAGTAGCAAAAATCGCATGTAGCATTGATGAACACCGGTTCCAGCACCTGCAAACACCGGTAGTAGCAAAAAAATCATAGCTGACACAGCAAAAAACACCACCGTTTTGAGGTCGCCAGCAAAATTAGGGAATGGTTCCAGCAAAAATACTCTCTCCACTAGCCGCAAATTTGGTCGCAGGTTGCAGCTCCTCCATCCCCGTGACTCGCTCAACGATCCCAGCATTTCCATTCGCCGGTTCCAGCAAATCCGCATGCCGATTGCAGCAATCAAACGCCCGCCAGTCGCCTCCAGCATCCATCGTCCTCCATCACCAGCAAAAAAGCCATTGTGGCACGGCGGCATCCAGGCGCAAGCAACCCCGGGCATATCTGAAGAACACACGGGTGCGAGCGAGGAGTCCATGCCGTGCTCGGCTGAGCAACTCCTCTTCCCTCTCTCTGATGAGAAAAAACCCAGCTGGGAGGTGGAGATGGACGGAGCAGCAGCAGGTGTGGAGATTGAAGGAGGTGGGGACGGAAGGAGCATCAGCAGGTGCGTCGAAGTAAAAAAGAGGGGAACGAGTGGCCAGCGATGGCGAACGGGAAAGGATAAGGTCGAGAGCGTGCGGTGCGTATGGAAGCTGCTAGGCGAGCGAGCGGTGTGACCGGCTGGACGTTCGGCCGGTCCGCCGTTTCTAAACGTTTCCCAAAAAAGCCCCGCTTGGGATCCGAAACCTTGAACAGGACACAGTGCAAACAAGTCGGTCACTCCGGCATGTGGAGCTTGGAAATTTGGGACGGATCACTGGTGCCATGCGTGTACACTGACCGCGATGTCTGCCATTTCTTTTTCGTGCAGTGCAGAATACGATGCGCAAATCGCTCCGACATGCTGCCGCTCGTCAAGAACACGATTGTCCTATGGGATCGCGACGCTGGCAATAGTATTATAGTTGTGCGTAGTTTACGTGCGAAAACTCAGGAACTCGATGGGGATGGATAGATAGATTGGAAGCTTAGAATAGACGATGTGCCAATCAGCACGCACGGCTATCATGCGCGAGCTCCGTCTCCTTTCACCTTCGCATCCTACGCACGCGGGAATCTCACCACATGCGCCGTGGCCCGTGGGGGCGGGGAGAGACTGCTGGAACTGACGGCTGGCACAGTGCCGGGCGGGGCCATGCTCACGCCGCTGCTGCTGCTCGATCGATCGATCGGTTGGTGGCTGCTCTTCCGTGACACGTACTGCAGAGGACCTCAACGCTGCTCCAAAGGGATCCGATCCGAGACAAAGAGAGCGCAGCACATGAGCACTCGTCAAGGGCGGGGGGCTCAATCTTCAATGACGTTGTAGAATGATTAGCCCGTGCTCGTGTGCGTGCCACGTGGAGGGTCGCCATCAGCCCATGTGGACAGGGACGTGGTAGCGGCCATCCATACCAATCGGCACGGATCAGCAGCAGCACGAGAAATAAAGGCTGGGCCTTTCGTAGCCGGCCGTTTAGCAGTCTAGTGCCACCGTGAAAACCGAAGCCATAAAATAGCATTTTCTTTCGAGGATCAAAGGCATAAAATAGCAGTAGCATGGTGATATGTGCCACATAAAATTATAGTCATTTTGTAGTGGATATTCATGGCCATAGGATGAATTTATTTTCACCACTCTTTGCTTAACCGACCTTAGGACATCTGCAATGTCAACCCTCAAACCTCTCGTAACCATCCGATCATAGTTGTCCGGACTCTGTAGGTCATCCAACGCCGACCCTCATCGGTCCGCGGAGCCGGACCGCAATTCTCTCACAAAGCGGAACCAAACCAGGTTGGCTTTGCAGGAGTCCGGACACGTCAACACGAGCCACGTAGGACTCCGACACACCAGGCCCACCCAAAACTACGGCGGAGCGGTGCTTTTGTAGCAAGCTGCACTGTTTCCGCGGCAAAATTCCCCAGTCTTTTCTTTTGTCCCACCGCTCTTCACCCAATTCCCGCCCTTTTTCGCCCACTCTCTCTTTCTTCCCGCCGTCGATGCATGGACCCGCAGGAGAACCTGCCGGAGACAGAGGTGGTGGAGGATCGGGGATCATGCTCGTCTGGAAGATCAACTCATCGAGACGGCAAAATCGTCGCGTCAAAGCAAAGGATGCAAAGGCGGCAACACTCAAGAATCAGAAGGCTGGTGCAGGCGTAGGTGGTGGTCGTGGTGGTGCGGGTGCTGGTGGGGGACATGCATGGTGGAGGTCGGGGCCTAGGCCGTGGGTCCTCCCGCTGTCGCCCGACCGTGCATTACTGTTGGGGAACATGCAATTTCAAAAAAATTCCTACGCTCACGCAAGATCTATCTAGGAGATGCATAGCAACGAGGGGGAAGAGTGAGTCCATGTACCCTCGTAGACCGAAAGCGGAAGTATTAGGTTAACGCGGTTGATGTAGTCGAACGTCTTCACGATCCAACCGATCCAAGTACCGAACGTACGGCACCTCCGAGTTCAGCACACGTTCAGCTCGATGACGTCCCTCGAACTCTTGATCCAGCAAAGTATGGAGGGAGAGTTCTGTCAGCACGACGGCGTGGTGACAGTGTTGGTGATGTGATCCGCGCAGGGCTTCGCCTAAGCACTACGACGCTATGACCGGAGGAGTAAACTGTGGAGGGGGGCACCGCACACGGCTAAGAGAATATCTGTTGTGTCTTTGGGGTGCCCCTTGCCCACGTATATAAAGGAGGGGAGGAGGAGGTGGCCGGCCTAGAGGGGGCGCACCAAGGGGGGAGTCCTACTTGGACTCCTAGTCCAATTAGGATTCGGTCCCCCCTTCTTCTCCTTCTCTTGGAGGTGGAAAGGGGGACGGAGAGGGAGTAGGAGAAGGAAAGGGGGGTGGCGCCCCCTTCCCTAAACCAATTCGGCCTCCCCATGGGAGGGGGGCGCAGCTACCCCTTGTGGGCTGCCTCCCCTCTTCCCTATGGCCCATGAGGCCCATTACCTCTCCCGGGTGGTTCCGGTAACCTCCCGGTACTCCGGAAAAATACCGGAATCACTCGGAACCATTCCGATGTCCGAATACAACCTTCCAATATATGAATCTTTACCTCTCGACCAATTCAAGACTCCTCGTCATGTCCGTGATCTCATCTGGGACTCCGAACAAACTTCGGTCACCAAAACACATAACTCATAATACAAATCGTCATCGAACGTTAAGCGTGCGGACCCTACGGGTTCGAGAACTATGTAGACATGACCGAGACACATCTCCGGTCAATAACCAATAGCGGAACCTGGATGCTCATGTTGGCTCCAACATATTCTACGAAGATCTTTATCGGTCAAACCGCATAACAACATACTTTATTCCCTTTGTCATCGGTATGTTACTTGCCCGAGATTCGATCGTCGGTATCATCATACCTAGTTCAATCTCGTTACCGGCAAGTCTCTTTACTCGTTCCGTAATGCATCATCCCGTAACTAACTCATTACCCACATTGCTTGCAAGGCTTATCATGATGTGCATTACTGAGAGGGCCCAGAGATACCTCTCCGATACTCGGAGTGACAAATCCTAATCTCGATCTATGCCAACCCAACAAACACCTTCGAAGACACCTGTAGAGCATCTTTATAATCACCCAGTTACATTGTGACGTTTGATAGCATACAAGGTGTTCCTCTGGTATTCGGGAGTTGCATAATTTCATAGTCAGAGGAATATGTATAAGTCATGAAGAAAGCAATAGCAATAAAACTTAACAATCATTATGCTAAGCTAACGGATGGGTCTTGTCCATCACATCATTCTCCTAATGATGTGATCCCGTTTATAAATTGACAACACATGTTTATGGTCAGGAAACTTAACCATCTTTGATTAACGAGCATTGTTGGTTGAAGTTGAATGGACAACCCAAGTGGAACCTATACATTGCTAAGACCGTCGCCCATGGCACTGAGGAAGAAACTGGTGATCCAACCGACCCAACAAAAGAACTGCCCAAGAAGGTTAGAAGTTGGTTTCGGGGAATGAAGTTGGAGGAGGAGAGGGCGAAGCGAGAAGGTGTGGTGGCCAAGATGACAGGGAGGTTCGAAGACATCTTGGTGAAGAAGGATGGGGCATACGTCAAGGCTCGGATGCCATGTAGGCATGCATGGCCGAGATGCTTACCATGTTGATGCCGGCGACTGAGAAGAAACTCAAGCTCAAAGAGAAGAAGGCTATGCTCGAGAAGAAGAAGGTAGGGATCGCAGCTGCCTCGGAGGACGCGAAGATGCTCACGCCTTGAAGATGGAGGATTTAGATGAGGACACAAGGATGATCATGCAAGCCATTGATACTTCTCAAACATATCTATAATTTTTGATTCCTTCATGCTATTATATTATCATTTTTATATACATTTTATAGCAATTTATATTATTTTTCTGGACTAACCTATTAGTTTAGTGCCCAATGTCAGTTCCTTTTTTCTGCTTATTTTTGGTTTCGCAGGAAATCAATATCTATAGAGGTCAACATAAGTCGCTGATTTAACACGTTTTTTGGGAGACAAGAAGCACACAAAGCTTTGGGAGACCTCGAGAGCAGCCCATGCTCCTCCCAAAGCTTTCATCGCGTCCTATGCGTTAGTCATGATGGTCTCGGCTTCCCAAGCTCTCTGTCTGGTGCATCGACAAGGTCTAGCTCGTGGTGTGGACGTCCACCTTAGCGGTGCTATGTGCCTCTTCCCCCTGTTGCACGTCTCGCAGCTAATCAATTTTAGCCTGCTCCGGCGTTGCCTTGGAGATCTACGGTACTCTTGGGTATCTTTATGTGATGGATATGGTTTTGAGAAAAAGCTCTATGACGACGACGTCTGTGGGCGTCGTTTCCCTTCTTGAAGGCATCGCGACGAACCCTTGTCTTTTCTTTGGTGCGGGTGGTCGTGTTCGGTTTGGTAATGGCGCTACTATCCACTGGTGTTGCCTTTGGGCATTCTCGTGCCACCATCTACTCTTCTTTCAATGTTGCTTTCTGGTTTGGTGGGTCATGGCACTTTGGGTCGGCTGCTCTCTAGTATGGGTCTGTGGATGCCGGAGCGACGACTCTGAAGAATGGTGTGCACGAAGGCAACGATCTCGAATGGAGGTGCGGCGATAACTCTAGGGTGTACGCTAGCCGCTCAGTGTTGCATGGGTTGTGACCTAATGCAACGAGGGTAGTGAGTTCGTCAGCCCGGTAGAAACGATCTGATGGGCCAGTCTGGCTAGTATGTTGGGACAACAATGGTCTTAGATGTTTGGCGTAACTTTTGTGGTCTGCAGGCGATCGTCTCATGTAGCAAGGGCTACAATGTGTCCCAGTGACGTGGCGTTGTGGCTCACATGCACTAGTAGAAAACAGGGCTTTCGTCACAGCCGGATCGGAGCATTAGTCCCGGTTGCATTATGAACCGGGACTAATGTGAGCATTAGTCCCGGTTCGAGCGGCTAGGTCGCTGGGCAGGCATTAGTCCCGGTTCAAATGGGAACTTTAGTCCCGTTTTGAGCCACGAACCGGGGCTAAAGGGTGCGATGCCCTTTAGTCCCGGTTCGTGGCTCAAACCGGGACTAAAGGTTAGACCTTTAGTCCCGGTTCGAGCCACGAACCGGAACTAAAGGGGTTAAGGCTTTAGTCCCGGTTGGTGGCTCCAACCGGGACTAAAGGTTACACCTTTAGTCCCGGTTGGAGCCACGAACCGGGACTAAAGGGGTTTTGAAATTTGTTTTTTGTTTTTCCATTTGTTCTTTGTGTTTAGTTTCTGTTTTAAATTGCTCATATCTTTTAGGATATTTGATGTTTTTGAGTGATTCTTTTTGCATTAGATTCAAAATTTTGTCTAGTTTATGTTTGTGCCATTAGTTTTCAAATTTGAATAATTTAAATATGAATTTGTTCAAATTTGCTTCAAACCCTAGATTGTGAATAATTTGAGTTTAAAAATGGTTTTTAATTTAATTCTTTTTGCTCCTAGTCACATGTTAGATTGTTGTCACAGTAAGATTTATTTGGTTATTTTTAGAATAATTTATATTACGATTTAATTAAAACAGTACTGTTTTGCTTATATAGTTGTTTTAGTCCTTTAATTATTGTTTTCAATTATTTTTAGTTAGTTCTTTATGTAGATTTTAACATGTTGTAGTATGCTTCTGTTAGACAACAGTAGATAAATTTTTATAATTGATTAATATTAATTTTGCTAAAGTTTTGTATTAATAGTTGTTTAGCCTTTAATAATAGTTGATAGAATTAGTTTTGCTACATTAAAAGTAATTCTTTTTGCCACTTTAATAGAACGTGACTCTGGCTTGGTTAACCTTAGTTGTGACTCTGGCTGGGACGGTGCTAGCAGATGTAGTCGACGGTAGGATTGGATGGACACCATCCCGGACTAAAGAGGTTCAAACTCTACCCCCTCCCCCTCCGTGTATCGCCATTTCAGTTTTGTAAAAAACAAAAGAAAATGATAAAAACTTCAAAAATTAAAATCCTTTGAGATGTAGTTATGTTACTACATCTACTAGTTAGGAAAATTAAAAAACTTAAATTTGGACTTGTTTTGCAAAAAAGTGTTATGAAAAAGTAAAACGGCCATACCTTTTGCATACGATGTCGAAAAAAACGCATAATATATCAAAAAAATCAGCACTTATTCAAGAAATGTTAGTGTTACTAAATAATTATTTTAGTTTTTTTGAATTTTGGTCAAACTGTGGTCAAATCTGGTCAAACTGTGGTTAAACTATGGTCAAATCTGGTCAAACTGTGGTCAAACTATTTATTTAAGAAATATTAGTGTTACTAAATAATTATTATTTTTAGAATAATAGTTTCAAACTCAAACGGTGCTTAATGCTCAAGTTCAACTCCTAAGGGTTAATAGGATTGACAGCTTAGTATTATCAGGAAAACAACAAGTGCAGACTTGAAAACTAGGGGGAATAGAACTCAAAAGTTAAGCGTGCTCAGGAGTAGTGAGAGGATGGGTGACCGGCCGGGAAGTTAGACGATTTGGAATGAGTGCTGATTAGAGATTAAATTCTAAAGCAGTGAGGAGGGAAGGGTGATTAGAGATTAAATTGTCAAATAATTCAAAGATTTGAAAATTAAAAAAAAAATCAATTTTTTTTTCAAAAAAAAAACAAATTTAAAAAAAATTCCTTTAGTCCCGGTTAGTGTTTAGTCCCGACCCTTTTGTCCCGGTTCCAGAACCGGGACTAAAGGCCCTCTGGAACCGGGACAAAAGCCCTGTTTTCTACTAGTGATGCAAGCTCGGGAAGTTGAGCGGTGTCTCCGGATCCTAGCGTCTGCCTGTGTTTTATGACTGTTGTGTGGTCTGTAGAAAAGGTATAGAATGCAACTCAATTGTATTCCTCGGAGTTGGTCACAATATATACACGAGATGTCTTGCGTGACAAGCCAACTAATCCTACCATATCTCTAGAAGTCAACTATACAAGGCTAGAGACTATAGAAAGATTAATTGTATGGAAATACATATATGTCACGTTCAACAATCGCCCCCCCCCCCCCGCGCGCGCGCGCGCAGTCGAAGCATCGGCGTCGGCGATGCAAAGACTGGAACGGAACTCCTGGAATGCAGCGGTTGGAAGCCCGTTGGTCATAATGTCGGCAAACTGTTGGGTAGTTGGTACATGAAGAACACGAAGCTGACCCAACTGTACCTTCTCGCGGACGAAATGAACATCAAGTTCAATGTGCTTAGTGTGCTTATGTTGCACTGGATTGGCCACGAGATAGGTGACCGAAACATTATCACAGAAAACCACCATAGCTTTCGGGATTGCAACCCGAAGTTCACCAAGTAGTTGACGCAGCCAACAAGTCTCAGCGACAACATTTGCGACGGCACGGTACTCGGCCTCAGCACTCGAGCGGGAGACGGTGGGCTGCCGCATAGAGGACCATGAGACAAGAGAGTCACTGAAGAAGAGACAGTATCCCGACGTGGAT
This sequence comes from Thinopyrum elongatum, assembly GCA_011799875.1. Lineage (NCBI taxonomy): Eukaryota > Viridiplantae > Streptophyta > Magnoliopsida > Poales > Poaceae > Thinopyrum > Thinopyrum elongatum. The sequence goes on along the minus strand of CM022299.1, from coordinate 607,624,812 downwards.
CGTCGAGTGACAGGATAGCCAGCCCAATCCGCATCAGTGTAGGCAAAAAGCTCAGTCGAGGCGGAGGCACGAAGACGAAGGCCGTAGGTCGGTGTGCCGCGAAGATACCGAAGAATGCGCTTGACCAGAGACCAGTGAACATCACGAGGCCAGTGCATGTGCAAGCAAACTTGCTGCACGGCAAACTGAATGTCTGGTCCGGTGAGCGTGAGGTACTGAAGAGCACCAACAATACTGCGGTAGAGAGCGGCGTCAGTGGCAGGCGGTCCAGCAGTGGCAGAGAGCTTCGGCTTGGCCTCGACAGGTGTAGCAGCAGGCTTGATGTTGGTCATGCCAGCACGGTCCAATAGATCAAGAGCATACTGTCCTTGATGAAGAAAAAACCCACAGGCATCATGTCGCACATTAATGCCGAGGAAGAAGTGCAACGCGCCCAAGTCCTTTAGCCGAAACTCAGAACCAAGGCGGCCAATGATGTTGCGAAGCAGATCCGCGCGAGAGGCGGTGATGACAATATCATCAACATACAGAAGAAGCATGGCGACATGATCAGCTCGATGAAGCACGAATAACGACGTGTCGGAGGTGGTGCTGCGAAACCCGAGAGCAGCGAGGAATGCTGCAATGCGTTGATACCACGCACGGGGCGCCTGTTTCAGGCCGTAGAGAGACCGTGATAACAAGCAGACATCATCAGGCCGAGTGGGATCAACAAAACCGGCTGGCTGCTGACAGAGAACATGCTCCTTAAGATGACCGTAGAGGAAGGTGTTGTTAATGTCAAGCTGATGAACAGGCCAGTGACGAGACGCGGCGAGCTGAAGAACAACACGAATCGTGGCGGGTTTAACGACCGGGGAGAAAGTCTCTGAGAAGTTAACATCGGCACGTTGTGAAAAACCGCGAACAACCCAACGAGCCTTGTACCTATCCAGAGAGCCATCCAGAAGAAGTTTATGCCAAAAGACCCACTTGCCGGTAATGATGTTGGCGTCGGGAGGGCGAGGGACCAACGTCCAGGTCCGGTTGGCGACAAGAGCCTCATACTCAGTGCGCATGGCCGCTAGCCAGTGCGGGTCGCTCAATGCAGATCACACCGAACGCGGTACTGGGGAGATGGCCGTGACACTGAGGTTGTGGTAGCGTGGGTTCGGCTGATGAATCCCGTCTTTAGCACGCGTCACCATGGAGTGATGATGCGGCAGAGGCGGGGGTCGAGGCCGACGTCGAGGCAGAGCCACAACCTCGGGTGCGGGAGACGATGATGACGGGGCCGCGGAGGAGACCGCGGGCGACGAGGCGGCGGTCGAGGCCATAGGCGAGGCCGCGGATGGTGACGGCGAGGTCGCGGGCGAAGCTGCGAGTGGCGATGATGGGTCCGCGGGTGAGACCGCGAAGGGCGACGAAGAGCCGGCGGGCGAGGCCACAGCCAACGCGGGCGTGGGTAAGGCCGCCAGAGACGCTGCAGAGGGTGACGACGCGGCTGAGGGGACAGCCGAGAACCCAGCCGTGGAGGCGTCCCCCGGGCTGGCGTAGGAGGCCGCGTGGACGTCCGAGGAGCCTCCTGTAGATGGTGATGAAGGGGCCGACGTGCCTGCAAGGGCTGGTGCTGAAGTCAGCAGAGACGATGCCGGCTCCTCCTGAGCCAGTGGAGACGAGGGTGGCTCCACCAGAGCCGGCGATGGAGGTCCCGATGAGGGAACCGAAGGAGCCGCCAGAGAAGCATGCGGTCGCGGCGCGGGAAGCACAAGGGCTCCACGAGGCCGATGAGTGAGGATATCCGAAGACGGATCCGCTGTCGGAGTAACCTGCTGAAAAGGGAAGACAACCTCATCAAAGTAAACGTGCCGCGAGACGAACACACGACGAGATACGGGGTCGTAGCAGCGAAAGTCTTTGGTGTTGGGTTGGTATCCAAGAAAGACACAAGCGAGAGACCGGCGGAAGTTTATGCGGAGCGGTGGCGCTGATGTTAGGGTAACACAAGCAACCGAAGACGTGAAGGTCGTCATAGGATGGAGGAGACCCAAACAGGAGATGATGAGGTGTATGGCTCCATCGTGGTTTGCAAGGCCGGATGTTGAGGAGAAGAGTAGCGGTAGCGAGAGCATCTGGCCAAAACCGTGCGGGCATGTGTGCATGGAAGAGCAATGCACGAACACTCTCATTGAGGTTGCAAAGAACACATTCGGCACGACCATTTTGTTGAGATGTATATGGACATGTAAGACGAAAGATGGTGCCATGGGTGGATAGGAGGTGGCGAATGGCGAGGTTATCAAATTCTTTTCCGTTATCTGTTTGAAGGTGAGCATTGGTGCGATGAAAGTGGGTGTTGACGTAAGCAAAAAAGGAGTGAAGGTGGAGGCGATGTCGGATTTACAGCGTAACGGAAAAGTACAAGTGAAGTGAGAAAAATCATCTAAAATCACAAGGTAATATGATAGGCCCGAATTGCTAGGCACTGGAGATGTCCAAAATCACAATGAATAACATCAAATGGAAAAGTGGCAATTGATGAAGATGAAGAAAACAGCAAGCGAACGTGTTTTCCTCTGCGGCAAGCATGACAAGTATGAGCCGCTGATTTATTACATGAAAAGGGAAAAGTGCGCAAAATTTTGTGAAGAGCGTCGGCGCCGGGATGACCAAGTCGAGTGTGTCCAAAGCGAGACATCGGCATGGAGAGCAACCGGACCGCCACTCGTACTAGGACCGCATGGGTAGAGATCGTCGGGGGAATCACATCGGTGCAGACCCTCCGGGAGCGAGCATCCTTGACAGAGAAACCAAGAGCGTTAAACTCAACAGTGACAGGATGTTCACGAGTAAGAGTACGAACATAACATAGGTTTTTGATTAAGGATGGTGAGACAAGCACATTATTAAGAGTTAAAGAGGAAGAAGGAAACGGAAGGGAGGACGAACCGTGGTGAGTGATGGGAAGAGTGGTGCCATCACCAACCACGATGCGAGAGAAGAAAGGGTAGGGGGAGGCAGGGGAGAGGACATTGGGATTAGAAGCCATGTGAGAGCTAGCTCCAGTGTCCATGTACCAATCGCCACCTCTGTTGTAGTTGCTCGGCGAGGGTGCAGCGTGAAGGGCGGAGAGGAGGGCCGGGTCCCATGCACCACCAGAGGCGCCACCATACGCCGAGAAGCCACCATAAGGCGCGGTAGCGCCGTGGGCCGGAGGGCCACCATAGGCCGTGGCGCCACCATATGCCATAGGAGCGGGGGCGGGCGCGGTCAGCAGCGCCTGATGAGGAGCCGGTCGTGGACCAAGAACGCCCGGAGCAGGGGGACGGGCATGGAGTAAGCATGCACGACGCCCGTCCAGGGGTTGTACCCCGACAGCCAGGGTGGAGTAGGGGCTGCCGCGGTGTTCGCAGGAGGGCGCGGCACCGTGTTGGAGTTGCGAGGCCGACCTCCGCGACCCTTCTGTTTACGACCACCAGAGGGGGCGGGCGACGGTGGCGGGGTCGGAGCAGGAGGACAAGGCGCGGCCGCGGGTGAAGGCGCGCCATGGCCGGCGACTAGGTCGACGTGAAGAGCGGTGTGGGTCGCCTGCCGAGCGGAGTGGTGAAGGCGCTTCTCCTCCATGCGAAGATACGTGACGGCCTTGGCGTACGTCGGCGTGATGAGGGAGAGGTTGGCGGCGGACTGGCCGAGGTCGGGGTGGAGGCCCTGTAGGAGGTTGGTGAGGAGGACGGAGTCATCGATGGTCATGCCGATGCCGCGAAGCTCGTCGGCGAGAACCTTCAACCGCGTGCAGTACTCATCGATCGAGAGATCATTTTGCTGCAGCGTGAAGAACTCTCCTTGGAGGAAGACACGGCATTGGAGTTGATTGTCGAGGAAGAGGTCGCACAACCGTGTCCACATGGCGTACGCCAAAGGGTCACGGGAGTTCACCATGTCGAAGAGACCCCGTGAGATGGTGAGGAAGAGCCACAAGATGATGCAAGCATCCACGGCAAGCCACTCGTCGTCATCCTTCATGTCGCGGAAGTCGACGCTCCCGTCAACGTGCTCGATGAGACGGTAGGAGCGGAACAAGAGCGTGAAGTAGGTGTGCCATGCGTTGTAGGATGGCAAGTCGAGATCGAGGACGACGGGCACGTGATCTTTGATGTGGAGCTCGTTGAGGCGGTCAGAGGTGAACATGGGGCCAGCGAATTAGCCGGTGTCGGAGGGATCGGCCTTGGAGCGGGACATGGTGGCGGTGAGAGGGAGGTGGGGTAGCAGCGGCGTTAGGGTTTTGGTGGCGGCTGGGGGGGGGGGGGGGGTGGGGGGAGACGGCGGCGGCTTGGAAGAAGCAGCGGAGGCCGAGGGTATGGGGAGGGAGGGTAGCGTCGGCTAGGGAGGAGGCAGCGGCGGCGTAGGGTTTGGGAAGGGGCAGCGGCGGCGTAGGGTTTGGGAAGGGGCAGCGGCGGCTACTGGAGGGAGTAGCGGCGGCGGCTTAGGGTTTGGGAAGGGGCAGCGGAGGCTACGGGAAGGAGCGGCGGCTGCGTGTGGCGGAAGCGGTGGAGATCGCGATGGAAACTGATACCATGTAGAAAAGGTATATGATGCAACTCAATTGTATTCCTCGGAGTTGGTCATAATATATACATGAGATGTCTTGCGTGACAAGCAAACTAATCCTACCAAGTCTCTAGAAGACAACTATACAAGGCTAGAGACCATAGAAAGATTAATTGTATGAAAATACATATATGTCACGTTCAACATGGTCGACAAGGCCTCGTTGCATGTGCAATTTTTTGATTGCTTTTTCTCATAAACAGAGCCGTCTTGTTTAGGTATTCGATCAGCTTTCCGTTATAAATTGAATCAATATGTTTTGTTTTTTAAAATGAGATCATATTCAGGTGGGGACCTTTCTTTGGCAATAGTTTGGGTAAATTGTTGTCGCAGGAAAATAAACTACACCATCTTGGACAAAAACATGATAGAAATAGCAAACACAACTAAATATCATAGTACACACGACCTTCAATTATTATGAGTATAATGCACACTCGTGTAGAAAATTGGGTATGGACGTTAATTTCTACAAGTGGAGCGTCTTAATTTGTGGGAGCCACATGCCAAACCGGTTGGCCACTATCCAGTTCATAAAGCCGAGTACTAGTGTAGTACAAGTACAACCATGCCCTGTTTATCGAAAAGACACAACCGAAGATTTTGTACGTAGACTTATAGAGTAGTGCCTATACATGTGTACGTAGAACTGAAGCTCCATTAAAAATACTTTCAACAAACAGCTTATGTTAATAATTGAGTAGTGCAATCAGTATTTGCAACATTCAAGGCTCTGCTCCTTTGACTACGTTTTCGGGAGAATTGCATGTGTCCTCCACGGCATGACAGGGCAGCAGAATCAATCGCGCAGGCGCAGCTACCGGTGGTTCCCAGTGTCCAGGTGGGTAATCGTGCTAGTACAGAGTAACGGTAATTTGCATCTATCCCGTTTCATGCATGATGAGAAAATTTTATAGTCCAAAGAATTGTTGTGCATACATGCCACCGGTTCAAGTTTTATATACATAAGTTCTTATTGGAAGAACTTCATTTCGAAGTATTGAACTTGACAGTGCAAATTTTAGTAAGAGGAAGCAAGTGATGGTGAAAGGTCATTTCTCTCGCCGTTTTCCTCTTATAAAGAAAAATACAGACAGACGGACTGCACACATGATACATCACTAGGGGAATGCAGAGACCAGGGAGGGAACATCACAATTCCGAAAGCCCCTCCTCCTCATCCGAGACCGCCTCTCGCAGCACCCAGACGCACATTCTTTCTTTTGGAGGTATAAAATTCACACACGGAGCAGATAAATATGGCTGTAACTTAGGGGTAGTTCACTAGGGAGCGATACGTGGCCCCGGCCTTCCAGTTGGCAGGGATGACGTTGTTAACGACGAGGACCCTGCCGGAGTCGGAGGTGAGCTTGAGGCAGAATGGGGCGCGCAACCGCCTGCCGTTGTTGAGGCGCCACAGTGCGCCCCAGTCCTGCGCCATTGGCGTCCAGGCGCCGCTGCCAGCCTCCTTGAGGGCCACGGCCTTGAGGTCGCCGTCGTCGCCCACGAACTCGATCAGGGTCTTGAAGTAGAAGGGGTTGGAACCCTGGTCCACCCTGAATGCAATGTTGACGCCAGGGTACTTGCATGGCACCCTAGGATGATTAACAGGAACACCAAGATCAGGAGACATTTACTTCCATTGTTTTCCGTGTAACTGTAGACTGAAGAGGATCCTATCCTATGTCGTAGTGCTGCGTACCTCTTGTACTGCATCCTGATGACACCGCCGGCGCGGAGCTTGTCGGCCATGCCAGGCTTCGCCATGGCGCCCAGGGCGGTGCCGCTCATGTCGAAATGGCACGGCTCGCCGGGGTAGAGGTTGCCGGGGCTCAGGTCGGTGATGACGACGGTCACAGGCTTCCCGGAGCAGGCTGAGTTGCTCGTGCATTTAACCTGGGTACGCCACATGAACACGTTTTGTAATTTGTCAAGACAAGCCGAGCCAACCACTTGTCCACTTTGCACCATTAATGGAAGGAGCTTGGTGAGTTATTCTTACATCATAGCACGCGCCGCAGCCCTTGCCTGCCATGAATAGAGGCGAGCTCCCGGCGGCGATCATCGACGAGAACGGACGGTGCCCAACAGCGGTCTGGTAGCCACACGCCCCACCTGCAAACTTCTTTGTATCTTTCAGCTCGACGAATGTGGGTACGATACAGGTCCAATGCGTGCAAGACCGACAGTAAAGTAAGCAAAGCACTAACCGTCGCTTCCGGCGCCGTTGGGGTTACCGTAATACGTGGCGCCGGCGGGCAACCAGCCGCCGCCGTATGCGGCGGACGAAGAGGGGTTAGTGGTGGTCTGGTTTTTGTGGCCCTTGACTGCAGCAGGCTTGTGGTGCCCGGCCGCCTTGGCGAGCTTGCGGGAGCAAGCAATGGGGCTCACAAGGAGTGAGAGCACCACCAGTGCGCCAAGCAGCACTAAGGTGCAAGTTTTCGCCATTGCTGCTACTTGTAGCTTGCTAGTACTAGGACTGGGAACTCGAAAATTTAGAGGCTATGAGCTAGATAAGCTTAGCTCGAATGTTCGTTGGGTGAGTTGAAGGACTGGTCACGAGGCCAGTATTTATAGTAAACACCTGGGCCCTGGTTTCAGATGTACTTCCTTCGTCCCATGAGAAATGTACATATAGAAATTTTAAGACAAATTATGGAGTGGAATGAAAAATACATTGAAACGGCAAGCCATCACTCTTTCCTCTTTAATTACCTCGTTCCTTAATGAGCTAAGTGTACGTAGAAATTAAGAAGACCATGTTTACACTGTTATTGATCTTGATTACCGTGTAATGAGGAAGAAACATTTTTCTACTTCAAAGTGTATTTTTTTAAACCTACTTTAAAGTGCATCAAAGATAAAAGTACACTCTTTTGTAAACAAATTTTAAAACAAAACGTACACTCTTCAACCAGACGAACGGAGTACGGGCCGAATTATTGAGAAGAACATGACGAGTGCTTTTTTTTCTTGGAGTGCACGTGACGAGTTGGTGTAGAAGGAAAAAAGCTTACCGAACTATTACGAATCTGCAGTACCTACAAATATGAGCCAAAGTTGAGCCGTAAAAAAAGTGAGCCAACGTCGTGTAAAATTAATAAATTGTACAACAAGAGAACACACATATTTTTTTAACATAGTACGGACGCAAAGTGCTCATACATACATGCATACACTCACCCTTATAAACGAACACACGCACACCCTACCCCTATGAGCACCTTTGAGAGACTGAGCCGACATATCATCTTGAGATTTACGAAGTCACCGTAGACGCCTCGTCGTCGACGGGAATGTCTCCTCCCGCTAAAAGCGCATCCACAGAAAATCCTAAAATAAATCAAGGAATAATGCGAGCATCAGGATTTGAACCCTGGTAAGTTAGGGATACCACTCTCTCTATAACCATCCAATCACGGGATGGTTTGCGGAGAACGTACATGTTGCGAAGTTTGATCTGGATCTATTCTTGTACCTGTTATAAACGCACTTTGTTGTAAGGTCAAACTTACTGTCCGTAAGGGACTAGCTATAATGCTAATGGACATCCATAGAACTTTGTTTTAATCCTCAAGATGATATGTCGGCTCAGTCTCTCGAAGGTGAGGATAATATTAATGAGGTGAGGATAACTATTTTGCCTCCATTTTGAGAAAAATAGAGTGGCTATAATACTCAGTATTGGAGTACCAAAATAAGTCTAGATTTTTTTTCTTCCGAAAGTATCAAGTACATCAACACCATCTTTATTAATTAAAGTATTAGGACAATACCCGTGCGTTGCTACGGGCACAAGCCAAATGCATGTATGTTGCCACGGATAATAAAATAGACACATTGATCGAATTATTCTTTAAATTCAGAAATACTTGTTAAGCATGGGACATCATACATCGACAAATACAAACTATCTTCCACTTCTTTCCTTCTCGGAACTCTTTGTGTCACCTTAACCAGCAAAATCGCTCGTCACCAAAAAACTTATAACTAGATATATACTGTCTATAATTAAATAGTATTAGTATCACTTAAGTTCACGTGTCCATACGTGTCACTATTACAAGGTACATAAAGCTTGACAATTCCTTTGACTTGTAATGCGCCTCTTAAATTGTAAAATAGTAGCACAAGAAGAGAGATCCAATTTTTTAGATTGTTCTTATAAATCGTAACAATCATACAGATTCCATATCCAAACAATGTAGTGTGCAGTATGGTTGTTCGGTGGCCTGGGTTGACAACATAAGAAAAGATGACAATGTTTTTGAAGTTAGGGTATATGATTTTCGACAAAGGGTGAATTTTATTAGCTCAAAATGGAGCATCAAGAGGATACAAACACAATGAGCACACACCCGGCCTCTGCATGCCATGCTATTATCAATTGCATGAGATGTTTATTGTGACGATCCCGGCTTAATCGTGCACTAATCATACACGCAAATGCACACGATCAAGCCTAAGGACTCACTTGAAGATATCACAACACAACTCTAAAACATAAATAAATTCATACAAGCTTAATATTACAAGACAGGGCCTCGAGGGCTCGAATACATAGCTCGATGGCATACAAGTGTCAGCGGAAGCGTCAGATATCTGGGTACATATATATTACAGAGAGAGAGAGAGATAGGCCTTCACAGAGGCGGGGTAAAAATAAAAGCTACGATCGAAAAGGAGTGGGCCTCCTGCCCTGGACCCTCCGATCCTACTCCTGGTCGTCAGACGGCTCCTCGTAGTAGTAGTACTCTTCGGGGTGGTAGTAGTAGTGGTCGTCAACGGGGACATCTGGCTCCGGGGCTCCGTCGTCTGGATGCTACAAAGGGATAAAGGGGAAAAAGGAAAATAAAGCAAACGTGAGTACTCATGCGAAGTACTCAGCAAGCAAGAATCTACACTACATATGCAACATTTTGAAAGGGGGCTGTATATGTGGTCTGGGCTGCAGAAATGCCAGAATAGAGGGGGAAAGCCTAGTCCTATCGAAGACTAACATCTTCAGCATCTTCAACGGTCTCGCATCATTAGAAGAGAGCAGAATAACATAATGTAAAGTATAGCAGTAATATCGTCAACCTCGGCCAGAGATTCTTTCTCGACTCCCTGCGAGAAAGCAATCCCAGAGCCGTACTATCCAGTTCTCATCTCAAGTTCTAGTTGTATCAATCGGGATACAACTCCGAGTGTCCGTTACCGTAGGACAGGCTATCGATAGAAGTTTCTTTCCTGCAGGGGTGCACCAACTTACCCACCACGCTCGCTTAACTCCGGCCGGACACACTTTTCTGGGTCATGCCCGGCCTCGGCTAAGCAACACGCCGCAACCCGACCAAAATACTTAACAGAGAGGTCAGCACGCCGAACTAACCTATGCCCCCAGGGGTCTTGGGCCATCGCCCCGGGAACACCTGCACGTTACGTGCACCGCCGGTGAGCAGACCTAGCAACCCCTTATACAAGCGCGGTTGCGTTCCCAGTCCAACCCAACGTGTGCCGCATCAGTTGCTGACGTCCATTAAGCTTCGGCTGAAGTGTACGACGCAGAACGCCCATACTATGCCCACGTGATGGTTAGTGCTATCAGGCCAGAGGCCCCTCGGATCAAATATCCAAACCGTAGTGGATTAGGAGCGCGCGGTAACGAGCAGAGACTCACGATCGATGTGACCCCGTCGCCCCGTCTTGAGGACTTGCGGCAAGGGCTAAGAATGCCCGGCCACGCCTCGTAGTTATCTCGCGGGCACCTCTCAGGTGAACCCGATTCCACATCACTTCGCATTTATGCTCGCGCGGGTACCCGTCAGGGCCGACCCGTCTTTAGTATCAAAGTTCGGTAATCAGTCATAGTATCCAAAGTCTCCGTGTGTCTGACACCAAGGGGGAACCCTGAGGAATCACCCTCGAAGGAATTCCCGCTCGATGTTATCATCAAGGTGAACGAAGGAGGAATCACCCTTGAGGTCCACACTTGAGAGATTGCGCGACGGCGTCGGTATCGGGGATGGTGTAGGAGGAATCACCCTCGCTTACGACGACCGATTAACTAACCTACAAGGTTATCATCATAAGTGCTGACGAGGTATCACCCTCGGCACTCGATAGTAAACCAGTAGTGTCGACCATCTTAGGGGAAGTGTCGTGCGGTGCCAGGTTCTAATCTTCAATCCCGTTGCTCGGGTCTTCTGAGAGTCCAGCGGGGCAGTCGGGACAAGTGGGTCTCTGATCAGGCTCTACCCATCCTATCTAAACAGTTTAGGATAACAGGCAGGTATCAACAGTAGGCTACAATTAAACAGGCTATGCAACAGATATAGGATGGTAACAACAGCAGTAACATCTAATGCAAGCATAAGAGGGAAGAGAATAGGTGATATCGGAATGCTCAAAATGGGGGTGCTTGCCTGTCTGCTCGACGGCAAGGGTAGGGTCGTCGGGGACGTAGTCGTACTTCGGAGCGGCGTCTGCCTCAGGAGCTACGGCAACGTCGGGGTCTACCGAAAGAGAAGAGGGGGAGGAAACAAGTAAATATAAAGCAATCAGATGCAACACAGTGCGTGCGATGCTATGATGCAGTGCAGGGTTGCCTAAATATGCATCTCAGTCATTTTAGTTAATTTTAGGATTATTCTAGATTTTATTAACCGGTGTGTGTACTATTCATCTGCCGGATTCGGGCTCGGGGTTACGAGTTCTTCTATGTAGGGGGTTCCGGCAAAGAAACAGACGGCATGATCAAACTCATCTCGTCGTTCTGAGCAACTTTCATGTTTTAACTTTTTCGATCTGAGCTACGGTTTAAAAGTTATTAATTTTCAAAGATTTATTGATTTTCTGGTATTATTTTTATTAACAGAATTGACTAAATTGATTATGATGTCAGCATGACATCACACCGATGTCAACATTCAACTGTGACCGTTGACTGGTCAATTCTGACGTCTGGGACCCACCTGTCATAGACAGTGGGCTAACTAACTAATTAACAGAGTTAACTAACTAGGTGGGGCCCTATGTCAGTGACTGATTAGTCTAGCTAAATGTCATTAGGCCTAATCTGGATTAATTAGCTGCGGGACCCACACGTCAGTGGCCCACGGGTGCCCAGTCAGCAGTTGATTGGGTCAACCCAGTCAACTGGGGCCCGTGGGGCCCTCTGTCAGTCCCACAGGGGGCTGCCACGTCGGCGCCTGGTCAGCGTCGCCGGAGTTTCGCCGCCGGTGACCAATTTAGCGGCGGCGCGGCTCGGGAGGGGGTCGGATTTTGCCTACGCTAGGTCAAATCGCGTGCGGTTGGGTTCTTTCGAACGGGCGTTCAACGCCGCGTCCAACCGTGGCGGTGGCGTCGCCGGAGAAGCCCTACAGCGACGGCGGCGACGAGTGTAGGGTAACGCAGCAGAAAACAAAAAATTCCCGACCTACGCACCAGCCCAGGACCACTATGGAGACTGCATACAAGGTTTGATCATTTTCGTTACCGACTCGTAGCGCAGCGGAAGTAGAGTCGATGACGATCGGCGGTGCAGATCCCCGCAACTAGGATTTACAACCTCCCAACCGCGAGGATGTATACCCTCATCCGCCACCCGGACAGCCCTCCGGGAGGCGGTCGGACAGTCCCCTGGACGGTGTCGCGGACAGCCCTTCGGGAGGACTCACAGAACTCGGACCGTCACTTGGACAGCCCTTCGGGAAGACTCACAGAACTCGGACCGTCACATGGACAGCCCTTCGTGAGGCACTCTCGAACAGCCCCTCGGGCACTAAGATCGAAACTACGACCTCTCTACAGAGTTGCACACATACGGTGTCATCTATCCGGCAGGGCTTCGCCGTCCAGAACTAGTTCCCACCGGAACCCAGACAGCCTTTCGGCTCTACGAAAATCTTTTCGTGGGAGGGAGAGAGAAGCCAGATCATTGCATGGCATGAGTATGAGAGCAAGGGATGAAGGAGATGGCAGCCCCAACTCCTCCTTTTATAGGCCAAGGCAAGGGGTGGGGTGGGATGTTGAAATACCAAAATACCCAAGCTTCATGTCACACATGAAAGGGCATAATGGTAATGCAAGGGAGGCATCATGGGGACACCCCTTGGGCCAGCCACACATGTGCCCCCCATGGGGGGCCCCCCCCCAACAAGCCACCAACATGTCTCCATGAAACATGCATGCTCCCTAGACAAAAAGCCACCAAACAAGCACCCCCGATTCGTGGGATCTTGTCCCCTCGCGCTGAGACAAGATGTTTTCCGCGAATGTTTTTCTGAAAAATTCCAGAAGGTCACAGAACATTTCCGGTACCCTCTAAAATTATTATGGGCGTGTTCCGAAACATTTCCGGTATGGTAGTTTTCATCAGCGAAAAGCAACAACAGCGGTTATGGCAGCTCCGGAACATTTCCGGTTTTTTCTCTCTGAAAATTCCCAGAAGTTCCCAGACCAATTCTGACATCCTCTGAAAATTTCCATGCGATGCCGAAACCCTATTTGACCTAATAATATATTCCGAAACACCTTTTCGGTTTTACCGAAACTCTTTCGGTGTTCTCTCTCTCCGGAACTCTTCCGTTGTCTCCGAAACTTTTTCGGTGACTATCTCTCATACTCCCTGTCTAGTATTCAGCAGATAGATGACCCTTAAGCGTGTGACCCTATAGGTTCGGTGAAGTATAGACATGACAGGAACACTTTCCGATCAATGATCAGCATCGGAGCCGTGGACACCCATATTGACCCCTATACCCACACGAATGAATATTCGAGTGAACCTCCAGTTGCCGTGTGCTATTCCTGTTGCTTCACGATATGTTACAAATACCCGAGGTGAGACATGTTGGCATTCCCGTGGATCAATAACTTGTCCACTATGCTAGTTACCTCATTACTGGTATTGTTCTCTTTTCTCGTTACCGCGTTCCGGCATCCCTGTGATCAAATCACATTGTGTCTGGCCAGACGATGATGGATACCATAACACCGAGAGGGCCCAGAGATATCTCTCCATCGCCGGAGGAGCAAATCCCAATCTTGAGCTATCAAGTTACTTGACACACTTTTCCATGAACCCGTAAGCCGCCGTAATAGCCACCCATTTACGGATGACGTTTAACAAACCCCAAAGTTCATGAAGCAAGCATGAAGAAACCTGATACTCTCATGGTCTAAGGAATCATGCAAATGTTAACCATCTCTGTGTTATTAACCATTAACTTGTGACGAATGTATCTCATAGCATAACATCAATTCGGGTCGATTCAACACAAATGTTCTTCTAACATTGTGCCCTCAAAGTTGCTGGCATAGACATGCCCATGATCAGGAAAACAGAACCATCATGCAACACTTGAGCCAGTCATAGAGGCTTGACTAGGAATACATTTTATCGTTTATTATCCCACACGTGCATATGAGTCTTCCTCCAAGCCTCGTTTTATTGCAGACCCGAGAACCATAGCAGTTATAGCATGGAACATAAACCTAATTATGAACAGGGAGATAATTAATAACATTTATTATTGCCTCAAGGGCATATCTCCTACAACAAGCGCAGCGGACGCCGGAGTTCGGGCGATGATGGTATCGGAGCTAGAGGGCACGGGGAGACATGTACGCGTGCTTGTTGGACTCGCACGAGCTCCAGGAGCTCGACGCTGGGCTCGGTTGCGCATGATGGCAGCGTTGGCCACGGCAGCGAGCTCGTCGGCGGCAGCGGGTTCGGGCTCAGGCGAAGCTACGGCTAGCAAGCGCGCGGGAGCGGGCAGAAGGAAGGGAAGGTAGAGGAGCTCACCGGGGAGGCACAAGGTGGCCCGGCGTAGGTTTAGTAGTAGCAGAGGCGGCGTCGGAGACGAAGTACAGCGGCGGTGACCCGGGGTTGAAGACGAAGCTCGTGGACGAAGCAGCGCTCCTCCGCTCCCTCCAGCTGCTCCGGTAGGCGTAGTCGACCACGGCGCTCCTCCCAGGCATACTCAGACGAGGTGGGAAGGCCGTTGGCCACGGTAGCGGCGGATCGCGGCGACGGGGGCGCTCAGCCACCGGATCTGAGAAGGGGAAGAGAGGCGGAGCGAGCGAGAGGAGAAGGGGGAGAATGAGGCGGGGCCAGGGGGAATGTCTCAGGCGCCGCCCTTATCCCCTCCGCCTCCTGTTTCGTCGGTGGCGGCGACGTGTCGGCGCTGCGCCGGCGCGCGCGGGCTCGGCCAGCGGGAGGGCGACAGCGCGAGGGAGAGAGGTGAGGTGGGCCTGCTGGGCCGGAGTTCGGGGCACTGTGCACTAAGGCCCAGTGCACAGTGCCTCGTTTTTATTTCTCTGTTTCTATTTCTCTTTTTCTTTTATTCTTTTCTGTTTTGATTTAATTAGGGCACCTTCGCACTTTTGTAAAATGTAGGACTTGGCCCAAATAATGTAATGCGATATTACCCTTCACCAAAACTGGTTTGGACAGATTTGGATTCCATTTTAAATTGAAATGATTTTAATTGGATTTAACATTGCTGTTTTGGTGCTGTTTCAATTTGTTTAAGTCATTTAATTAGTCCAAGTGCTACTGGTGTTATTTTTATGTGTGCTCTTGGAATATTTGCTAATTAGTGAACATTTTTCCAGAGGTGCTTGAGCAAACTTATTTTGCACTTTTGAAGTTGAGTTGATTTCCATAATTGAATTTGAATTGGATCCTTAACCCATGTGACTTGGCACTGCAAAATGGTATGACTTGGCAATATTAGCAGTTGATCACAGTGGTAGTTACACAGGGGTGTTACAAGTTCTCCTCCTCTAAGAGAAATTCTCGTCCCGAGAATTTAGGAGGTAGAAGGAAAGAGGTCGGGATATTCTTCCCGAAGATGATCCTCACGTTCCCAAGTGGCTTCATCTTCATTATGATTCGACCACTGCACTTTCAGGAACTTGGTCGTCTTCTGACGAGTTCGACGTTCAGCTTCATCAAGAATGTGGATCGGATGCTCTTTATAAGATAAGTCGTCTTGCAACTGAAGCATCTCGTGATCCACTGCGCGGTGCGGAGATTCCTTGAAGCATTTGCGAAGTGGTGACACGTGGAAGACATCATGAATATGAGAGAACTGTGGCGGCAACTCCAATTTATAAGCCACCTGTCCACGTCTAGCCACGATGCGGAAAGGACCGATATAGCGAGGAGCTAGCTTGCCCTTGATTCCGAAACGACGGGTGCCCTTCATAGGAGTGACACGAAGATAAGCATGATCACCTGGTTGATAAGTCAGACCCCATCGTTTGCGATCATAATTGCTCTTTTGGCGGTCCTGAGCCGCCTTGAGATTTTCCCGGACAATTCTGACATGTTCTTCGGCATGCTGAATAATGTCCGGTCCAACAAGAGGTCGTTCCGCAGTTTCTGACCAATTTAGAGGGGTTTGACACTTACGTCCATAAAGCACTTCGAAGGGGGCCATTTTTAAGCTGGCTTGATAGTTGTTGTTATAAGAGAACTCGGCATACGGGAGAGATTTCTCCCATTTCTTACCGAAGGATATAACACAGGCTCGAAGCATGTCTTCAAGCACTTGATTAACGCGCTCAACTTGGCCTTGGGATTGGGGATGATAAGCTGAACTCCATGTAATGTGAGTTCCCATAGCTTCTTGAAAACTTTCCCAGAACTTGGACGTGAAAAGACCACCACGGTCCGAACTGATCTCCTTCGGAATACCGTGAAGTGAAACGATTCTGGAGATATACAGCTCTGCTAGCTGGCTAGCAGTGATAGTCTCCTTGACAGGTAGGAAATGAGCTACCTTGGAAAGTTGGTCGACGACGACAAGAATGGCGTCGTGACCTTTCTGAGACATGGGAAGAGCAGTAATGAAATCCATCTGCACTTTATCCCACTTCCACAGAGGAATAGGGAGTGGTTGAAGAATTCCAGCAGGTTTCTGATGTTCTGCCTTCACGCGACGACATACGTCACATTCGGCAATGTATCGAGCAATGTCCTGCTTCATTCTGGACCACCAGTACCTCTGTCGGAGATCGCGATACATCTTAGTGCTACCCGGATGGATAGACAGCGGTGTATCATGAGCCTCCTTCATGACTTTGTCGGTCATCAGCTCGAAACGAGGTACTATGATGCGGTCTCGAAAATATAATGTTCCATCTTCAGCAACTGAGAAATCCCGGTACTTCTCGAGGTGAAGCTCTTTCTTCATTAGGTCAATCTCAGCATCTTTGGCTTGCGCTTCCTTAACAGCCTTCTGAAGGTCTGGCTGTACCACAAGGTTATTAAGAGAACCTTGGGGAACAATTCGCAGATTCAGCTGATTCAATTCTGCATAGAGACGAGGTTGAGCTCGCCTAACCATGAGGTTGTTACAATATGACTTGCGGCTCAGGGCATCGGCCATCACGTTAGCCTTGCCCGGGGTATATGAAATACAGCAGTCATAGTCCGTAATTGTTTCTAACCATCGTTGCTGACAGAGATTAAGATCCGGTTGAGTGAACAAGTACTTCAGACTTTGGTGATCGGTATAAATTTCACACCGATTACCCAGAAGGTAATGTCGCCATAACTTTAATGCATAGATCACTGCAGCAAGTTCAAGATCATGCACGGGATAATTTTCTTCATGCGGATGCAATTGACGTGAAGCATATGCAATCACTCTTCGCTCTTGCATTAGGACACAGCCTAATCCCTGACGAGAGGCATCGCAGTATATGACAAAGTCCTTTCGAGAGTCAGGAGGAGCAAGCACTGGAGCAGAGGTAAGCTTGTCCTTGACGGTCTGGAAATTTTCCTGACATTTGTCTGTCCACTCAAACTTAACGCCTTTGTGGAGCAGATTAGTCAAGGGCTTGGCGATCTTGGAGAAGTTCTCGACGAATCGACGGCAATAACTGGCTAGACTGAGAAAGCTTCGGACTTGCTTGGCATTCTTCGGAGGGGTCCAGTCAAGGATAGCCTGAACACGCTCCGGGTAAACGGCAATACCGTCCTTGGAAATCACATGTCCAAGGTAGGTCACTTCAGAAAGCCAGAATTCGCATTTTGAGTACTTGGCATATAACTTGTGCTCTCGAAGCCTCTCCAGAACAAGGCGAAGATGTTCAGCATGTTCTTCCTTATTCTTCGAATATACTAGGATATCGTCCAGATATACCACGACAAACTTGTCGAGGTAGTCCATGAATATGTAATTCATTAAGCGGGAGAACGTGGCCGGAGCATTCGTTAGGCCAAATGACATGACGGTGTGCTCATAGGAGCCATATCGAGTAACGAATGCGGTCTTTGGAATATCCTCTTCCCCGACACGGATCTGATGATAACCCTACCTCAAGTCGAGTTTAGAGAACACCGAAGATCCAGCAAGTTGATCATATAAGTAATTAATCCGGGGAAGCGGATATTTATTCTGAATGGTTGCCTGGTTGATAGGACGATAATCTTGGACCAACCTATTCGTTCCATCTTTCTTCTTGACAAAGAGAGACGGTGCTCCCCAGGCAGAGGAACTAGGGCGGATGAAACCCTTCCTTAAGGATTTATCGATTTCTTCCTTGAGCTCGATAAGATGGTGCGGAGGCATCTTGTAGGGACGCTTCGCAATGGGAGTAGTGCCAGGCTTCAAGTCAATAATGAACTCGACAGCTCTAGCAGGGGGTATTCCTGGAAGTTCTTCTGGAAAAACATCCGGGAAGTCACAGACAACTGGGATGTTCTCGATCCCCTCAAGTGGAGAAGCGTTCAACGCGTTCAAGGCATAGATCTGAGCCTCGGCATTCTGGGTGAGGTGAGCTTGATAATTCACTATCTCGTTCGATGGATGTAGAAGGTGTACCACTTTAGTGGCACAATTGATTGAGGCATAGTGGGCCTTCAACCAATCCATTCCTAGAATAAGATCAATATCAGAGGAGTTGAGAATAATGGGGAATGCTTGGAACTCCAACCCTTCGATATTAACCACGACATCGGGGCTAACCAAGGAGGTGTGACAGTGTCCCGCGGGAGTATTTACTCGTATCTTTTGGGGTAGCATATCACATTTAACTTCATGCATGAGTGCGAATTTATCTGACATAAATGAATGCGATGCTCCTGAATCAAATAAAATAGATGCAGGTACTGAATTAACAAGAAGTGTACCCATCACGGTTTCAGGTTGATCCGTAGCTTCAGACATGTTAACGTGGTAGTACTGCCCATGACCATAAGAAGGTCTAGCATTGTTGTTGCGCTGCTGAGGAGTACCACGGCCAGCAGAAGGAAGAGCTAGCTGATTCTGACTCTGTGAGCAGTCTCTGGCACGGTGACCTGGCTGGCCACACTTGAAGCAGAGTCCATTGTCAGGACGTTGTGCAGGAGCTCGAGGTGCTGGAGCTTGCAGAGGCTGCCTCGGCGGTGGAGGAGGCAGACGTGGTGCAGCATAGGAAGGTCAGTGAACTGGTGCTGCTGGACGATACATACTCTGAGGGATCCAGATACGGCGCTTCTGGGAAGACGAGCCCGAAGATGAGCCCGCCTCACTAGTGCGTCTAGTCGCTTCTTTATGCTTCTTCAATCCAGTCTCGACCATAATAGCCTTATTCACCAAGGTGGCGAAATCAGGGTAGTCTTGAATAAGCAGGGCTAACTGAATGTCATGGTGCAGCCCTTCGCGGAATTTCTCTTGCCTTCGTTCATCAGTGGGAACGTCCTCTTTAGCATAGCGAGACAAGTCCAAAAACTCGCGCTGATATACTTCCACAGACTTGTTGCCTTGTACGAGGTTATGGAACTCAGCCTTCTTCCGAGCTATGACAGCTTGCGGAATATAGCGGGCACGGAAAGCAATCTTGAATTCAGCCCAGGTGACGACGGTACCAGGTGGTAAGGTCTGTCGGTGAGTGGCCCACCATTGTGATGCGGGACCCTTCAGAAGGTATGTCGCAAAGGTGACATAGTTGACCTGGGCGACACCAGCAGACTCCATCTCATGGGAGATGTCACGCAGCCAGTCATCTGCATCCAATGGGTTGACGGTGTTGCGGAAGAACGACGGGTTGAGCCGCATAAATTCTGGCAAGGTGATGGAAGGTAGCGGCTGGTCGGCATTGGGACGGGGGAATTGCTGCATAATCCCTGTCATGAATTGGCGGTTGAGTTCGAACTGTTGCATCATCGCAGCCATATAGTCAGGTGGCGGCGGCAGAGGTGGATTATTGTCAGCCATCCTGCTAAATCGACAGGGGTAGTTTAGCAGAAGCCAATGCGAGTGTTTAGCGTCATGCATGATGTAACGTGACGGAATTTAAATGGTACAGCAGATGCTTAATAGTAGTCATTAAGTCATACAGAACCATACAACATCGGTTACATTCGGGCAGCATAACGGCGCAAATTCAAAAGCTAGACATGCTAGGTGGCGCACAGGCTCGCGGTAAGGAAGTACACAACGAGACATAGCAAAGGCTACATCAACGTCGGAGAAAACCACTGAAACGGGGTAGCTGCAAGTGCGGACGACGGACGTTCGTCGCTGAAGGATCCTGCGCTCCATGTGCACTCTGATGCAGAACCCTGTCTCGAACTGTAAGAAGAGGTCCACGTGCAGACGTGTGACCTCCCACAGCAGGCCAATCGATCCCTGATGGCATCTCGGTCCTGCTCGGGTAAAGAATGTGCTCCGGGTGTATCCCTGCACGAACAGCTGGTAACAACTACGTCATAGCCTCGTATAGTCGTGCTCGAGTGGCGAACAACTCGACAGCAAGAGCCCGAACAGTGCGATCCAGAGCCTGAATACAGTGAATCAGAACTCGCTGATCGTAGCGACGAGGCTCGTAAGGGGCACGGACAGCTGTGTAGAATCCAGAAGCATCTCCAGCAGGGGCATATGGAATATAACGATACTCGGAGGCATCCAAGTTAGCACTGAACTGTCCTCGAAGACGTGCGACAGCAGAGTAGGCGGCATCATGGACTGCCATCTCAATCGTCACGCCGATACCGTGAAAACGGTGTAGCTCAGTGTCTGAGTCATCCTGCTGATCGTAGATGCGAACATCAGCATAGTATTGCTCCTGGTTGAACTCACGATAAACCTCGTGGACCATGTACTCGGGGCACCAGCGGTATCCCAGCCTGATCAAGAGGGCGATCAGAACAGCTGGAAACTCAGGGATGTCTCGAGCACAGGTGCAAAGCACAAGCTGTGTCGTAGGGCGAGGTGGAAACAGACGGTCCATCTGAAATAAGAAGATTCAGGATTGTCATTCGACGACGAGAAACATAACAAATCTCGAATGGAAAGATTAAACAAAACAATGGAAAGGAAATGATTATCAGACTAATCAGATCAAAGACAGGGAAATCGCACTGAATCCAGCTCTCCGGGTGGATAGAATTATCGGGATCCTAAGTGTCGGTGTTAGTAAATTTTATTAAACCCGAATAGAAGAGAGATCAGAGTCCCAGAGTAAAGACGAGGAATAAAAGATCCTAATACCACCCAGTTGGCGACATGGGCCCGTAAGCCACACAGCCAAGTTAGTAAAACAGTTTTTGACCACTAGACTCAACTTCGGCCAAGGAATTGGAAAGGGGGATTCCTAGAGGCAGTCGGCTCTGATACCAACCTGTGACGACCCCGGCTTAATCGTGCACTAATCATACACGCAAATGCACATGATCAAGCCTAAGGACTCACTTGAAGATATCACAACACAACTCTAAAACATAAATAAATTCATACAAGCTTAATATTACAAGCCAGGGCCTCGAGGGCTTGAATACATAGCTCGATGGCATACAAGTGTCAGCGGAAGCGTCAGGTATCTGGGTACAGATATATTACAGAGAGAGAGAGAGAGAGAGATAGGCCTTCACAGAGGCGGGGTAAAAATAAAAGGTACGGTCGAAAAGGCGTGGGCCTCCTGCCCTGGACCCTCCGATCCTACTCTTGGTCGTCAGACGGCTCCTCGTAGTAGTAGTACTCTCCGGGCTGGTAGTAGTAGTGGTCGTCGACGGGGACATCTGGCTCCGGGGCTCCATCGTCTGGATGCGACAAAGGGATAAAGGGGAAAAAGGAAAATAAAGCAAACGTGAGTACTCATCCGAAGTACTCAGCAAGCAAGGATCTACACTACATATGCAACATTTTCAAAGGGGGCTGTATATGTGGTCTGGGCTGCAGAAATGCCAGAATAGAGGGGGAAAGCCTAGTCCTATCGAAGAATAGCATCTTCAGCATCTTCAACGGTCTCGCAGCATTAGAAGAGAGCAGAATAACATAATGTAAATATAGCAGTAATGTCATCAACCTCGGCCAGAGATTCTTTCTCGACTCCCTGCGAGAAAGCAATCCCAGAGCCGTACTATCCAGTTCTCATCTCAAGTTCTAGTTGTACCGATCGGGATACAACTCCGAGTGTCCGTTACCGTAGGACAGGCTATCGATAGAAGTTTCTTCCCTGCAGGGGTGCACCAACTTACCCACCACGCTCGCTTAACTCCGGCCGGACACACTTTTCTGGGTCATGCCCGGCCTCGGCTAAGCAACACGCCGCAACCCGACCAAAATACTTAACAGAGAGGTCAGCACGCCGCACTAACCTATGCCCCCAGGGGTCTTGGGCCATCGCCCCGGGAACTCCTGCATGTTACGTGCACCGCCGGTGAGCAGACCTAGCAACCCCTTATACAAGCGCGGTTGCGTTCCCAGTCCAACCCAGCGTGTGCCGCATCAGTTGTTGATGTCCATTAAGCTTCGGCTGAAGTGTACGACGCAGAACGCCCATACTATGCCCACGTGATGGTTAGTGCTATCAGGCCAGAGGCCCCTCGGATCAAATACCCAAACCGTAGTGGATTAGGAGCGCGCGGTAACGAGCAGAGACTCACGATCGATGAGACCCCGTCGCCCCGTCTCGAGGACTTGCGGCAAGGGCTAAGAATGCCCGGCCACGCCTCGTAGTTATCTCGCGGGCACCTCTCAGGTCAACCCGACTCCACATCACTTCGCATTTATGCTCGCGCGGGTACCCCTCAGGGCCGACCTGTCTTTAGTATCAAAGTTCGGTAATCAGTCATAGTATCCAAAGTCTCCGTGTGTCTGACACCAAGGGGGAACCCTGAGGAATCACCCTCAAAGGAATTCCCGCTCGATGTTATCATCAAGGTGAACGAAGGAGGAATCACCCTCGAGGTCCACACTTGAGAGATTGAGCGACGGCATCGGTATCGGGGGTGGTGTAGGAGGAATCACCCTCGCTTACCACGACCGATTAACTAACCTACAAAGTTATCATCATAAGTGCTGACGAGGTATCACCCTCGGCACTCGATAGTAAACCAGTAGTGTCGAGCATCTTAGGGGAAGTGTCGTGCGGTGTCAGGTTCTAATCTTCAATCCCGTTGCTCGGGTCTTCTGAGAGTCCAGCGGGGCAGTCGGGACAAGTGGGTCTCTGATCAGGCTCTACCCATCCTATCTAAACAGTTTAGGATAACAGGCAGGTATCAACAGTAGGCTACAATTAAACAGGCTATGCAACAGATATAGGATGGTAACAGCAGCAGTAACATCTAATGCAAGCATAAGAGGGAAGAGAATAGGTGATATCGGAATGCTCAAAATGGGGGTGCTTGCCTGTCTGCTCGACGGCAAGGGCAGGGTCGTCGGGGACGTAGTCGTACTCCGGAGCGGCGTCTGCCTCAGGAGCTACGGCAATGTCGGGGTCTACCGAAAGAGAAGAGGGGGAGGAAACAAGTAAATATAAAGCAATCAGATGCAACACAGTGCATGCGATGCTATGATGCAGTGCAGGGTTGGCTAAATATGCATCTCAGTCATTTTAGTTAATTTTAGGATTATTCTGGAATTTATTAACCGGTGTGTGTACTATTCATCTGTCGGATTCGGGCTCGGGGTTACGAGTTCTTCTACGTAGGGGGTTCCGGCAAAGAAACAGACGGCACGATCTGACTCGTCTCGTCGTTCTGAGCAACTTTCATGTTTTAACTTTTTCGATCTGAGCTACGGTTTAAAAGTTATTAATTTTCAAAGATTTATTGATTTTCTGGAATTATTTTTATTAACAGAATTGACTAAATTGATTATGACGTCAGCATGACATCACACCGACGTCAACAGTCAACTGTGACCGTTGACTGGTCAATTCTGACGTCTGGGACCCACCTGTCATAGACAGTGGGCTAACTAACTAATTAACAGAGTTAACTAACTAGGTGGGGCCCTATGTCAGTGACTGATTAGTCTAGTTAAATGTCATTAGGCCTAATCCGGATTAATTAGCTGCGGGACCCACACGTCAGTGGCCCACGGGTGCCCAGTCTGCAGTTGACTGGGTCAACCCAGTCAACTGGGGCCCGTGGGGCCCTCTGTCAGTCCCACAGGGGGCTGCCATGTCGGCGCCTGGTCAGCGTCGCCGGAGTTTCGACGCCGGCGACCAATTTAGCGGCGGCGCGGCTCGGGAGGGGGTCGGATTTCGCCTACGCTGGGTCAAATCGCGCGTGGTTGGGTTCTTTCGAACGGGCGTTCAACGCCGCGTCCAACCGTGACGGTGGCGTCGCCGGAGAAGCCCTACAGCGACGGCGGCGACGAGCGCAGCGGACGCCGGAGTTTGGGCGATGATGGTATCGGAGCTAGAGGGCACGGGGAGACATGTACGCGTGCTTGTTGGACTCGCACGAGCTCCAGGAGCTCGACGCTAGGCTCGGTTGCGCATGATGGCGGCGTTGGCCACGGCAGCGAGCTCGTCGGCGGCAGCGGGTTCGGGCTCAGGCGAAGCTACAGCTAGCGAGCGCGCGAGAGCGGGCAGAAGGAAGGGAAGGTAGAGGAGCTCACCAGGGAGGCACAAGGTGGCCCGGCATAGGTTTAGTAGCAGCAGAGGCGGCGCCGGAGACGAAGAAGAGCGGCGGTGACCCAGGGTTGAAGACGAAGCTCGTGGACGAAGCAGCGCTCCTCCGCTCCCTCCAGCTGCTCCGGTAGGCGTAGTCGACCACGGCGCTCCTCCCAGGCGCACTCAGACGAGGTGGGAAGGCCGTTGGCCACGGCAGCGGCGGATCGCGGCGACGGGGGCGCTCGGCCACCGGATCTGAGAAGGGGAAGAGAGGCAGAGCGAGCGAGAGGAGAAGGGGGAGAATGAGGCGGGGCCAGGGGGAATGTCTTAGGCGTCGCCCTTATCCCCTCCGCCTCCTGTTTCGTCGGTGGCGGCGACGTGTCGGCGCCGCGCCGGCGCGCGCGGGCTCGGCCAGTGGGAGGGCGACAGCGCGAGGGAGAGAGGTGAGGTGGGCCTGCTGGGCCGCAGTTCGGGGCACTGTGCACTAAGGCCCAGTGCACAGTGCCTCGTTTTTATTTCTCTGTTTCTGTTTCTCTTTTTCTTTTATTCTTTTCTGTTTTGATTTAATTAGGGCACCTTCGCACTTTTGTAAAATGTAGGACTTGGCCCAAATAATGTAATGCGATATTACCCTTCACCAAAACTGGTTTGGACAGATTTGGATTCCATTTTAAATTGAAATGATTTTAATTGGATTTAACATTGCTGTTTTGGTGCTGTTTCAATTTGTTTATGTCATTTAATTAGTCCAAGTGCTACTAGTGTTATTTTTATGTGTGCTCTTGGAATATTTGCTAATTAGTGAACATTTTTCCAGAGGTGCTTGAGCAAACTTATTTTGCACTTTTGAAGTTGAGTTGATTTCCATAATTGAATTTGAATTGGATCCTTAACCCATGTGACTTGGCACTGCAAAATGGTATGACTTGGCAATATTAGCAGTTGATCACAGTGGTAGTTACACAGGGGTGTAACATTTATCCCTTTTTGATTGCACCCTTTGTTTGCGTAGTAGTCAATTATTAGTGTGGTCTCTTACTGAAAATATCAAGTTGATGGTGCTCTTCCCAATGTAGCAACATTCTATAACATGTAGATTTTCGGGGTACGTCATGTCCACATGAGTATCAACGGATCGTGAGGTGCAAGGTGGCTGAAGGTGTCAATATTCATAACATACATCCGATTTATAATAATACTATGGCCCTTTAGTTATTCATAACAACAAACAACAATTATTCTTTTATGAACTACCACTTTTGCAATGATTTAAATATTATGCAATAGGGTAGAGTATACAAAACTCTATAGTGAATTATGAAAATAAACACAGAGGTAATACACTGATGGGAAGTACGGTAACTTTTACAAAGTTTACATCACATATCTTGTTGGTCATTTAGGCCGTAGTAGTTCTTGCATCAAGTTGCAACAACATGCAATAAAATCAGTATCCTTCGTGATCAACCGAAGAATTAGCGATTAACAATTTTAATCCCAGTTCCCAATAATTATTTTTTCTTGACCAACTTAATCTACATCTATAACTTGTATGACATTCATACCTGATGTGGACATTTAGTCTTCTTTTTTACTTCTAACTAGCAGGGTTTCCCGCGCATTTGCGCGGCTAGATTTATTTTATTGTCATGTATATTTTTTCAAAAATTTAATATATTAATTATGATATTTCCATAGACCATTGGGTCCACTTCTAGAGTTAAAGGCCAAAACACATGATTTGCCAGATTTGTCGGTCTGAACCATTATTCTCCCCACACCTATTATTTCTTGATTTATTCTGCCAATATGTTAATATAAATATCATCCAGAAAATGGATAAACTTAGCAATTATATCTAGAGAAGAATTATTGATCTTCGGTGGAAATCATATGCATCCAGTGGGGAGCCTAATTATATGCAAATAGTGGACCAAAGGCATTGCAGTCTTTAACATGCGAGCAAAACCATATCTCCAATTTGTACTTATGATTAAAAATTAACAATGATGGCTTAATTAAAATTGATGGTTTGTAAGGTGTTTTGATATCCAATTTCCGTGATATGATCTGCATATGGTTTTGTAAAAACAAAAGGCAAATTGCTAATATTTGTATTGTTTCATGTTCTAGTTTTCATATACGTAACAAATTTGTCTAGTGATGATGCAAAAAATATTCTAAATTTATCTATTTGTTGACTCTACATGGATTTCATACAAAAAATTAGTTTACTTCATTCAATTTTAATTTCATTTACCTATAAAACTTTATTTTTTGCATCTACCTAACAATACTCGATTTTCTTAATATCTCTATGATGTCATAACATGTGGACACATTTGGTTCGATCAACTTACTAGTTATCCTCAAAGCAATATCTAAGCCAGCAGTGACGGGATCATATCAAAAAACGATCAATGTCTTTAACCTCATAAATGAATGAGAGTCTTGTTCACCTGGGTGGACTAACATTTTTACAAAAAGAAATGTCAGAAAAATATACTCTTGTTTTCAGTTTTAGGAAGATCATTAAATCATATATTTTTATTTACTATCACAATAATAGCTATGCGTAATAAACACCATTAAAATAGTGCATGTGATCGACTTAAAAAAAGTGTATGTGATCTCAGCAAAATAGTGTATGTGAAGTTATCCGCTGACTGATCCAACTTTGTTGGATTAAGTAGTAGTATTGCATGGTTGTGAGTCAGATTCAGTTTGTAAGAACTTACACCTCTTTGTCCCTTCCTGGTTCTAAACCTTTTTTTACATGAAGCTTTCCACCATGTAATCTTGATCCTTCTCTAAATCCTTCATTGTCCCAGGGTCCACTGTTTTTTTATATACACATGAGTGTTATCTTTAATTACTTCTTATTTTTCTAATAGGACTCTCCTGTTGACTAAATCTTTTGTGTTAATATAAGCCGCACCGATCCTAAGAAAAAAGAAACACTGCACCAAGCCGGAGCTTAATTGGAGTCCCATACTAATATATATAGCTTTCTTTCTAGGCAACACATATGCGTGCACACGTCTTTTGCAGCTTTTCTGAATCTTTTGTGTTAATATAAGCTGCACCTAGCCAGAGTCTAATTGGAGTCCGATACTAATACATATAGCCTTTTTTTTCTAGGCAATACATATGCGTAGACACCTCTTTTGCAGTTTTCGTTTTACGTGAAGCTTTCCACCATGTAATCTGGATCCTTCTCTAAATCCTTCATTGTCCCAGGGTCCACTGTTTTGTTATATACACGTGAGTGCTATCTTATTACTTTTTATGTTTCTAATAGGACTCTCCTAATGACCAACCTTTTGTGTTAATATAAGCTGCACCGCTCCCCCAAAAAAAAAAAAAATGCATCAAGCCGGAGCCTAATTGGAGTCCGATACTAGGCAACAAATATTGGTTTTTTTCTAGGAAACAAATATGTTGCAGCTTTTTTAATCTGTTGTATTAATATAAGCTGCACCTAGCCAGAGCCTAATTAGAGTCCGATACTAATACATATAGTTTTTTTTCTAAGCAACACATATACCCAAGGATGTTGTACCGCGTACGTGTCATAAGCTAAAACCTGTACATTATTGTCCCCTCAAAATAGGCCAACTTCAATCAGTACTCAGAATCTTCAAGTGATGGAGTAGCATGCCACTTACCAGACGATGGAGGCTTGGAGCCAAATTTGAAGTCTTCCTTGAAGCCATCGGCAACAAGATCGTCTTCAAAGCATAATAGGGTCAGGCTCTTCCAAGCATGGCGATTAGTTCATGGGCCACAAATGCATTCTTGGTGGAAAGGTTTCGAACATGATTTAGATCAGCCACAATGCTCTGCATCTGGCGTTTGAGCCATAGATGGTGCTTGTGGTGCTTCTAATGAAGAGAAACTAAAATTTCCCTTTCTCTCAAAGTTCAAGATCTCTTCTGAGGCCTTTGCGGTACTGTGCTGATTGTGGCTTCAGTGTTGGCTTGACGAGGATGCCTTATCTGACTAGCAAGAGGACCAACGGATGAAGCATTTGGAATATGCACAGCCTCAATGTGATCAGCAAAGCTTTGGTGCACAGCATTTTTTTCACCAAGTGGCATCTTGTCAGCTCGTGGGTAGATGGTGTCATGAGGAAGATCCACTTCAGGCAGCAAGATGTGATGATTGCGACCAAAAAGTTCATAGTGCACAGTCGATCGTAATTCGATGAGGCGCATGATCCATGGTGCATACAATTTGATTCCAAACAAATCTATGCCTGAAGCCGCCAGCTGCCTTATGAAGAAATCATGAGTATTGAACCTTTTGCCGTTGATGATATTGTAGACCATTGTCTTCATGATGCCCTCAAGTTTGCGTGAAGAAGAATGCCCTTTGATAGGCCATAGAGTATGTGAAAGAATATGAAATACTGTTCAAGGCAGGTTCTCAAGGTCTTTAACTGGAAATTCAGTTGGGCAATAAGTGACAGCACGCAATTGGTTCATCATGGTGAGCATCTCAGTCATATTTGGTTCATCCTTGTGGAAGATGCTCTCTATGGCCTTCTCATAGGCTTCACAGCTAGGCTCATAGTCATCACCAGGAGTAGGAAGGTTGGTAAGCTCAAGAAGCTCTTGAGCGTGAACCTTACGATGTACAACTCCTGTCATCCACTCAAGTTCCCAAGTGTGGGGATTCCCGTTGAAGCCTTGGATGTGAAGAGTTGCATAAAATTGGAGGATCAACTCCTCATTCTAGTGTTCCTTGTCTGTGACAAAGGGCGACAATCCAACATCTCTGAAGCAATCCAGAACTTTCTCAAAGTAGGGCAGATCTGATATGGCTTCAAAACTCAGTCACTAGTGAGGATGAATCTTGTCTTGATCATACAACACACATGAGTAATAGCTTCGTTGAAGATGGCTCTAGAACCAATCAGAAGATATGCGAGGCTTCTTGTAAGGGTTCTTGGAGTGATCAAAGAAGGTGTTGTGCTCCTTCAAGCTCGTGACAATGAAAGTGCACTCAGTTGAAGCAGCACCACGATGCCTTGGCATAGGCATCTGGACCTGGGGCCTTTTGTTAATATTGAACTCATATTGAGGTCCAGGAGGCTCAGGTGGAGTGAGACGTGGCCATTTGATATAGCCTGGTTGCACTTCAGGACCAGATTTGTCTTATGCGAAGACAGTGCCATCATCATGGGCTTTGGGCTGAGCAATGTCTTCAGTTACTTGCGCTTTAGAAGATTGATGCACAATGGTATCAATTCGGGTATCTTCTTCAACAGTATCAGCTTCTGGCGCATGCTCTTCAGCAACATTTGTGTCAGCAGATTTGGCTTCAAGAGCAGTGTAGGAACGGAATATGTCTACCAGAGGGGGGGAGGGTGAATGGGAGTTTTAAATTTTCTTCGAAAAACTCAAAACTCTCGGAACCCAGCAGCGAGACGAATGAAGAACTAACTACAGCGAGCTAAACTAAGTACCGAATGGAAACTAAACATGCATCGAGAGAAATCACATGAAGGAAAACACATTGAATGTAAACATGGGAAACAGAGATAACCAGTGGAGCTCGATGGCGACAGGGTATTTGTTCGACTAGTTCGTCCTTCTGCACAAGGACTACGTCTGTTTGGAGGGGCTGTGACTTAACACGGAAGATAAACTCTCTTCACCCTATTCTCCTCGACAATTGGTTCGTCAACCAATGTCGATCACTCATGGTAGATACTTGAGGCGATCTCCGAACCTTTACATACTTCTTCTTCGAGAACCACAATCACTCTTGGTCTCTGAAGAATATGACACCTAACCGTCTAGAGAGTTTGCAGCTCTCAAGAGTAATAGGCGGAGCGTACTGGACTTAGATTCGAGTGATGCTGAACCACTATCTAATTCTTCGGCTCTAGGAGTTTTCTCTCGGTGGATTTTAAACTCAAATCGCTCAGAGAGGGGGTTGCTCAACAATTTTCTCAAAATCAAACGGAGCAGCCACCGGACAAAGCCAGTGCGGGGTGTCTATTTATAACCGCAGCCTTCCCGGATGGGAAATTACCATTTTGGACACGCGGTCCAGCCAATGGCCAACCGACACGTTTCACAACGGTCGGAATTGGGAGCAACGGTAACATTTCTTGAGAAACAAGTAATGCTAACTCCTCGGTCTGAGATAGAATCTCTCGCAGCGAAGAAGATCACAGTATCTTCCTGGCAAGTATTTGCTCGGAACACAAAGATATTTCTCTCACAACTTTCATAGGTTTTGGGTTTAGCATCAGACAATCAAAGTTTTGAACGATACACCCCTCTTAATAGTACGGTGGTCCTATTACTCAATAAAGAAAAGAAGAGCAACGAAATAAATGCTACGTCTTCACTTCGTCTTCAATCTCTTAGGACGCAATCATTTTCCTCGGACAGACACCAAACCAATTGCTTCACTGCAGCAATTTTAGAGGGGTCACTCTTGTTAACGTGATCTTCGGTGATAACCTTCGCTACACCATAGGGAGATTATCTTCGTTGTTTACATCAAACTCCTCGTGATCTCAGGGACCTGTTACTCTGTGTGCACTAGCAAACACATAAGTCCCATAGTGTTTATGTCAACAATCTCCAAAACATAAGGGGCCTATCATTGCACAAAAAATCTCCCCCTGTTTGGACAGTTGTCGACAAAACAGATAATCATCGAAGTGAAGATACATAAGTGAAAAAGTAATTCGAACAAGAGTGAATAGCGTTACTTGGCTCGATGATGAAATATACTCCCCCTAGCTAGATGTAAGCAGGGTTATAGATATGAGATAAAATCTCCTGCAATTCATTGAAGTATATAGAGGAAATTTCAATAATTCGAGATAATGATTCGCACTGATGATATATAATCCATCGAGATTGTAGTGCAATCATTCATAACTTTTGATAATAATTCCACCTGCAAAACAAATGCTTCGAGGAAGATAGTGCAGCAGGCGGGGTTATTAACATTCAGCAAATAAGTTTTACATCATAGCATAAATAGTCTTTAAGGCATAAGTTTCAAAAGACACGTGAAACGAAACCAATGGAGCGCAAAAGAGCAAATCTATCAGAACTCGATGTAATTCTCCCCCTTTTTGTCAACTAGTGTAAAAAAGGTGACGAATAACATGAGTGAGAAGCGGTGAACTTGATTCACTCAGAGGCATCGCCAGAGGAGCTGTCCGAGGAGGTTTCTGATTCTGAAGTCACTGAAAGATCTTGATCGTCAATAGCAGCAGATTTTCCTTCAGGAATGGCAGCTTGATGCTGAGATGATGAAGGCACATTGGGATCAGTCGCTTGAGTCAAACGAGAAAGCACATTTCCTTCAGCTGGTTTCTCTGTCAGCGAGGTGGCTTCAGATTCTTCAAGCAGTTTGCGTAGATTAATATCCAGCAGATCAGTAGTTGATTCTTGAACAGGTAGAGGAGTACTGCGATTTTGATAATCTTCAACTGAGAGGCCTTTGTCAATATACTCATATAGCTCTTTGAGATCAGCATCTAAGAGTTGTTTCTTGGAGAAGAACTTGGGAAGTAATTTCCAGAGCCGTTTCTTGTTCTCATCAGCAATCAGATGTGTAATTCTTGTTTGGTTGTTGATGGCATTCAGCTCGGCAGCAAGGTGTTCTTTCTCTTGTCGATCTTCAGCAATGTGTTTATGTAGCAGCTGTTGCGTACGCAGACTGACTTCAAGCTGTGATGGAGGTTGATGAGTAATCATTCGGTCACGCTTAGGCAGACGTGCCCATCGAATCCTTTGTGATAATCTTGAGTGCTTGACTCAGGCGCTTTACCCGAAGAAATATCTTGCATGACTTGCAGGGTGTCACGTACTGGAGGAATAAAACTTTTATGGCTCGCCTTTGCCAAATACTCGGTTTTCTTGGAATAATCAATCACCTTTTGAATCCAAGGTGCATATACTTTGAGGGTTTTCGGATATTCAGCAGAATCCTTCAATATGCGCAGAAACATATCCTCAACATCAAAGATATATCCCTCAGAGATTGCGTAGATTGTGTTCCAAAGAACATCAGAAATTGTACCGTCAGTATTCATCCCGTCTAGAGGGCAAATAGTGTAGGTGAGCATATGATAGAGAGTTTGATTATCGAAGGTTAAGTGCTTTGGCTAGGGAGGACCCACTACTAGAAAAAAGACTGTTAGTGGCGCACCTGTTTTTGCTATTAATGGCGCACTATAGGTGCGCCACTATTAACACGCCACTAGTAACAAATAGTAATGGCGCACCTCTGGTGCGCCATTAGTATCCCAGATAATAGTGGTGCACCACATAGTGCGCCATTACTATGTCCAACAGTGCGCCATTACTATGCCTCCTAGGGGGCCATATTTACCTTCACGTATGCCCCCAAGTGCGCCATTACTATGCCCCATAATGCGCCATTGGTATTTAGCCTCGGTGCGCCACTAATGCTCAATATGGTGCGCCACTACTATGAATATTAGGAATTATTATTTTTTGCTTTTCTGGTATTTGCACAGGTTACAAAATATCTGGTATTTGCACAGGTTACAAAATACGTTACATAGCACAGATTATAAACATCACATAATAGAATTCATCATATTAGTCTCCAAATTCGAAATAGCGAACAAAGTTCAAACATTAGCCAAGTTTAGGTCTCGAGACATTAGCAAAGTTCATCATATATATTAGCCAAGTTTGTCGTCACATTACAAAGTCGATATCGATCATCTAAACTACCATCACATAGAAGAGAGCTGCGGTCACGATGAGCATCATCGCGATGAAACTGGTCTTCATCCGGTTCCTCCTCTGCTCCCTCCTCTCTCCCGCTAGATAGCGCGCGTATCTAGCTTCCGCCTCCGCCCTAGTGGTGTAACCTTTGTAACTGTTACCGCTGAAACGGTGAACCTGTCTCCGACACTCCTCCCAGTCGTCGTAGACTCCGGGAACCTTACCCTTGTACATGACATACGACGGCATCTCTATGCACTAGACAAACAAAACGTTAGTAGCAATTCACAGACAATATATAAGCAATATATAAGTACGCAACAAAAGGATCGGAAGAGAAAAGCAACACATTAATAGCACGATTCATGGTCCTACTAATAAATAGCATCGATTACATATAAGTTGAACGACTGTCCAAACTAAAGAGACATACAAGTTCATTAAAGTTTAATTACAACATGAGCTAATTGATATTTCAGAACTACATAGCATCATTACTTTCGACTCGACTCAGGGACCGGAGCGTGGATGAAGCCGCCGTCTTTCGTGATGGTCATGAAATCGCGGTCGTTGTCAGCCTGCATTTGTAGCGTTGTTTCTATTTTACTGTTGGATGGTTGATATTTGAGGTAGAACTGCCCCGAGGTATGAAGGACATCTTGATAGATGATTTCCGCAAACTCCGACTGGATGCGAAAGAATTCTTGTCTGATGTCCGCGTCCTGGATTGCCGACAAGCATGCGGCCCAATCTTTGAGATTAGTTGGTAGCAGAAGGTGATTATGGTCCCGTACGATCGCCCGCATGTGATGGAGGGCGTAGTAGGCATCCTTCTGACCGCCAGGCGGCTGCTTGACGCAGGGGAACGTCGTTACATGGGTGAACACGTGCTTGCCGTACCTACAAATTGGCATCCTGAAGGTGCCTCCCGATTTGGCGTAGCCGGGGAGAGCATCATCAAGAACTTTCTTGATATTTGTGTAGTCTTTCTTCGACTGACGGTCCGAGTCGAAATACGTGGCCATGGAATATTTCGGGCTTAAGAGGATGAGTGTGCAATGTGTGTCACTGCACAAAACACGGAATGTTAGAAAAAAAAAAGAACGATCGAAATCTAAGAAATCATATGTTACGGGGCGGTGAGGGGATGACTTACTCGGGAAAGTAAGGCAAGAGGAAGTTATCCTTATCTGGGTTCGCCAGAATGACGCCTTCGAGGTATGAACTCGTGACTTGCCGGTCCCCAGCGCTGCCCAAGATCTTGGCACGCATGTAGAAGGGGTCGACTATCACGATGTCCGGGGTCTTGTCTCTAATGATCCGCATCTCCATACTGAGCGAAAATAGCCGAATGAAGGTGTAGTGCAGTGGATGAAGGTTAAACATAGCGAAGATGTCGTCAAACCACAGGATGATCATACCCCCGATGGTGCTATCGACAAAACCCTTGCCCTCTGGCACCTTGGCCACGAAAACCGGGTATGCCACATCATTCTCGGAGAGACGCCGCTTCTCCATAGAAAGAACACTGTCATGCAGACTCCGCATAGCACCGGTTGCAGCATTGAGCAGATTAGTCGGTAGCATCGGCCTACCCGCCACATGCACCCTCCTCGAGATATCCTTAGGTGAAGGTGGCCCGTCCTAAGCACGGATCGTACTCGGTGCCGGCTGGCTCGCACCCTTGTTATTTTTTCTTTTCCGTCCCTTCTGCTTCTTCTGCTGTAATGGGATCGAGTTCTGCTCAGAGACCACCTTCTTGAGTGTGTTGGGGCTGATAATATTTCGCACCTCGGCTATCTGAGGCTCGGTGAAGGCGGCAGCTGGAGGCGTCTCCTGAGAACTGAACGCCAGACGACGCCTGTTGCAATTGGGTTTCTCCGCGGTACCAGCTAGATCGCGATCGTCTTTTGCAGGGTTTGGTTCTTGAGAAGGATGCCCCAAGAATTCGTCACCGTACCCATGTTCGTTGAAGTACTTATCGACGTTGGTAAATGTACCGTCGTCGCCCGGATCCTGTGCCATATGCATGTCCGGATCAGCTGACGGCGGTAGCGTTGCGGCGGTCTTGCCATGGCTTGGCGCCGGCACGACTTGTGGTGTTGTCTGTGGGGTGGTGTCCCCCGCCCCCAAACGAATCTGGCTCTTCGGCCAAAGCATGGACCAGCCTATGCAGGCGCTGAGGGTCATCACATCATCTTCGTCGGCCCCAGGGGGTCGATACGGAGGTAACAAGTCGTCGCAGCCCCCCAGCACCCGAACCAGTTGGACCCTATACACGGTGGGTGGCATCGGATTACCGTGGAACACGCGGTTGCCCGGTTGAACGATTCTGGCCTTGGCGACATCGATCAACTCGCCGTCCACGAAGTGCAGGAGAGTGCATGGAACGTTGGCGGCGCCCTGCGAAAACATGTAGGGCGTCAGGGATGCCCAGTCAAAGGCAAGGAGATGAAGTCATTGGCCGAGAGGCTTAGTTACCGTGATGGCGTCGAGCTCGGCTAATGTCGAGGCACCGCCAACGGCGGGCGTGCAAGTGACGGAGGGGCCGCTTGCTGCCGAGGTGTCGGCCGGCGTATTCTTCCCACACCCGGGTGCATTAAGCTCCAATGCCGGCGCCGACGCCGGAGACACCAATGGCGCCGGCGCGTTGTGCGAGTTGCTGCCCGTGAAGCTGGGAATCGGGGGCGGCCCCTGTTGGCCACCCGCAATCCACGCCTACAACCCCTCAACCAAGGTAGGCATAATGGCGGTGATCGTCGCGCCCAGTTGGTCTCGCACTTGCTCTTCGACTATCTCCGGAATCCGCGCCACTTGTGCCTTGAGTTCTTGAACCTCGCGCTTCTAGCTTTCTGAGCTGGTCATTCTCTCCTTTCGCCCAGCGTTATAGTATTCCGACCATTTCGTGGACAAGCCTTTGCCGGCCACACGACCAGCTGACGACGGCTTACTGAACTTATCCTTGTGTTTCATTACGTTCAACGCCCTATTTAAAGTGGTGTCCCAAGGGGAGCTCTGAGATGACCCCGCGCTACTGCTTTCAGTGTCCCGCGGAAGGAACGTGAACCATTTAGAAATTTGGCTTCATTAATTAGAATGCAACCATATGGATCTAATTACGCGGGGGTGTATTCCTTACCAGAACAAGCTCAAGCGCCTTGGTCTTCGGATCCGTGGTAAGCTCCTTTGTTACCGGGTCGACCTTGTACCGGGCCCTGACATAGTACCTGGTCTGCTTGTCACGGTATTTATCGAAGAGGGGCGGTAAGCCTTGCTCAGCACGCTCCGCGTCCTCCTTGTCCCATATAGGTTCCGCCACTCTGTAACCGCCGGGACCGAGTTTGTGGACCCCTAAGTTCAAGTCCGGCATATCTTTCCCCCACTGACTTGATTCCGCAGATGCGTTGCTCTCGCACTTGATCTTGAACTCCCGGTAGTCAGCTTCGCTGATCGAAGGATTTGTCTCCTTGATCTTCTCATAACTATCACCTCTTAGAATCCTTCTCTTCACCGCGGCTCTCCAAGTAGCCAGGGCTGTGCTCATCTTCGTGAGGGCGGCACTGTTCACTTTATTCCCTGAGAGGCGTGTGTTTGCGAAGTCACCGGGGAACTTGTATCGTTCGTGCAGCTTCGTGAAGATGAGGTTGCGCAAATTCCCTCGGTCACGATGCCTTAGGTTCTCGGTGTTGATCGAGACGGTGCTCCGGAGAATGCAACCGAGTTGTCCCGCGTACCCACTGACTTATTCTTTGGGCGCCGTTGGATGCCCACTGGAGGACACTTTAGTAAATTCCTCCTTGACGGTGCCGAGCACGTTCGGGCGCCGGTCCTTCCGTTGACTCTTTGGTTGGCTGCCATCTGTGCGTGCACTGCCATCATAAGTGGTGGCATCCTCGGCGGCACCATCAGTGGTGTCATCCCCGACTCCACTAGGGGTTGTGTAGTCGGGATCGGTGTCTTCCGCGGCGTCCTCATAGCGGTGAGGTTCTTCCTCCATCTCCTGGGACAGCTCCCAGAATGCCTTGCCCGAACCGCCGGCCTCATCATTGTTGGCCATGTTCGCTCTAAATAGGAAAAAAGGCTACTAGAGTTATTTCTTAAATGCAGTCTAGGAAAAAAGCCTACTGAACTTGACTGTGGAGACATTAAGTTGTCCAC
Organism: Thinopyrum elongatum; assembly: GCA_011799875.1. NCBI lineage: Eukaryota > Viridiplantae > Streptophyta > Magnoliopsida > Poales > Poaceae > Thinopyrum > Thinopyrum elongatum. Next base: position 607,587,508 of record CM022299.1, on the reverse strand, counting down.
TTGCAAAATCAAGAAGGTACACTTGTGATTGTTATTTTCTTGCATTTATATTGATGCTTGCATCAGAATCTATCTATCTGAACTTGGTATTCTTAAAAAAAACAATCTGAAATTTCTCCTTAATTTACTACTCCTATATTAAAGCGCATACTGTAAACAGCTATGTCTTTGGCATTGCGCAACTTCTCCCTGTACTTCTCCCTGTAACCTAACTCAGTCTTATATTTTTGGTGTACTAGGTTGGTATTGGAGGTCCCCTTATTAATTCTAATGATGGGAGTTTTGTTAGGATTAACTTTTATGATAATACCGATAAAACCCCTTTCCTGCCAAGGAGTAAAATTGTTGATGTCTTAAAAGGGATTGATCTTCCATCGCAAAGCTATTCTCTTTTAGACAAACATTTAACAGGAGCTTACATCGTGAATCTGAACAACAGGAGTAACTAGACTGCATTTAACAGGAGTACACTACTAGAGTTAACAAATTGGGCATCTTCTAGGTCAAACTATAAATGTTGATTAATTTTTGTTTCGGTTGAGAATCGGGCACCTTCTAGGTCAAGAAAATTGGGCATGACCTTTGCTAATTTTCTTGACCTAGGAGTGCCCCATTCTCAACCGAAACGGAAATTAATCAACATTTCAGGAGAAAGGGGTCATTTCAGAAGATCACAAGTTCAGAAGATCTACAGTAGCAGCAGCATCACAAGTTGACAAAATTCAGTGAATATAATGATCAACTCTACAGTAGCAGCAGCATCACAAGTAGTACAGCAGCAGCATCATCACAAGTAGTACAGCAGCAGTAGTGAATACAGTTTTTATAGCATGTACTTTGGGTTCGGTTCTCTCGAGAAAAAACAATGCAGGTTTCTGCATTATTTACCATGGTTGGTATTAATTTTTGAACCATGATTTGGTATTTTATTTGACATGCTGGCTTGGGAAAGGCACCAACAAGGTCCAAAGTATAGCCCTGATAACTGCATTCAGCCACTGAAATAACCTGAGTACCAGGTAACTAAGTAAGACTGCATGCGACGATCTCCAAGATATAAAAGACCAGCCAGGTGAATTCTTCAGTGAAAATGTTAGGCAAGAATAGCAGTCCAGTGTATTATTTTGCGGTGGTGCATATGTTCATATCCTACTATGTAGCACTATTATAAGTTTGAATTTGATTCTGTTTGAACACTTTTAATATTGTTTCCATTGTTTAAAGTAGTACAACAGCAGCTTGAAATGAACTAAGACCCTAATAGCTAGTTTGATCGCGCGCTGTTACTTTCTAAACTCTTTTTTATCAAATCTAGCACATGATTGCATCTTGAACTGAACCAACATCAAAAGAAAAAGACTACAACTTTGAAGACCACATCGATCAGCTTATCCTATCAACACAAATTACACACATATTCTCCCTAAACCACCCCAATCAAACACTTTTCAGAAGCTAAGTTGCATTGCACACCCATGAGCCATGACTTATAAACACAATTACTAGAGCAGCAGAGAAATTCATCCATAATTTGTGCTAGGTATGAGACAGCGGAGCCCGGGAGCGAGGTCGCCGAGAAGGAAGAGGGGAGAGGAGGCAGAGCTCACCGGGGATGCGCAAGGAGGCCCTGCGAGAGCTTAGTAGCAGCAGAGGTGGCCGGAGTTGAGGAAGACGGTGGCGACCCGAGGAAGAAGATGAGGTGGATCCGGTGCTGTGCGGCTCCTCGGGTTTGCGCTCCTGCAGGGACGAGGGAGGGGCGTGAGTAGCGGGCGAGAGGGAGGGAGAGCGCAGCCGGGGAGAGGAGGAGAGGGGAGGACGATCGGCTCGCGCGCGCACCTCGCAATGCCGGCGGCGGTGGAGCGAGCGCGGGCGGACGGCGGCGTGCTCCCGCGGGGGTCGTCGGGTTAGGTGGGGCGCGCGCACCTCGCAATGCCGGCGGCGGTGGAGCGGGCGCGGGCAGACGGCGGCGTGCTCGATCCCGCGGGGGTCGTCGGGTGAGGTGGGGCGCGCGTCGACGTAGGGCACATGGATCTGACGAGGGAAGGAGAGAGGCCAGAGGGAGAGGGGGAGTGGGGGGAGGGTTAGCAATGGCGCACCTTTTAGGGGTGCGCCATGAAAATACGTATACCAATGGCGCACCTTCTAGGGGTGCGCCATAAACACCGTGATAGCAATGGCGCACCTTCTCCTGGTGCGCCATTACTATCTTTTTTTTTGGATTTCTAGTTGCATGTAATAATTTTTTAGAAAATGACCATACGTACATTTTAAAATGTTACGATATAAGTAGTTATTACTAATTTTCAAATACTTGCGTTGCAAAACATTTGTGAATTGGTAAAACATTTATGAATATGAAAAAATATCATCAAATTTGAAAAAATATTCATGAATTCAAAAAGTGCCCATGAAATTTAAAAATATTCATGAGTTCAAAAAATATTAACAAATTCAATACTTTTCGTGAGTTAGAAAAATGTTCGCATTTTCAAAAAATTGTTTGCAAATTTAAGCAGGAAAAGGAACATTGAAAAATAAAATACCAGAATAAACATAAATAAAAATTGGTATATCAATGGCGCACCTCCTAGGGGTGCGCCATAAATACCTTGATAGCAATGGCGCACCTTCTCCTGGTGCGGCATTAATAACTTTTTTTTACCAGAATAAACATAAATAAAAACAATTAAAATACCAGAAGAAAACACAAAGAAGCCCAAGGTGCCTGTAAATGATGATTTGCAACAAAACAAGAGGGAGAAGAACAAAAATTCCAAATCCAGGAAGAAAGTGGTCGATACTTCAACTTGGTGATGGAGAAGTTACAAAATATTAAAGGAAGGTAAGTACAGACAACATTAATCCCCACTGTTTTGAACAAAACAGGTTACTGGATAGAGGACTAGAACAGAAGAAATGCCATTTCCATATGTCGAAATACAATCGAGAAATGAAGACTACAATTTAAATACAATCGATCTTAGCTATCTTTTCACAATCTTCTTGCCCTTCTTTTTCGCAAATGGAGTTCTTCTCTTGAACGGACGTCCTTTAGGTAGGGTGGTCCTGCTTCTTCTTGTGGGGTATGGTACTTCATCGTCGTCGTCATGTTCCATCTTCGGGTCGCCGTACTTGTCGAAGTCTTGCTCATTGGCGACTCCATCCATTCCGATGATCTTCCTTTTGCCTCTCCTCACGACAACACGACTGGGCTTTGACGGGTCGGTAATGAAGAAGCATTGGTCCACTTGGGAAGCCAGTACCCATGGCTCATTCTTTGCGGTGACGTTTGCACCCGCGGTCTTGGATTTGGCTTCGGGTATAACCATGGTGGTGAAATACCGGTCTTCTTTTAGGACGCTCTTGGCCCATCTGACACGGAACATCGGGACCTTCTCTCCAGCGTAGCTCAGCTCCCAGATCTCCTCGATCCTTCCGTAGTATCTGTCCTTGTCGTTACCGGTGTAGGATTCCATCGTTACCCCGGAGTTCTGATAATCATCACTCTTCATGTCCTTTTCCTCGGTGTAGAATGTGTAGCCGTTGATATCGTACGCCTCATAGGTCATCAGGTTGTGCTCGGCGCCCTGTGACAAGGCGAATATGAGTTTTTCTTCCACGGAAGAATCCTCATGTAAAGGGTACGACAGAAGCTTGTCCTTGAACCAACGCGTGAAACATGAGTTGTGCTCTTTGATTATATCTCCGTCCGTCCTCTGTTGGCCTCGGTCATTGTACGTCTTCTCAATAAAGGTTTGGTTCTCTACCACCCAAGGATCGACCACGTCTATGTGTTGTAGCGCGACTAGGTTTGCTCTTTCAAAGTCGGCGAGTCGACCCTTGAAGTCGACATGCATTTCGCGGCGACCCCATCCAGCGAGCCTGCCGAGGTGCCTGTTGACGGGCAAACCAACGGGGTTCTCGATGCCTAGATAATTCGTGCAGTAGGAGATGCACTCTTCGGTCAGAAAGCCCTTGGCTATGCTTCCATCTGGACGTGCCCTGTTGCGAATGTATATTTTGATGACACCATTCATCCTTTCGAACGGCATCATGCTGTGCAGGAACGTCGGCCCGAGTTGGATGATATCCTCCACGATATGGACCAGCAGATGCACCATAACGTCGAAGAATGCGGGCGGGAAGTACATCTCAAGCTCGCATAGTATCACCACGATCTCTTCCTGTAGCCTTCTGAGTTGCCTCACGCCAACCGACTTCCGAGAGATGAAGTCGAAAAAGTTGCATAGGCCAAATAGCGTTTCACAGACGTGCTTGTCCATGATCCCACGGATTGCAACTGGAAGTATCTGCATCATCAGCACATGACAGTTGTGAGACTTCATCCCGCTGAACTTCTGCTTCGCTGAGTCTAGGTATCTGCTTATCTTCCCCGCGTAACCGTAAGGAAGTTTTACTCCTACGAGGCAGGTGAAAAACTGCTCGATCTCCTCCTGACTTAGAGTGAAGCACGCGGGAGGGCAGTCGTATTCGATCTTCTTGGCCTTTTTGCCTTTGCGACGACTTTCCGTGTCCTTCGCCTCATCATCATTAGGGCGTTTTGCGTGAAGCTCCTCCCTGATGCCCATTGATTGCAAGTCTGCCCTTGCTTTCGGCCCATCTTTGGTCCTCTCTGGCATGTTGAGCAGGGTACCAAGCAGACTCTCGCACACGTTCTTCGTGATATGCATGACATCAAGGCTGTGAGGCACACGGAGGATCTTCCAGTACGGCAAGTCCCAGAAAACCGACCTCGTTTTCCATACCTTCAGCAGCGGCTCTGGCGCCTTTCGCTTCTTTCCCGGCGGTGGGCACTCTTTCCAATTTTTCAACAGCTCGTCTATTTCCTCGCCGCTCCTCGTACGCGGGAGTCTTCGGGGTTCGGTTTCACCATCGAACAGATCCTTGCGTTTTCTCCATGCGTCATCGTCGCGAAGCCACCTTCGATGTCCCATGAACACGGTTTTCGAAGACCCGAGATCTCTATCTAGCTGGCGATACGTTGTGTCATCCATGCACCTGACGCATGCACGAAATCCGTGGACCACCTGCCCCGCGACATATCCGTAACCGAGATAGTCTTGCACCGTCGTGAGCAGTGCGGCTCTCATAGGGAAATATTCTTTCTCTGCAGCGTCCCACGTATTGGCTGGCGTTTTCCACAGCGTGTTTAGCTCCTCTTTCAGCAGCACCAGATACAGATTGATGTTGTTCCCTGGTTGTTTCGGCCCTTCAATTAGCATACTCATATGAATGTACTTCCTCTTCATGCACTTCCAGGGGGGAAGGTTGTACATCCACACAAACACAGGCCAGGTGCTATGTGTGCTTCTCTGGCTGCCAAATGGATTGACTCCATCGGTGCTCGCGCCCAGCACGATGTTCCTTGGACCGTCCCCAAATTCTGGGTGTTCAAAGTTCAACGCTTGCCACTGGCTCGCATCCTTAGGGTGACTCAGCATCTTGTCTTTTTTATTTATCTCCGGATCATTTCCGTCATCTTCTTGCTTCTTCTCCTCCCTATCCGCGTGCCAACGCAGGAGCTTTGCTAGCTTAGGGTCTACGAAATACCGCTACAGACGAGGAGTGATCGGAAAGTACCACACCACTTTTCGAGGAGCTTTCTTCCTCTTCTTGTATCGAGTGACGCCGCACACCGAACATATGGTAGACTCCGCGTGCTCGTCCCGATAAATGATGCAATCATTCATGCACACATGGTATTTCACGTGCGGTAAATCCAGAGTACACATGATTTTCTTTGCCTCCTTGAAACTGGTTGGGCACTTGTTCCCCTTGGGAAGACGTTCATGCAGAATGACATGTTCTCGTCGAAGCATGCGTCGGTCATTTTGTGTTTTACCTTCATCTCCAGAGCCATGAGCGTTACTTTCAGGCGGGTATCCTCGGGCCTGCATCCTTCATACAATGGAGTAACCGCGTCTATCTCCAGTTGATCCAGCTTGGCTTTCTCTCTGGCGGCAGCTCTTGCGTTACCCGTCTGCTTGAGAAGCAGCTCTTGAATATGAGGGTCATGCACCCAGCCCATCGATGGTCCATCGTCGTCTGCTCCGGCATCTTCATCTTCATGATCATGCCCTTCATCTTGATCTTCCTCATCATCATGTCCGGCATCTTCTACATGATGACTGTGTCCTGCATCTACTTCGTGATCATGTCCTGGAGATTCTTCGTCTTCTCGCCCGCCCTCGCCGCTATTGTCTTGCTTCCCTTCCTTATTTCATGCCTGGCCCCCATGGACAACTTCATAATCATCTTCATCACCTTGCCACCGATAGCCATCCATGAAACCACGCATGAGCAGGTGGTCCCGCACCTGTCTGGAATCCGGGTCCATAAGGCTCCTCACCTTGCATCTTCGACACGGACATCTTATCTCCGTCTCGTTCTTTTGAAGCATCTCAGCCTTCGCGGAGCTCAAAAACCTATTCACGATGCCTTCGGTCATCGTGCGGACCATGGTTGCCTGCGGGGTAGAGCAAAATGATATTTTAGAACCAAAATTTTTTTTGGCATGACTTTGCCTAAAAATAGGATCGAAAAGAATGCATAGTGCCAAATTCTCGCCGAAACGGAAATGAATCAACATTCCGGCAAAATATTGGCAACTATCGCATTTCAAATACTGGTACCTCCAAACACAAACATATGCAACACCACAAACATACGTAGATCTAGGCCATAAAAAGTGTGCACGTTGTTGGAGGGAGAAAAAAGTAGATCTAGAACATAAAGAAAGCTTTCCCCTTACTTACCTATCAAAAAAAGGAAATTTAACCACTTAATTTGGGTGAATCTATGGTGCAAATGAGGTGAGGAGGAGGAGGCAGCCGAGACCAAGCTTGGTAGAGGTGGAGAGAATGAAGTGGGGAAAGTGAGTGTGGTTGGTGGCTGTCCAAAATATCTAGCTGCTCTCAGGTTACCAATGGCGCACCTCCTAAGAATGCGCCATTGGTAACCAGGGTTACTAATGGCGCACCACCAGGTGCGCCATTACTAGTTTTGAAAAAAAAAATTGTTAGTAGTGGCGCACCGTGGGTGTGGTGCGCCATTACTAGTTAAAACTAGTAATGGCGCACTATCCCTAGGTGCGCCATTACTAGTTTTGAAAAAAAAAAAAAAAAAAAATTTGTTAGTAGTGGCGCACAGAGGGTGTGGTGCGCCATTACTAGTTAAAACTAGTAATGGCGCACTTTCCCCTGGTGCGCCATTACTAGTTTTGAAAAAAAAAATAAAAAAAAATTGTTAGTAGTGGCGCACCGTGGGTGTGGTGCGCCATTAGTAATATGGCCATTAATGGCGTACCTATATCTGGTGCGCCACTGCTATATAGCAGTGGCACACCACATACATGGTGCGCCATTAATGTCCATATTAGCTATAGCCGTTTTTCTAGTAGTGACCATTGTAGTCATGAATCTTTTCTTTGTCCATGGTGCACCGAAACATATCATATGAAATGGCGTCGATGTTGTGCACTTGGATTTCAGTTTTGCCATGCTCAAAACAAGGGAAATGGAATTACGAGACAAAATCCCTAGAGGTGCACTTGATGCGTTGCCCTTCGGTCATCCATTCCATGATCCATTTGGAACTGTCAGATTCATCACTCGTGATGTATAAGGTTGCATAGAACTGTAGAATAATCTCTCGGTTTTAAGGATGTTCGAATGAAAACACACTGGTGAGGCAAAAGTCTTCCACATTTTGCATCAGCTGATCAAAACAACCAATACTCTTCATAGCTGAGATGCCTGGGAACTCATGAGGAAAAAATTTCTTGCTGTCATAGAGAATCTGAGAATAATAGATGGCCTGTTCCTAAGTCCAGAAACGAGGTGATTCAGATGTGCGCGGCCCATTGTAAGGACTTTCTTGAAAGAATTTAGGGTGCGTATTCCGATTGAATAGCGGTCCTTTGACACTAGCACCAGTCTTGAACAGGGGCTATTCTTCTCGAGTAAATGGATATTTGAGTTCATCCTCGACTGAAATCACTACATCTCCATATATCACGGAGTTGGTATGACAAGCAAAAACTGATTTTTGCTCGGATGGTCCATCATCTGGGATTCTTGTCACAGTGTCGATTGAAATTCGTAGTTGAGAGGGAGCAGATTCTTTAATAGGTGGCACTGAAGTTGTAACAGGCACTAGAGACTGACGGGGTTGTTCTTTGGCAGTTGTTGGTTGTGCAAAGGGAGGAACCGAAACATTTGGTTCTTGACGAGCCGGAGAGGCTTCAGGCTCGGACTGAGAAATTTCACCTTCTTCTGAGACATGTGGCTAAGAAGGAATATCATTTTGAATAGGGGAGGCCACAGCCCCTGGTTCAGTTGGCCTAGGCGAGGGAATTTCTGGTTCAGGGGAGTTTTCTTTCGTGGGCTGAGCATCAGAAAGATTAGGAGACTTTGTAGTCGTAGGAGGAGGAGCATCTTCTTCACAATTTTCTTTCGCTTCTTCATCTGTGTCTGCTTAGTGATAACCCACAAGTATAGGGGATCGTTTGTAGCCTTCTTCGATAAATAAGAGTGTCGAACCCAACGAGGAGCTAAAGGTAGAACAAATATTCCCTCAAGTTCTATCGACCACCGATACAACTCTACGCACACTTGACGTTTGCTTTCCCTAGAACAAGTATGAAACTATTTTGCGAGAATAAAACTATGAGTACTTTGCAAGAATAAAACTACGAATAAATTGCAAGGTGGTAAAAGTGGATAGCTTTTGTCAACAAGAAAGTCATTTGTCCCTAGGCAATCGATAACAAGTACCGGTAATCATTCTTGTAATTTTATATGAGGGAGAGGCATGAGCTAACATACTTTCTCTACTTGGATCATATGCACTTATGATTGGAACTCTAGCAAGCATCTGCAACTACTAAAGATCATTAAGGTCATGAAACCCAACCATAGCATTAAGTATCAAGTCCTCTTTACTCCCATACGCCATAACCCACTTATCCACGTTTAGGTTGCTGTCACCCCCGCAAAACCGACAATAAGCAAACCATGAACGCATTGCAACACCCTACAGCAGGGACCCCTCATGTTTGCACGAGACGGAGGGCACCGTAGGATAGCACCATAAATAAAATATACAATCATACCAACCAAGATCACGATTAACCCACAGGACAAAACGGATCTACTCAAACATCATAGGATAACCATAGATCATTGGGAAATAATATATGGGGTTGAGCACCATGTTTAAGTAGAGATTATAGCGGGGAGAAGTGGTGTTACACCGCTGCATAGAGGGGGAGAAAGTTGGTGTTGACGGTAGCAAGATTATTGATGTAGATCGCCGTCATGATCCTTGCCCCGGCGGCACTCCGGCGCCACCGGGAGAGAGGGGGAGAGAGCCCCCCTCCTTCTTTTCCTTCCTTGGCCTCCCCCCTAGATGGGAGGATAGTTCCCCCTCTGGTCCATGGCCTCCATTGCGGCAGAGGGGCGGGAGCCCCTCCGAGATTGGATCTCCCTCTCTGTTCTCTTCTGTTTCGCGTTCCCCAGATCTGGCCGAAAACCATTTCTTATATTCCCGGAGATCCGTAACTCCGATTGCGCTGAGATTTTAACACGATTTTTTTCTGGATATAAGCTTCCCTGAGCCTGAAGTAGAGCTCCAACTGACATCCGAGGAGGGCACAGCCCACCAGGGCGCGCCTGGCCCCTGGGGCGCGCCCTGGTGTCATGTTGGGGCTCTGGGCCCCCGTTTGCGTTGATTCCAAGTCCCAAAAAGCACATATATTCCAAAATAATTCTCCGTAAATTTTTATCGCGTTTGGACTTCGTTTGATATGGATTTTCCGTGAAACAAAAAACATGCAAAAAAGAGGAACTGGCACTGGGCACTGGATCAATATGTCAGTCGAAATAAATCATATAAAATGTTGCCAAAAGTGTGTGAAAGTTGTATAATATTGGCATGAAACAATCAAAAATTATAGATACGACGGAGACGTATCACTTAGCAGTGAGATCAATGTGTCCCTTGACAAGATCATTAGAGCCAGTGGCTTGTGCTTGATGATCAAGGCAGATCTTTCGAATAATATTGTCCAAATCAGAGTGAAAGCCCAATCTTCTATTGCAAAGTTTAGTCAAAGCCCGATTGACATCCATGTATGATTCTTCAATTTGTTTGATGAGAAACTTGGAGGTTGTAGCTTTCATGTGACTATCAAGATCATTGAGTTCGGCAGTGAGGTTGTTTATTTCAACGGATTCTTCTCTCATATCATGAACAAGATCAGAAGCTTTAGAAATGACTTCAGGTGGAATTGGCAGAGATGCCAATTCACCATTTAATATATTTTCCACAAATTCTTCAAGCTGCTCCATGATAAATACCTGATTGTAATAATGAGGAGCATCGGATCGAACATCAGTCTATGCAACTGGTGCAGTCTGCACTGGAACTTGCTGAGTTGGTGGCATAGAAGCCAGTGGTTGCATTAGCTTTGGAGCAAACTTAGCAGCCTTCTTACTCGGAGCATCAGCTTGAGGAGCACTTGGCTTGGCAGTAGAAGCTTTGATTTACTTCACCTTTGGCTTTGGAATTTGTTCGCCTGGTTTGGCTGTGCTGACAGGGGCATCAATTACCAAATCCTTCATGTTGATTGCCTCACGATGTGGAGTTGTATCCACATGATCTACCATAGTGACAGTGGTAGGAGGGGTCTTTCTTTTCAGAACGATCTTCTTCGGAGGTACTATTGGAGCTGCACAAGCTCGAAGATCAGGCAGCACTATAGAAGTTGTAATGTTCACTTGCTCAGAGTGAGAAGCTTCAACTTCATCCTTTGTGGGTGGAGGATCATCTTGATCGGAAGAATTGCTTTCGGCATTTCTATCAGTTGGTTCAGCCGGCCACTTCTTCAGTGCACTCTTCTTCTTAGCACTGGGATCATGGTGCGCTTAGAGCGTCCTTCAGCTTTCCCCTCAGCCTTTTTCATTTCGACGTCAGATTTGAGAAGACAACGTTTTTCTTCTTCTCGAGCTCCTTCCTTTTCTGCCTTCTTGGCTCTCTTTTCATTGTTTTTCTGGCGCTTAGCCAATTCATCAGGATATGATGCAGGAGTCTGAAGGGACGACTTGTCAGCATTTGGTGGTGGCGGCGACCTTTCCTGGGGATCACTTGCTCGAATGAGGCCAATTTCACGGCAGTCACCCCATGGCGGATGGAAAGCAAAGTTCTTTGCAAAACTAGGATGAATCATCTCATAGTTGAACCACTTGCGTACCTAATGACGTTGAATCCTCTGCAGACGCCTTGTCTTGTCTTGTGCTGATTCTCCCGGAACAGTTATATAGTTATCATGAGAGATATACTCAGCCGAATTTGTGAATGGTTGCCTGCCACGTTTCTTTTTCTTCAGAGCATCTCCTTTTTGCTCATTAGTATTTTGCTCAGATCTCTTTCTTTTTCTGGTTGATGGGCCTACCGTTGGGCCCTTGGCATTTGGAACCTTTGACTCATCTGCTGTACCCAACATTGCCTCTTCTTCATCGGCCAAGCTCATTGGCCGAACAGAATCTTCAATAGATTGCATGTTCCTATGAATAAGAATAGGTGCGAGGGAAAATGGAGAGACAGCGTTACAAATGCTCGCAGCGAAGATTTTTTTTGAACGAATACTTTTTGATGAAGAATTAGATGCAGACTTTGAGAAATGTTTCGAATGAAAGAAATGGATAGAACAAACTAGTAGGTCCGAAGAATATACTAGCCAGCATGCTATGCATTCCATTCGTGCGATACATATCACAAGCCCTAGATCTGAAATTTTTCAGATGTGAGGGACAACTACAAACCACATCCGCACAAGTTACCTAAGCAGTAAAGATCTACGATATGCGGTAAAATCAGAGAATAATAACCGTAGATGAACTCAAACGAGAAGAATGGAAGATAGAGTTCACGCCACACATACCCTAGCTTGGTTATGCGAGGCAGCTACGGCGACGCGGCGAGAAGATTTTCCGCGGCTGCGATGAAGGACTCCGGCGACCGCTTTCCGGCAGTGAAGCGGCGAAGGGATCATCGGTGTTGAGGTCAAGGTGGAGCACTACGGCGAGGGTTTCGGAGGAGATGGTGGCGAGGAAGAAGAAAAGTAAGCGAGGAAGAGGGGGCGACACGGTTTTTATATGCGAATGGAAATAACTGCACACGGGGAATCTGATCGAACTACCACTATCTAGAGACTATTGGGATTCAACAGACAAGATGGGGTGGCAGTTGATGGATTGCATGTGGCAACCGTCATAAAAGATCGTGGTCCTGACTTGGGCGGGAAACCCCAAATTTTGGACAGCTTTTGCCAAAACAGATTAATGTTCGGACGGAACCTTAATCGTGGTCAAGGACACCAGATAAAGTTTCGTTCGAGATGAATTTGAGCATTTGTAACGGAACAACATAGACTGGAAGAGATAGAACAGAGGGAAAAATAGGGTCCTAGGCATTTTACTCAGACAAAGAAACACAAACACCCAAACAAATGGCTATGAGAGAAATGCATTCGGACTAACACAAAAACTTTGATTGAAAAGAAATTCAACGAACGAAAATTGTGGTGGCGTGACCCACCGTATAAGAACTGTATGACCCAAAGCGTCGCACAATTATCGTGGCACCTGGTTAGTCTAGTTCTTCGTTAATGTATTCACTCTCAGAAAGAAATTTTCACTTTGTCAAAAAAATTAAGCTCTTTGAGTGTTATGCACCCATTCCTTCTATGATGCGGAAGTGTTAGCACGGGTGCCGAGTCCAGCTTACTGCACGTTTACGAAGTCTAGGATATTTAGCTCACACCGTAACGCATAGAATCATCCACATATATTTGACATACAAATAGATCATTATCAACAGCACGAGAGAAAAGTGTGGGATTAGTGGATCCTGGCTTGAATCCTTTGTCGAGCAACAACTTCTTCAAGGTGTCATACCATGCTCGAGGGGCTTGCTTCAGCCCATATAGGGCCTTTTTCAACCTGAAAACTTTGTTAGGAAACTCAGGATGTTCAAAGCTAGGTGGTTGTCTAACATATACTTCCTCATCAATTTCACCATTTTGGAAAGCACTTTTCACATCCATTTGATACAACAAGATATCATTGTAATTTGCATAAGCGAGAAGAATATGAATTGCCTCAAGGCATGCAACAGGAGCATAAGTTTCACCGAAATCAATACCTTTTACCTGTGTGTACCTTGAGTAACAAGACGAGCCTTGTTTCTCACCACAATGCCATTTTCATCTTGCTTATTGCGGAAAATCCATTTTGTGCCGATGATATTGTGCTTCTTAGGATTCGGTTTATCAACCAATTCCCACACATCATTCAATTTGAATTCTACCAACTCCGCTTGCATAGCATTCATCCAATCTGGATCATTCATGGCTTCTTCATACTTGGTAGGTTCTGCTAATGACACAAAGGAGAAACTGCCACAATAGTTAGCTAAACGAGTGCGTGAATGAGTTGTGGGTTGATAACCAGGATTCTCAAGTTCATTGAGAATTAATGAAGGATCAACTCAATTTGCCACTCATGGATGAGAATTTTCATCTTGACGATCATCATCATTTTCATCAGCATCAGCATTTGTATTGCCATTCCCTTCAGGATTTTCGTTTTGATCGGCATTTGGAATTTGATTGCCATTTGCATTCGGAGTGGCATTTGCTTCGGCAGTGGCTTGGCCTGTTCTGCTTCGAGTCATAGGAGCATCATCATCGGAAGACTCAGGTGCATTTTCTTCGACTGGCTTGACGCTCCCGATGGCCATTTGCCGAATAGCATCCGAAATCAGTGGTTCATCTATCACATTTGGCAGTTGTTCCTTTTGAGAGCCGTTAGATTCATCAAACCGCACATTTACCGTTTCCATAACTTTCCCTTGGTGAGAGTTATGGACATGATAAGTATGCGAGTTCGAGCCATAACCAAGAAGAAAACCTTCATGTGCCTTAGGTGCAAACTTGGAAGAATTATTCATATAAAGAATGTAACAAGGTGCACCAAAAACACATAGATAAGAAACATTTGGTCTCTTGCCAGTGATAAGCTCATATGAAGTTTTCTTAAGGAACTTGTGAAGATAAACACGATTGATAACATGACAAGCAGTGTTAATAGCATCAGCCCAGAAGCGAATAGGAGTTTTATACTCACTGAGCATTGTTCTCGCCATTTCGATGAGAGTTCTATTCTTTCGTTCAACAACTCCATTCTGTTGGGGAGTGTAGGCAGCATATAACTCATGAGTAATACCATTTTCAAATCATCGATATGAGTATTTTTGAACTCAGTGCCATTGTCGCTTCTGACATGCTTAATTCGCACTTCATATTCATTCTGGGCCTTGTTGGCGAAACTTTTGAAGATCTCTTGGGTGCAGGTTTTGTCTTCGAGAAAGAATACCCAAGTGTACCAAGAGAAATCATCAACAATAACCAGACCATAATGACTGCCACCGAAACTTGCATAATTTTGAGGACCGAATAAATCCATATGAAGAATTTCTAGGGGTCTTGTTGTGGTCATAACAGTCTTTGATGAGTGATGCTTCTTGGCCAATTTACCAGCCTCACAAGTAGCTCAGAGACGATTCTTGTCAAATTTTACATCAAGAATGCCACGGAGGTGATTTTTCTTCACTAGGGTCTACAAATTCCTCATACCTGGATGACCAAGCCTTCGGTGCCACAGCCAACCTTTGGTTGCTTTTGCAAGAAAATAAGTTAGGACTGAGGGAGCCTTAGAGAAATCCACAATATATAGATCACCTTTTCTAATTCCCTCAAAGACGAAGGAATTGTCAAAGGCCATATAGGCAATGCATTTGGATATGGAAAATAGAACTAGCATGCCTAGATCACATAGCTTGCCAGCTGACATAAGATTGAATCCAAGAGACTGAACAAGTAAAACATCATCAATGGATTTGTCTCTGGATATAGCAATTTTACCTAGCCCAATTACCTTTCCTTTGTTGTTGTCGCCAAAAGTGATATACTTCAGAGGAGAAGCAGTTAAGTTGGGGTCGAGAAACAACGACTTGTCTCCGGTCATATGACTAGTGCATCCACTATCCATTATCCATTCTGTACACCTGGAGACATAGTCCTGCAGAAGAATTAGGCTTTCTTAACCACCCACATCTTTGCAGGTGGCTTCAAAATAGTACAGCGAGCAGGATATGATTTCTTTCGGTAAACATAATTGTTGCTCGATGAATTGTGAGCATAATCGAAATAATAAGCATTGAAATTCCTTCCAGATGAATGAGCATAGTGATTGAATGAGGTATGCATGTACTCATTATGTCGAACTTTTTCAAGGAAGTAACGAGCATTTTGAGCCTGCATGGTTAGTAGCGTGGTAACAGGTAATGCCTCAATAGTTTTCTTAGGCACCCAAATAGCCTTCTTTGGGGGGCCACTTCTGCTGTTTGGTCCAACATAGCAAGCAATGGCCTCACCATGTTGATTTTCAAACAAGTTATAGTTGTCCAGAGAATCATCATCAGGATATTCAGGGATGGGAGAGTTATATCCCGAAAGTAATTCTGGATCGAGTGTTTTGCTCTTAGCAGGCACCCACACAGTGCGAGGATATTGATGAGGTTCCTAGTATGAACCATTTTCATTCAGTTTCCTTTCGAATCTGATACCTTCCTTCCTGGGATTCTTGTGAAGAATAGATTTCTTCACAACGTCACTAAGGGTTTGATGCCCTTTGAGGGATTTGAACATTCCTTTCTGAAGAAGATCCTTCAACCTAGCATTTTCAGCAGAAACAGAACCATTTTCCTCGACCGAGGGGTTAGCAGTCACAGATGATTCAACATTTGATTCAGCATTTGTTCTTTCAAGGCATTTTAAGCGGGGTGGCACAAACACTTCAGGTTTCTCTTTAAGTTGTTGGGTGAGAAGAGAATTTTCCCTGATCAAATCCTCATGAGCCTCTCTCAGCGCCTCGAGTTCCTGTTTCCTTTTCAGGTAATTGTAAGTCATTCTTTCATGGTCGACCAAGAGAAAATCATGACGATTTGACAGTTCTTCCATTCTTGACTTGAGAGTGGAATACTCTTCAGTCAACGAATGATTTTTCTCCATCTCCTCAACCAACAACCCTTCAGATTTCCTGAGGGTTTTCTCAAATTTCTCAAGAGAATTTTGTTGAATATTAGCAATTTTGATCAATTTAGCATGGTCATCCTCATCAGTAGAATATTGATCACTGGAGTGAACCTTGTGATGTTTGGAGGATACCTTTTCCTTCAAAGCCTTGGCCATGAAGTAGTAGGCAGGAGATTCATCGTCGCTTGACGGGTTCCCAAAGAAATTTGTTGCAGGGGATGAGGCATATGCTATGCCAGCCATGCCAGAGTCAGAATCCTCATTGGATTCATCCACTTCTTCGGAGCTAGATGATTCTTCTTCTTCAGAATCCATCTCCTTGCCGATGTACACCTTGGCCTTGTGAAAGTTATTCTTGCGGTTGGAGGAGGACTTGGAAGGATTCCTTGAGGAAGATCTTGATGAAGATTTTGACATGGAGATGTCCTTCTTCTTGAAGAACTTCTTCGTTTTCTTCTCATCATCGGAGTCGTAGTTCTTGCTCTTGCTTTTGCCTCGATAGTTGCCAGAATCATATCTTCCACTAGCACGGATTTCTGCTTCACAGAGACGGCAGTCTGAAATGAAGTGTCTAGGCTTTTTGCACTTGAAGCAGGTGTATTATCCAGTAGGTTTTGATGAAGATTTTGAACCACCAGAGTTGCTTGAACTTTTCTTCTAGAACTGGCTCTTCTTGTGAAAGTGCTGGAATCTTTTCGTGATCAGTGCAAGATCTTTGCTGAGCCATTCTGGGTCAATTGAATCTTCTTCGGCATTTCCATCGGAGGAAGAATCAGCTACAGCCTTGAGAGCATGATTTTTGCGTTGACTCGAGCCATAGAGATCTCTTTTCTCTTCTTCTTGTTCCTCGTGGGTGTTCAGTCTTTCCATGATATCAGCAAAGTCGAGGTTTTTGAAGTCAGGTCATTCCCGGATCATCAGAACAAGTGTGTCGAATGAACTTTCAAGTGATCGGAGCAACTTTTTCACAACTTCATGGTCAGTGATGTCTTTGGCGCCGAGGCCTTGCGGTTCATTTGCGATGTCACTCAGGCGACCGAAGGTTTGCTGACTGCTTTCATTTCCAATGCGCTTGAACCGATTGAACTTTGCTCGAAGAGTATCAATGCGAGCTTTTTTCTGAGTTGAAACACCCTCATTTATCTTCTCGAGAATGTCCCACAATTCCTTCATAGTTTCACACTGGCGATAGCGAAGAAATTGCGCATGAGAGAGATGACCACCAATTTCATCTTTGGCTTGAGCATCCATCTGAATGAGTTTCTTCTCTTCGTTAGTGTGGGCTTGAGGTATTACAACCGTGAACCTGAACTGCACCACATTCCACATATCATTATCTAATGCTCAAAGACTGATCTTCATCTTCTCCTTCCAGAAGGGATAGTCCGACCCATCAAATATGGGAATCATGAGATGCGACTTGTAGCTCACTGAAGACATACTTAAACTCCAAGGTTGTTGACCAAAATGAGCAGAGTCAAGGAGTACCTTGCTCTGATACCAATTGTACGAATGAAGTATGTCTACCAGAGGGGGGGTGAATGGGAGTTTTAAATTTTCTTCGGAAAACTCAAAACTCTCGGAACCCAGCAGCGGAGCGAATGAAGAACTAACTACATCGATCTAAACGAAGTATCAAATGCAAACTAACCAAGCATCGAGACAAATCAAATGAAGGAAAACACATCGAATGTAAACATGGGCAACAGAGATAACTAGTGGGGCTCGATGGCGACAGGGTATTTGTTTGACCAGGTCGTCCTTCTGCACAAGGACTACGTCTGGTTGGAGGGGCTGTGAATTAACACAGAAGATAAACTCTCTTCACCCTATTCTCCTCGACAATTGGTTCATCAACCAATGCCAATCACTCGTGGTAGATACTTGAGGCGATCTCTGAACCTTTACAGACTACTTCTTCGAGAACCACAATCACTCTTGGTCTATGAAGAATATGACACCTAACCATCTAAAGAGTTTGCAGCTCTCAAGAGTAATAGGCGGAGCGTACTGGACTTAGATTCGAGTGATGCTGAACCACTATCTAATTTTTTGGCTCTAGGGGTTTTCTCTTGATGGATTTTAAACTCAAATCGCTCAGAGAGAGGGTTGCTCAGCAATCTTCTCAGAATCAAATGGAGCAGCCACCGGACAAAGCCGGTGTGGGGTGGCTATTTGTAGCCGCAGCCTTCCCGGATGGGAAATGACCATTTTGGACGCGCGGCCCAGCCAATGGCCAACCGAAAAGTTTCACAATGATCGGATTTGGGAGCAACGGTAACATTACTTGAGGAAAAAGTAATGGTAACTCCTCGGTCTGAGACAAATCTGTCGCAGCGAAGAAGATCACAGTCTCTTGCTGGCAAGTATTTGTTGGGGAACGTTGCATGGAAAACAAAAAAAATTCTACGCACACGCAATGATCTATCCATGGAGATGCATAGCAACGAGGGGGAGAGTGTGTCTACGTACCCTCGTAGACCGTAAGCGGAAGCGTTTCACAACGCGGTTGATGTAGTCGAACTTTCTTCGCGCTCCAACCGATCTAGTACCGAACGCACGGCACCTCCGCGTTCTGCACACGTTCAGCTCGGTGACGTCCTCGCCTTCTTGATCTAGCAAGATGGGCGAAGTAGTAGATGAGTTCCATCAGCACGACAGCGTGGTGATGGTGATGGTGAAGTGATCTCTGCAGGGCTTCACCTAAGCACCACGAAAATCTGACCGAGGGAGTAAACGGTGGACGGGGGCGCCGCACACGGCTAAGACAATCATCTGTGTTGTTTGGGGCGCCCCCTCTCCTCTATTTATATATGTGTAGGGACTTCGAGTAGAAGGAATAGTGCCACATGAATAGTACCATGTCAACAGTACCACGTGAATATTACACACGTGGACTTGGACAACAAAGTCCAATCCTATTCCTACCAGGACTCTCCTTTTTTCCTTCCCTAGCTGCGTGGGCTTTTGAGGACTTGGTGTGCCTGGCCCAATAAGGCCAGGGCACCTCCCCTTAGACCATGCCAGCCCTTGGGATGTGTTGGACCCACTTGTGGACTTCCGGACCCCTCCGGAATCCTCCAAAACCTTCTGGAAGCTTCCCGGTACAATACCGAAAAAACTGCACCTTTTTCTGGAACCCAAAATATGACTTCCCATATATAAATCTTTACCTCTCGACCATTCCGAGACTCCTCGTGACGTCTGGGATCTCATCTGAGACTCCGAACAACATTCGGTCACCAAATCACATAACTCATATAATACTATATCGTCATCGAACGTTAAGCGTGCAGACCCTACGGGTTTGAGAACTATGTAGACATGACCGAGACACCTCTCCGGTTAATAACCAACAGCGGAACCTGGAAGCTCATATTGGCTCCTACATATTCTACGAAGATCTTTATCGGTCGAACCGTTATGACAACATACGTAATTCCCTTTGTCCATCGGTATGTTACTTGCCCGAGATTCGATCGTCGGTATCTTCATACCTAGTTCAATCTCGTTACCGGCAAGTCTCTTTACTCGTTCCATAATACATCACCTCGTGACTAACTCCTTAGTCATTTTCTTGCAAGCTTATGATGTGTTTTACCGAGAGGGCCCAAAGATACCTCTCCGAAACTCGGAATGACAAATCCTAATCTCGATCTATGCCAACTCAACAAACACCTTCGGAGATACCTGTAGAGCATCTTTATGATCACCAAATTACGTTGTGATGTTTGATAGCACACAAAGTATTCCTCTGGTATCTGGGAGTTGCATAATCTCATAGTAGAAGGAATATGTATTTGACATGAAGAAAGCAATAGCAATAAAACTGAACGATCATTATGCTAAGCTAACGGGTGGGTCTTGTCCATCACATCATTCTCCTAATGATGTGATCCTGTTATCAAATGACAACACATTTCCATGGTTAGGAAACCTTAACCATCTTTGATCAACGAGCTAGTCTAGTAGAGGCACTGTATTTGTTTATGTACTCACACATGTATTTAAGTTTCCGATCAATACAATTCTAGCATGAATAATAAACCTTTATCATGAATAAGGAAATATAAAATAACAACTTTATTGTTGCCTCTAGGGCATATTTCCTTCTGTATTTGCTCGGAACACAAAGAGATTTCACTCACAACTTTCATAGGTTTTGGTTTAGCATCAGAGAATCAATTTTTTTAATGCTACACCCCTCTTAATAGTACGGTGGTCCTATGACTCAATAAAGAGAAGAAGAACAACGAAATAAATGCTACCTCTTCACTTCGTCTTCAATTTCCTCGAACACAGTAATATTCCCTGGACAGACACCGAACCAATTGCTTCACTTCAGCAATTTTAGAGGGGTCACTCTTGTCAACATGACCTTCAGTGATAACCTTCGCTGCACTGCAGGGAGATTATCTTCGTCGTTTACGTCAAACTCCTCATGATCTCAGGGACCTGTTACTCTGTGTGCACTACCAAACACATAAGTCCCATACTGTTTATGTCAACAATCTCCAAAACATAAGGGGCCTATCATTGCACCAACAAGCAGGCTCTCCAGCATCAGTATTAGTTTCAGCAGCATGCTCATTAGGGACATTTGCTTTTGCAGCTTGCTCTTTAGTGATAGCAGAAGTGCTTGCAGAGGGTGGATTCACACCGGCTGATGCAGCCAGAATAACTTCAATGCTTTTGGCTTCTGGTTTGTCAGTGGCGCTGGGGCAAATGACTTCAGGATTGGCCTCATTGTCTCTAGAGATTTTAACACGCACTTCATCATCAGGAATGTTGGTCATGGAGGAGGAGGGCCTCTGGGAAGCCTTT
The DNA here is from genome assembly GCA_011799875.1 of Thinopyrum elongatum. Taxonomy (NCBI): domain Eukaryota; kingdom Viridiplantae; phylum Streptophyta; class Magnoliopsida; order Poales; family Poaceae; genus Thinopyrum; species Thinopyrum elongatum. Next base: position 607,566,507 of record CM022299.1, on the reverse strand, counting down.
GAAATGAGGGTGACGCTTGTGGAGATTTTGTATCTTCCTCCATGGACCCCCGAGGGCCGGGGTCTCAAGCACTGGTGTTAAAACATGAGCAGGACGAGTATTGGGAATCACCTCATTAAGCGCTGTGTTGGGGTGTTGCTCATTACAGAATATATCCTGAACAATTGGCGTCGGGGGATCGCCAATGCTCACATTTTCACTGTTCTCGCGAACATGCCATGATACTGGTGAGGATAACATCGGATGTGTTTGGCCTCAAGTTTGTCAACATTCTTCTCATGATCTATACTTTTCTTTTGCTCAATCACCTTCTGACCAGTGTTGAGCTCTTGAGCAACAAACCCTTCGTACGTGACACTTATGTCAATGGGCAATTGAAGATCATCCAAGGAAAGAGTGGGGTCTTGAAACCATTCATCAATGAAATTGTTCAAGATATCAACATCGAACAGAGGCAGATCCTTGAAGATATCCACTTCTTCCTGCTTGTTCTTGATGAGCAGTTCTGGAGCATCATCATCAAAGTCATCATTAGATAAATCGATGATAGCGTCATCATCAAGCAGAGTATTTGTTGGTTTGGGACCTCGCCCAGCAGATGCTTTGGCCTAAGGAGAGGTCCTAGACACATTTTCTCAATGCACACTAGTTTCAGGAGATGCAATGCACTAGTAGAAAAAGGCCCATTTGTCCCGGTTCATAAGGCCCATTTGTCCTGGTTCGGGAACCGGGACTAAAGGGTCGGGACTAAAGCCCAACACCTTTAGTCCCGGTTCTTATACGAACCGGGACAGATGGGGCTCCACGTGGCCGCTGCGGCGAGCCCAGAGAGGAGGGCCTTTAGTCCCGGTTGGTAACACCAACCGGGACCAAAGATCATCCACGTGTCAGCAGCTCAGGAGCTGGGGTTTTTGTTTTTTTTTTAAAGGGGGGGGGGTTAGGGGTTTTGTAGGGTTAATTTAGGGGTTTCATATATTGTGTTAGCTAGCTAATAGAGAGAAGTGTCCTCTCTTATCTCCGTGCTTGGTCGATGCTACGTACTATACGTATAGAGAGGACTCGACACGCTAGCTAGTAAGCAAAAGAAGGAAACCATTAAGTACACAAGATCGTCATGAACATATACAGAGAGAGGTGATCGACCTCCTCCTTCTCCGAGAGATTGGTCGAACAACAAGTTTTCGTATATCTATCCGACGCTACTAGCTACATATATACAATATAAGATCCCTAACATCTGATGTCAAGTTCCACATGGTATTCTCCGGCTGGATTGATGACGTGGTCAAGAAAGAATCCAGCCAATTCCTCTTGAATTGCCTTTAAGCGATCTTGTGGTAGGAGTTCATCCCGCATCTGCCAAATCTAATTTGAAGAAGGGGGTCAATACATATATATGAATGAAACTCAACACAAATGATGGTAATAAAATAAAATTGTGAATATTATTGCTTACGCACTTCATATTGTTTTTCAGAGTAGCCCCGCTTAGAGGTCGTTGCGTTGTAGATGTACTCGCAAACGTAGTATCCACAAAAAATATTCCCGCCTTCCTGCCACAACCACTTTACGAGAAATAGAGTTCAATCAAACTGATAATCAAGCATTCTAAATGGTATTGATGAAACTAGCTAGAATCAATGGGAGATGCGCGGAACTAGCTAGTAGTACTTACTTTCGGGTGTGTAAATCGCAGATCCCCCGGCAGTCCCGGAACTTCTGCGGTGAACACTTTCCAAACCCTGCGAGACAAAGAAAATAATTACTTGATATCAGGAAATGAACAAAGTTGCCGATATGGTGCGATAATGATCGATTGAACTTACTTCTGGAGCATTTCAGTCATGGCCGCATACTCCTTGGGATCTTTTCGTCTTGAGTCTAAGACGGTTACTAGTCCCTGCTCAAGCTTAATCTCTAAGAGAATAAAGTGGAAGCTGCGCACGCATGCATAACTCATCAATTACATTACTATAACCTCGAGTAATAATGGAAACCGAATATGCAGAAGAAAGTAACACTCACTTGAAGTTGTAAGGAAAGAGTATTTTATCTTTGTTTTGATTTTTAAGCAACGATTGTAGCAAGTTGGCCTCGGTTTCTTTCTAATTATATGTAACCGTCCATTCATCTATGAGATTTGTGTTAATGAACCCAATATCATAGATTTGTGCATTTCTGCATTCGACGATCTTCAATCTGCATAATATAGTGAGGATAATTATATATACATGCAATGAAAGAGCTGAGCTATATATAGAGACTTAATTACAGAAGTATAGTACTTATAGACAGTAGCAAGTGATGATTATTTTATCGAGGTCCTTTTGATTGAAAAACTAGAAGAACTCATCAAATGGAACAGACAACAGATCAATTCCAACGAGGTCGTGCTCCTCTTTAACTCTCAGCGTCAAAATATCCTTCCCAGACTTGCAGGTGTCCATGTACCACTTATGGAATCTTCGCATCATCGTTGTTAGAGGAGGATCACCAGGTCTGACGAGAGGCTTCCCGTACTAGTATTTGTGTTCGTCCACCTCCATTGTATCAAAATGTGCATCGTCGGGCAGGTAATAACCAGGATTTGTACCGGGCAGCATCCCCGGCAGATTTGCGACGATATCGCTAGACACCTTGACCGGGGGGCACGATTGGTTTGCCTGTTCGCCGAGCTGGGGAATTTTGTTCCCACTTCTTCGTTCTTGTAACCTTTTGTCAGTTGAAGTAGTTCCCGACCGGCGCGCTCCTTCCACTACCTTTTTAAGAGCGCGGACATGGTTGTCATCCGGCGGAGGCGGTGGTGGTCGCTTCAGGTTCTTCACAGTGCGCTTCAATTTCACCGGATCCATCTTCTCCTCCGGAGGTGGATTTTTCTTTGCAAAAAAGTCCCTCACTTGGGCTTTACAGATCTCCGCGTTTTCCTCGTCGGTCATCTCGTATGGTAACTTCTCTAGAGGCGTGAGAGTCGGACCGAATCTGTATTGCCTCCCGCCTCTGGCTGTACTGCTAGACGCCGGAGCAGTCGGAGTGGCCGCGGCTGTCTTCCTTCGTTGCTTACGAGGCGGAGAAGGAGGCGGAGTGCTACGACGCGCCGGAGCAGCCGGAGCGGCGGCGGCTGTCTTCCCCTGTTGCTGACGAGGCGGAGAAGGAGGCGGGCTGCTCGGACGCGCCGGCGCAGGGGGAGAAGGAGGCGGAGTGCCATGATCACTCGCCAGAGGAGGAGGCGGAGTGCCCTGACTCGCCGGAGGAGGAGGCGGAGGAGGAGGCGGAGTGCCCTGACTCGCCGGAGGACGAGGCGGATGCATCCAGTTCGGAAGGTTGATAAGCTCCTTCCGCCATAGACATGGAGTCTTCAGAGCAAGACCCAGCTGAGTCTCCCCTTCACCGGTAGGGTGGTCAAGCTGGAGCTCCTCAAATCCCTTCGTTATTTCATCGATCATCACAACAGCATAGCCTTGTGGAATCGGAAGGCAGTGAAAAGTTGCGCCGGGTTGAGGAGGTGTAACAGAGCCGACAGCCGCCTTGACTTTGAGGTGCTACCATTGCGTCATAAGGTGGCAATCTTGAGTCTCCGTGATAGCATCCACGGGGTAGCTGGGAGCCGTGAAGTCAGGCTGCTGAAGGACCTCGGTGGAAGCCACGCTGCTTCTCCGCTGAGATGGAGGGGTAGCTTCTGGGGTAGCTCCGGCAGGTCGCTGGCTCTGAACTAGTAGTGCTTGTTCCTCTAGCGCTCGTACCCTTGCATTCAGCGACTGCAGTTCCGTCTGCTCCACTTTCCTCCTCCTCTCCCGGGTTTTGTAACCGCCCGCGCTGGGAAACCCAACCCTCCACGCAACGGAGCCTGCCATGCCTCGTGTTCGTCTTGGGTGCTCAGGATTCCCGAGGGCCTGTGTGAGCTCGTCGTTCTCTCTGTTGGGAACGAACGTCCCTTCCTGCGCTGCGGCGATATACTTCTGAAGCTTCTTCACGGGTATTTCAAGTTGCTCATTCGTCCAATGGCACTTCCCTGTTTCAGGGTCCAAGGTTCCCCCAACCCCGAAGAACCAAGTCCTTGAACGGTCTGGCCAGTTCAATGTCTCTGGTTCGACCCCTTTATCAAGCAGGTCCTTCTCAGCCTTGTCCCACAATGGCCGGTATTTGAGGTAGCCACCTGACCCCGTGCGATGGTGATACTCCTTCTTTGCAGCATTTTTCTTGTTTGTCACTGACATCTTCTTACTCTTCTCCGATGTCTTGTGGGCCACAAATGCGGGCCAGTGATCTGTTATCTTCTCAAATCGGCCGGTGAATTCTGGAGTCTTCCCTTTGTCGACAAACGTTGATTTCAACTCATTCTTCCACCTCCTGAATAGATCTGCCATCTTCTTAAGAGCATGAGCCTTGACCGATGGCTCTATAACTGGCTTATCCGGGTCCTCCTCTGGCGGTAGGGTGAAATTTGCCTTCAGTGCGGTCCAAAGATCATCTTTCTGTCTATCATTGACAAAAGACACTTGAGGGTCTTCGCTCTTAGGCTTATTCCATTGGTGGATGCTGATCGGGATCATGTCCCTAACAAGAACCCCGCACTGAGCAGAAAATGCTTCCTTGGTCCGGCTGGGTTCAATCGGTTGGCCATCGCCCTTGATTGCTGTGATCGTGAACCTTTCATCCTGGCGCAACCTTTTCTTCGGGCCTCGTCTCGTTACCGAAGTTTGGCTTGATCCGGAGGGCTAGAAAAGAAGAAAGAAGAGAGTTAATATGTGTACATACCAAAACAATTAATGCATCAATTAGCTAGTCAGCACAGGCTTAATTAATATATATACCTCGCCGGACTTTGCAACAGCTCCTTCCTCCGTTTGCTCATCGGAGCCATCATAATCATGTCCTTCCACCTCCATTGTTCGATCACCGGAGCCTGCTTCACCCTCTCCTTCCAGACCATCGGTGTCATTGAGATACGACAAGATATCACCTCCGCCGAGGATTATGTCCCCCAACAACTATTCTGCTTCGATGTCTCGGTGCTCCATAGTTTCTGCAAATATTATAACATGGCAATTAATATACAAACATGACAGATGGATATATTAGTGCAAACATAGACCTAGCTAGCTCGACGCTTCCACTGCTTGGGGTGGCCTCGACAACTCTTCTATGGACCGCCTCTCTCATGAACTTCCGACATTCGGACCGACAAGGGATTTAACAAAATGACGCCATTCTGGATGTGCAGAAAATGGTCCATATTTTTCCTGATCTCATCTACCCTTCTATATGTCACGTTGTCTAGTGTCAAAGAATTCAAGAAAACCATGACTTCATCATTAGCCGGAAATGACAGGCGTATAATGGTACGAAGCTCTTCAAAGTTGTTTTGGAACGGAGTTCCCGATAGAATAATTCGCTTTTTGGTACAAAGTTCAGCAAGAGCCTTCCGAATATCGCTATTTGGAAGGCCTTTGCTGAAATTCGTATCAAAAGGAGAATTATTCTATCAGGAACTCCGTTCCAAAACAACTTTGAAGAGCTTCGTAGCATCATACGCCTGTTACTTCCGACTAATGATGAAGCCATGGATTTCTTCAATACTTTGACACACAACGTGACATATAGAAGAATATATATATAGATGAGATCAGAAAAAAAATTGGATCAACTTGTGCACATCCATAATGCGGGCATTCTTGATAAATCTATATATGTTAAAATTTAAACTTTGACATATGATCAAACTTTGACATATGATCAAATGTTGCATATGTCAAAATTCAAACTTTGACATATGATCAAACTTTGACATATGATCAAATGTTGCATATGTCAAAATTCAAACTTTGACATATGATCAAACTTTGATATATGTCCACCGCGATATAAAATAATACATAGACTTGTTCGGGCGAGAGGGGGTTGATCGACGTCCCCCCTCATGTCGAAGTTACCGGAGTTATCTTCTAGTGGTTTGGGTGGCCTCGAGAGTTTGTCGAGTAGGGGCGGGAGGGGGTAGGAGATCGACAACGCTTTTTTATATATGTCCACGGCGTATAAAATAATACATAGACTTGTTCGGGCGAGAGGGGGTTGATCGACGTCCCCCCTCATGTCGAAGTGAATGACAACTCTGAATTTTTTTACATGTACTCCTACACATGAAAATTTCTAATTGATTGCCAAACTGTTTGCTAAACTTTTTTGCTTCATTTATATGAAGATCAATTGTCCAATATAACTATGTTCGCGATATGAGGCATTGGACATTATCTAGATCACATGCCTCAAATCAAAGGAAAAACTCCTCTCACAACTATCCGCGGTGCCCAACAATATGAAATCATTCACAAATATTGATGTTGGACTCGACTAAATATGCACTCCATAGTCCAATCAAGTATATAAGTCTGCGGTGATCAAACACATACAAGTTACAAAAATTTCTATGCTCACAAAAATATAAGCCCGAGGGGAATTGAGTTATCGGGATTATGTTTATACAACAATTGGACAACTCATCTCATTTCATCTCATCTGAAAAAACATAGCACATCTAAAAAAATATATACATACATGGAAAAAATTGCTATGAACAAAAAAACATCATATATGAAAATTTTCATATCCATCCATACATACATACATACATTGAAAAAAATGCTATGAACAAACACATCAGTAGTAATTATTTTATAATGATTTGGCCTCAAAAAATTCTTTTATTAGTATTTTCAAACTCTAGAATGACCCTGTTGCCTAGAACTATTTCAAATAATTCTTTTCAAATGCCACAAATTTTTTGAAAGTCCTCTGATGCCTATAGATCATTTTTATGCAAAAACCCACTTTGGTCATTTGAAACTTTTGAGCAGTGGCAGAGCAAGGCCGAGCTCGGGGAGCACGCAGTGAAGTTATCGGGGAGGGGTGTATATCGCCCCCCCCCCACTCATGTCGAAGTTATCGGGGAGGGGGTATATCGACCCCCCCCCCCTCAGTCGAAGTTATCTGGGAGGGGTATATCGATCCCCCTCATGTCGAAGTTATCGGGGAGGGGGATATCGACCCCCCCCCCTCATGTCGAAGTTATCGGGGAGGGGGTATATCGATCCCTCCCCCTCATGTCAAAGTTATCGGAGGGGTATATCGACCCCACCCCCCTCGTCATGCATATATAGCTACCACATACATATATACATTGAAAAAAATTACATTATATATATATATGAACAAAAAAATTACATCATAATATAACATATGTACATCGACCCCCACCCCCCTCATCATGAACAAAAACATGCTCTGAACAAAAAAATTAATACATTATGAACATCCTACATACATATAGGCACATACATAAATATATACATTATATATATATAACAAAAAATTAATCTAATAAAAAATGAAAAAAAAAAAGAGACGGGGCGGCGCAGCGGCTCACAGCGGGGGCGGCTGGCGACGGCGATGTCGACGGCGACGACGATGACGACGGCGACGGCGGGGGCGGGCCGGGGCAGGGGCTTGGGCGCGGGGCAGGGGCCGGCGCGGCGACGGCGTGGTCGGGGGCAGGGGCGCTGGGCGACGACGACGAGGTGCGGGGAGCGGGCGGCGACGGCGTCGAGGGCTCGGGGCAGGGGCGGCGTGGCGACGACGTCGGAGGCAGGGGCGACGACGGCGACGGCGACGAGGAGCAGCGCTGGGGCGTCAGGCACGAACTGGCGATGGAAATCTGAAAATTTCCTAAGTGCTAACTTATATAGCAAAGGCTTTGGTCCCGGTTAGTGGCACCAACCGGGACCAACGCCCCCCTTTAGTCCCGGTTGGTGCCACCAACCAGGACCAAAGGTCTTTTTTCAGCAGCCCAAAGGGCGGGAAGCAGGGACCTTTGGTCCCAGTTGGTGGAACCAACCGGGACTAAAGGGCGTCCATTGTTCCCGGTTGGTGCCACGAACCGGTACCAATGCACCCCTTTTGTCCCGGTTGGTGCCACCAACCGGGACAAAAAGCCTTATGCTGCCCGCGTCGCTGCCAAAAGTTTAGTCCCACCTCGCTAGTTGAGAGAGCTCGAGAGTGGTTTATAAGCGCTGCTGCGCCCACTCTCTCGAGCTCCTCTCAACTGCAGGCTTTCGGGCCTAAACTCACACTATGTGCCTGTGGGCCTACTGGGCCTGCTGCGGGCCTGAATCCTGGCCCATGGTTGGGTTTCTAGTCGTATTCAGGCCGTGGTGGCTGAGTAGGTGACACTTTTTTTATTTTTATTTTGTTTTCTTTGTTGCTTTATTTATTTTATTTTGTTTCTACTTACAACAAAATACTTACTGTTGCTATTTTTATTTATTTTATTAAATTTTATTTTGTTTCTACTTATTTATTAAAGTTTATTTTGTTTCTACTTATTTATTTTATTTTCTTTTTTGCTTTTTTATTTATTTTCTGAAAATTCTTTTTCTTTTAATGTTTTGAAGAGAAAATACTTTGATAATTTTAGTTGCATAAATTTTATATAATTTTAGTTTCAATAATACAAGAGGTTTAAAAAGTTTTTTAGTTGATTCCTTTAGCTATTAAAGTTTCATTAAAGTTTTCTAGTTCATTCTTTTTCTATTAGAGTTTCATCAAAGTTTTCTAGTTCATTCTTTTAGTTTATTATTTTTGCTATTAGAGTTTCATAAAAGTTGAGAGGGTTACGGCAAAAACTGGATGCACTTCGTGTACAAAATGGACAATCTCTTTCGAAGTATCAGGGTTTCGGACGAAAACTCATCTGTTACAAAGGGATTTTATTTTTTTGAACTTATTTGAACTCCAGACTTTTTGTGTGCTCAAAATGAACCATTCAAAGCAACATCATCAATTTTCAACCCTGCCTGACTTCATCTGTTATTTTTCATGCATTTACTGATTTTTTTTGAGCTAAATGACCCTGAAATTGAAAAGCACTTCAAATGAACTCTGAAGAGGTTGAAAATGAGCATGATATCATCATTTCACCCACATAGCATGCGCTAAAAAGTTGAGAGGGTTACGGCAAAAACTGGATGCACTTCATGTACAAAATGGGTAGGCACTCTCTATTTCGAATGTATCAGGGTTTCGGACGAAAACTCACCTGTTACAAAGGGATTTCATTTTTTGAACTTATTTGAACTCCACACTTTTTGTGTGCTCAAAATGAACCATTTAAAGCAACATCATCAATATTCAACCCTTTCTGAGTTCATCTGTTATTTTTCATGCATTTACTGATTTTTTTGAGCTAAATGACCCTGAAATTGAAAAGCACTTCAAATGAACTCTGAAGAGGTTGAAAATTTGCATGATATCATCATTTCACCCACATAGCATGTGCTAAAAAGTTGAGAGGGTTACGGCAAAAACTGGATGCACTTCGTGTACAAAATGGACAATCTCTTTTGAAGTATTAGGGTTTCGGACAAAAACTCTCCTGTTACAAAGGGATTTCATTTTTTTGAACTAATTTGAACTCCAGACTTTTTGTGTGCTCAAAATGAACCATTCAAAGCCACATCATCAATTTTCAACCCTTTCTGACTTCATCTGTCTTCACTTTTTCTTTGCTTGTGTCCTTTGCTTATTGCGCCGTAACCATGGATATTCTTCATCGCTTAACAGGGTGCTTGGGTCAGCCTTGACTTTGAAGGGAGGAATTTCATGAAACTTTTCATAATCTTCAGACATGTCTGTCTTACCCTCCACTCCCACGATGTCTCTTTTCCCTGAAAGAACTATGTGGCGCTTTGGCTCATCGTATGATGTATTCGCTTCCTTATCTTTTCTTTTTCTCGGTTTGGTAGACATGTCCTTCACATAGAAAACCTGCGCTACATCATTGGCTAGGACGAATGGTTCGTCTGTGTACCCAAGATTGTTCAGATCCACTGTTGTCATTCCGTAATGTGGCTCTACCTGTACCCCGCCTCCTGACAGATTGACCCATTTGCACTTAAACAAAGGGACCTTAAAATCATGTCCGTAGTCAAGTTCCCATATGTCCACTATGTAACCATAATATGTGTCCTTTCCCCTCTTGGTTGCTGCATCAAAGCGGACACCACTGTTTTGGTTAGTGCTCTTTTGATCTTGGGCGATCGTGTAAAATGTATTCCCATTTATTTCGTATCCTTTGTAAGTCAATACAGTCGAAGATGGTCCCCTGGACAACGAGTATAGCTCATCAGAAATAGTGTTGTCACCTCTGAGATGTGTTTCCAACCAACTGCCGAAAGTCCTGATGTGTTCACATGTAATCCAGTCGTCACACTGCTTCGGGTGTTTGGAGCGCAGAATGTTCTTGTGTTCATCGACATACGGGGTCACCAAGGTAGAGTTCTGTAGAACTGTGTAGTGTGCTTGAGACCAAGAATGCCCGTCCCTGCATATTGTTGAGTCCCCTCCTAGCGTGCCTTTTCCAGTCAGTCTCCCCTCATACCGCGATTGAGGGAGACCAATCTTCTTAAGGTCAGGAATGAAGTCAACACAAAACCCAATGACATCCTCTGTTTGATGGCCCATGGAGATGCTTCCTTCTGGCCTAGCGCGGTTACGGACATATTTCTTTAGGACTCCCACGAACCTCTCAAAGGGGAACATATTGTGTAGAAATACGGGGCCTAGAACGACAATCTCGTCGACTAGATGAACTAGGACGTGCGTCATGATATTGAAGAAGGATGGTGGGAACACCAGCTCGAAACTGACAAGACATTGCGCCACATCACTCCTTAGCCTTGGTATGATTTCTTGATCGATCACCTTCTGAGAGATTGCATTGAGGAATGCACATAGCTTCACAATGGCTAATCGAACATTTTCCGGTAGAAGCCCCCTCAATGCAACCGGAAGCAGTTGCGTCATAATCACGTGGCAGTCATGAGACTTTAGGTTCTGAAACTTTTTCTCTGCCATATTTATTATTCCCTTTATATTCGACGAGAAGCCAGACGGGACCTTCATACTGAGTAGGCATTCAAAGAAGATTTCCTTCTCTTCTTTGGTAAGAGCGTAGCCGGCAGGACCTTCATACTGCTTTGGAGGCATGCCGTCTTTTTCGTGCCAACGTTGCAGGTCCTCCCGTGCTTCCAGTGTATCTTTTGTCTTTCCATACACGCCCAAGAAGCCTAGCAGGTTCACGCAAAGGTTCTTTGTCACGTGCATCACGTCGATTGAAGAGCGGACCTCTAGGTCTTTCCAGTAGGGTAGGTCCCAAAATATAGATTTCTTCTTCCACATGGGAGCGCGTCCCTCAGCGTCATTCGGAATAGATAGTCCGCCGGGACCCTTTCCAAAGATTACGTGTAAATCATTGACCATAGCAAGTACGTGATCACCGGTACACATGGCGGGCTTCTTCCGGTGATCTGCCTCGCCTTTGAAATGCTTGCCTTTCTTTCGACATTGATGGTTGGTCGGAAGAAATCGACGATGCCACAGGTACACATTCTTCCTGCATTTGTCCAGGTATATACTTTCGGTGTCAGCTAAACAGTGCGTGCATGCGTGGTATCCCTTGTTTGTCTGTCCTGAAAGGTTACTGAGAGCAGGCCAATCATTGATGGTTACAAACAGCAACGCATGCAGGTCAAATTCCACCTGTCTGTGCTCATCCCACACACGTACACCGTTTCTATTCCACAGCTGTAAAAGTTCTTCAACTAATGGCCTTAGGTACACATCAATGTCATTGCCGGGTTGCTTAGGGCCTTGGATGAGTACTGGCATCATAATGAACTTCCGCTTCATGCACAGCCAAGGAGGAAGGTTATAGATACATAGAGTCACGGGCCAGGTGCTGTGATTGCTGCTCTGCTCCCTGAAAGGATTAATGCCATCCGCGCTTAAACCAAACCATACGTTCCTTGGGTCACCTGCAAACTCAGTCCGGTACTTTATCTCGATTTTTCTCCACTGCGACCCGTCAGCGGGTGCTCTCAACTTCCCGTCTTTCTTACGGTCCTCTCTGTGCCATCGCATCAACTTGGCATGCTCTTTGTTTCTGAACAAACGTTTCAACCATGGTATTATAGGAGCATACCACATCACCTTGGCAGGAACCCTCTTCTTGGGGGGCTCGCCGTTAACATCACCAGGGTCACCTCGTCTGATCTTATACCACAATGCACCGCATACCGGGCATGCGTTCAAATCCTCGTACGCACCGCGGTACAGGATGCAGTCATTAGGGCATGCATGTATCTTCTGCACCTCCAATCGTAGAGGGCATACGACCTTCTTTGCTGCGTACGTACTATCGGGCAATTCGTTATCCTTTGGAAGCTTCTTCTTCAATATTTTCAGTAGCTTCTCAAATCCTTTGTCAGGCACAGCATTCTCTGCCTTCCACTGCAGCAATTCCAGTACGGTACCGAGCTTTGTGTTGCCATCTTCGCAATTGGGGTACAACCCTTTTTGGTGATCCTCTAACATGCGATCGAATTTCAGCTTCTCCTTTTCACTTTCGCACTGTCTCCTTGCATCAACAATGACCCAGTGGAGATCATCATCGGGCACATCGTCTGGTTCCTCTTGATCTTCAGCTTCCCCCGTTGCAGCATCATCGTATTCAGGGGGCACATAGTTGTCATCGTCCTCTTCTTCTTCGCTGTCTTCCATCAAAACCCCTATTTCTCCGTGCTTGGTCCAAACATTATAGTGTGGCATGAAACCCTTATAAAGCAGGTGGGTGTGAAGGATTTTCCGGTCAGAGTAAGACTTCGTATTCCCACATATAGGGCATGGACAACACATAAAACCATTCTGCTTGTTTGCCTCAGCCACTTCGAGAAAATTATGCACGCCCTTAATATACTCGGAGGTGCGTCTGTCACCGTACATCCATTGCCGGTTCATCTGCGTGCATTATATATAATTAAGTGTGTCAAAAACCATTACAAAACATCATGAACAGATAAGTGACCAAATTAATAGAAGTTCATCATCACATTAAAACCAAAGTACATACATAGTTCTCATTGAACAACATATAGCTCTTCAGAGCATCTAATTAAACCATACATTATTGAAACTATGTAAAACATTTCAATGCAACAACAAATATGATCATAATCGCAACCAACGTAACAATTGATCCAACGGCATAATGATACCAAGCCTCGGTATGAATGGCATATTTTCTATACTTTCTAATCTTGAAGCGCATTGCATCCATCTTGATCTTGTGATCATCGACGACATCCGCAACATGCAACTCCAATATCATCTTCTCCTCCTCAATTTTTTTTCAATTTTTCCTTCAAGTAATTGTTTTCTTCTTCAACTAAATTTAACCTCTCGACAATAGGGTCGGTTGGAATTTCTGGTTCACATACCTCCTAGATAAAAAAAATCTATGTCACGTTGGTCGGCATAATTGTCATAAACAACAAATGAACCAAATAGTTATAAAATATAATATATACCACATCCGAATCATAGACAGGACGAGGGCCGACGGGGGCGGATACCAAAACCATCGCACTATATAATAACAAACAATAATAAAAGTAAGAAAATTATACAAGTATCTATGTAAATCATACAAGTAAGAATTTTTTTCTTTTAGAAAGAAGATAAGAACAAGAGGCTCACCACGGTTATGCCGGCGACGAGATCGGCGCGGGCGATCGACGGCGGTGAAGATGTGGACGGGACGTGAAGGACCGCTAAACCTAGACAAATCTTGAGGAAAATGGAGCTTGAAGGTCGAGTTTGGAGAGGAGAAAGCTTAAGTAGTGTTGCTCGGGCATTTCATCGAACACCTCATGTGCATAGGAGGTGAGCTAGAGCACCACAAACACCTCCCCTCGCCGGCCAGAAAAAATAGAGTAGTGGAGTGCTCTGCTCGTGGGCGCGGGGTATATATAGGCACAACATTGGTCCCGGTTCGTGGTTGGAACCGGGACTAAAGGCCACCCTTTGGTCCCGGTTCCTGCCACGAACCGGGACCAATGGATGTGGGCCAAGAGCAAGGCCCATTGGTCCCGGTTCGTGTCTAGAACTGGGACCAAAGGGTCCAGACGAACCAGGACCAATGCCCCACGAGCCCCGGCCGGCCCCCTGGGCGCATGAACCGGGACGTATGCCCCCATGTGTCCCGGTTCCTGGCTGAATCGGGACTAATGGGCTGGGCTGGCCTGGACCAAAGCCCTGTTTTCTACTAGTGATGGCTTCACTCTTGAAGCCTTTGGTGCAGCAGCAACTCTTGAAGACTAAGTTGCTTCCGCCTTTGAAGCCATTGACTTGTTCATAGATTTCGGTGATTCTGGAGGAACATCTTCTTGTTGTTGGGTAGCTTCATGAGCGGCTGTTGCAGCCTCATGTAGTGCCTTGTAATGAGCAATGTAGTCTTGAATGTTCTCAAAAGGGCCAACCGGATTTGGTTCGGCTTGACGCGTGCCATCTGGCCTTGGTGCAGTAGGGCCAGGGTTGATGTCAATGTTGTACTCCTTTTTGTTGAAGTCTGTTGAAGCCTTTGCATACTGATAGTTGGCTTCAAACAGATCGACTTCACGACACCATTGGATGCTTGAGGGATTAGGATTGGAAGGAATAGTATATCCAATCATGCATGGATAGAAACACAACCCAATGGCGTCAGCTTTGGTCTTGGGCACAAGCTTCTTGTACACAATATCTGCCCAGGTTGGTTTGACACCATTCTTGGCAGCGTACTCTGGTGTAACAAAGTGATAGAAGAACCATTCCTCAGCCCGGTATCTTCGGGTCCACTGAGTGTGTGATTTACGGTGACCATAGTTTTCTTCAGGGTCTGATTTGTATTTTTTATATAGGGTGGAGGAAGATCTTGAGCAGTGCCATGACTCCTTTGCCTTCCTCCTCTTCTAGGAGCATTATCTTCAGCCATTGGCTTCACAGGACTGACAAGCTTCACACGGCTGATGCGGCTAGAACTAGCTTCAGGTGAGTCAAGGTGAAGCTGTAAAAAGTCTGCAAATGAATTCAGACTATGGTAACCGAGCGACTCTGTCGTGGACATGTACCCGTGAAAGAATTAGAGATACGAGGGAAGTAGGAGTGGTCATATGCATTCTCGGAGATTTTTTATAGATAAATTAGTTTGAAGATAATGACCTCAACTCGCGAAGACATTCACTTATCGTGATAGATGTGCTTCTAGATTTGTACGAATTCGAATATAGGTACAAGTGAGGAATCATATAATTCTTACAGCATAAGTGAAAAGCTTCACAAGGTGAACACTACTGAAGATGTGGATTGGAGTGAAGGAACAACTTTTGAAGACATTCAAGATTTTATCTGATCAAACAAGTGGTAGAAACATGAATTAGTTACCACGCGATGAACTGATGGAGAACTAGCTCGACTAGGTGAGGATGAAGCCGAGCAGTTCGATCTCCATGCACTAACCTGGCAGTGGAAGATAGCTACGGCGGCGGCGGAGGGAAGATGTCCGCGACTGGTGTGAGTACTCCGGTGAAGAAGTTGTGGCAGCGAATCGCTTCTTCTCTGGTGAAGATGAATCCGAGTGACAACACTAGGGCTTGGAGGTGGCGAGAGTGATAGGTGTGTAGGCAACAAATGACCGTGGGTGGATGTATTTGTAAGGAGGAGTCGGCCTAGGTGGAATAACTGTTATGACCCAGGCACTTCGTATGTGCTTGACGCATGGCGTGCATGCACAGTTTTTACTGCTGTGCATGAGCCCCACAGTGGCAATAATCAATATTGGATAAGGATAAACACATTTTAAATTTTGGTCTCAAAACACTGGTACAGCGAGGTGCTATACAAACGGTTTGTAACCCCTTTCCGCGACGGCGTTTTGAACCGTCGCCAAGTAAGTGACTGTGATAGGCGGGTCCTTCCCACACGACCCAGAAACCGTTGGGGATAGGGAGCCTTGATGCATATAGTTGTCCCTGTAAAACTGTTTCTGATATCTCAAATAGCCCAAATGCTTCATCCTTGCTACTCGTTTGTGCTCACATTTCCATCGCAGTCGGAGTTCTGTGGTTTTACCTAACACCAGGCGCAGTCCAGGCACAATCCAGGCATGGGAGTTTTCCAAGCACGTACCAAACTAGCTCTATGTTTACGATGCCTGGCACATCACAAACAGTTCATGATTGTAAACCGTGTACGATAGGTTGACAATCACACACATTTAGATTTCCCGCACCGTTTGTGATATTGTCTGACATCACACACGCTTTGCAAATGGCAACTGTGTGCAAGGTTACACACATTTCCTCTCTGTGAACCATGTCAGATTATGATGTATATCACACACACTGTGCCTTATAGACCGTGTGCGCCGTAATGACCTGCAGACCGTAATTTCACCCTAATTTAATTGCTGCTATTTAAAGTTGTACATAATTTGAATTTGAAAGTAGGCTATAGCTTTATTCATATCCATTAGGTTCAAACAACCAATGCATTATTCGATTCACAGGTACATATGTTTAAGAATTACATAAGCACCAAATAAAGAATGATGAACCAGGGTTCTATACTTGTACTATTATAGATGGTAAAGAAAGAGGCGAGAGACAGTCTGGTTGCTGAATAAGGTGAAGCGGAATGGCCCTATTGTGCTCTCCTGGATGCAGAAGGCACGCACGACTCTAGTCCAACCCCTTGTGATGGCCGGCCGCCAATCATGTAGTTTGAGAGGTAATCTTGAGTAAACTGCTTCAGGATCCACTGCAAAGGAAAAAGATTTAGACATTGTCATCTAACACAACTCATTACGGGCAGTAAAAAGAAGGCTACAGAGTTCTTACTTACCATCCTGCAGCTCACTGTTGTCTTGCATAAAGTGTAAACAAATAGTTTGATTGACATCTTTTGACCCATTTTAAGAACAATCTTTATCAGTTTTCTCACTTGATGCTGGTTCATGAATATGTCATTGCCCCATACGCAGAAAGGGTCGAAGTGTGGATCTTTGGCAATGACATATGTACCTAAAAGCACCAAGTTAATATTAGAAGCTAAACAACAATTGCAAAATGATGTAGTACAACACTCCCTCCATCCCATTATATAAGATCTTATTACGTATATATCTAGACATCATCAGAACATTAAGGTAACACTCTTCCTTGTTCCTATGTAGCCTGGGATTGCATATTTAGTCATTCAGTACGATGCATGTTGCTATGTAGCCTCAAATATATTAAATATGGCCCTAGTTAACCTACTGATAAATGGGTTACAGATATATTCAGTGAAATGTGATTTGACGATTAATCCCTTATCAGCTCCTAGGCTATATGCTACCAGCTACCGATATCCTGAACAGTGAGTACATATAAGCAATGCGATGAAACTAACCTCGATAGAAAACAACACTGTTCTCAATATTTTCCTGTATGAGTACATATAAAGGCATGTTAAGTACAACAGGCTAAACATCAACCAAATATATCCATGGTAGACAACATAATCTACAAATGATACTTTCAGTGTGCAAGTTTAAGCACACTAGTTAAGCAAAACAAGAAGTGGAAAGGTGTGTTAACTGCATCAGGCATAACATTTAAAAACAAGCAAATAGTCATTCAAACTGGTATTGTGCAGGTCTAAAGTACACTAGTTATTGTTAAAAAAACGAAAAGGCATGTTAACTGCAACATCCTTAACAGCAACCTAATATCGTAATTCATAGTTGTATTGTTGAAACTGTTATTGATGAAATTGAACTGCACGGCAAATAGTTGCACATATAGAGCATCACATTGTGAAGAACTGAAATAAACAAGGCATAAGGCCATCTCTAGCCGATCCTTTAAAAGTTAACGGACTAAAACCCTTAGTGGATATATATATATATATATATACTCCAGCAATTTTTGGCCGTTTCTAGTCGATCCCCTAAACTTAATGTTGTAAACTTCATTTTGATCAAGTTCAAAGCTGGTTCAACTGAAAGTAGCATGCATTCAAACATAAACATAGATAGCTTTGCATAACTGAACATAAATTTAAACTAAACTAAACTACTTTCGGTCGAAGTGGAGGTCGAGCCAATCCTTCCTCGTCAAGTACGGTGTGCCGCGAGCCGGGTATGGGCCGGTGCCGTCGTCAGGGTCTTTGGGGAAGACACTCCTCCACTCGTCGACGTCGATCTCCTCGTCCTCGCCGCCCACCTCGACGCCCTCCGCGCAGCCGTCCTCCCCGCCTTCCGCGCTGGCAAAGATCACCCTCTCCGCCTTCATGAGCTCCGGGTGCTGCCAGCGGAGCTCTTGTATGTAGGCCTCGTCGGCGGCCTCGGCCTCGAGGCGCTCCGACGCCTCGCGGTCCTCCTGCGCCATAGCTGAGCTCACCACCCCTGGCTCCGGCGGAACGAGGTCGACCGGATGTGTGCCGACGGGAAAATTGAGCCTAGCCGCCGCACCGTGGTAGCAGACCTGCCAGCGGTCGTACTCCATGGCCGCGAGCTCGGCCCTGTGGAAGCTACCCAGCCACCGACGGGTGTGGGTCTCCAAATCCGTAATCTAGGCATCCCACGTCCCCCACTGCTGCTGCCGAACCCCGAGGTAGGACCTCATCGGCGGCCGGGCCGAGGGAGGATGGGGAAGTCCTCGAACTGGCATAGGGGCGCGGCGGCGGGTGGATCGGGCGACCGGCGACGGCAGATCGATAAAGAGCCCGCGGAGGACGACGGAGACACCTCGACGGCCACCTCGCCGGCATTGGGCGAAGAGGCCACGATAAACCTCTTTTGGGCCATTGGCTCCTCGAGCTCCCCGGCACACAAGCAGAGGTTGAGGATGGAGGCGGCGGCGTTGGCGGCGGCCTACCAATGGTTTCGAGCGAGGGAGGGGTGGTGTGTATCTGTGTGAGCGGAGGTTTTGGGGAGTGTGTGGTGTGTGTGGAGGGGGGGCAAGGTGTTGTTTGAGGAAATACCGCGGCAACTGAAAATTTTACTAGGCGGGAGTAAAATGCCAGGCTGCTGAAAATTTGGATCAAGGGCAAGCAGGTATTTTTGAGATTGCGAGGGATGCAGAGGCGGGAGTAAAAAGGCGGGGCTCCTAAAAATTTGAATCAAGGGCGAGCAGATATTTTTGAGATTGTGAGGGATGCAGAGGCGGGAGTAACAAGGCGGGGCTACTGAAAATTTGAATCAAGGGCGAGCAGATATTTTTGAGATTGCAAGGGACGAAGAGGCGGGAGTAAAATGCCGGGTCTACTGAAAATTTGAATCAAGGGATTGAAGCAGAGGAGGAGTAACAGATATCGCACACGGTCCGCACATACTAATCGTGTGCTATCAAATATTAAAACATTCCAAGTGGTAGATATTTTCAAGATTACGAGGCAGTAGATATTTTCGAGAGCGGGAGGCAAGCCTCGTGGTGCCCAATCTACTGTGCTGATGTGAGTGACTGCAGGGGCACGGGCGTGGCACACGGATAGTCTGACCGAACCATGTCTGTTGCATACCCAATCGCAAACGGTTTCTGCCTCCAACTCGTGTGCTATTTATAAATTTGGCAAAAAAGAATAACGCGGGAAAGGGTCAGAACACGAACACACTTGCATATGGACCAAATATATGTATGAAAAGGGTGGTTTGATGTTCGAATACCCAATGCACAACTTTGATGTGGCACCTGTTGTACAAAAGCATAGTATTGCTAGTCAGCCACCCCCTATGAACCCCACTTTGTGTCGGTGGTAAGGGAATCCTAGCTATGAATGCATGCCCCCAAATAGCTAGGTCTAAAATCTCACCCTACCATAACAAAAAGCCTATAGGTGTCCACCATATATATGGTCAAACTTCCTCTTTCGCTTCCTGACAAAGGTGGACCGTGTGCCGACCCACAAATGTGTGCTTGTGGCGCGAGATGTGTGAGACTACATACGAACCACCTGCAGGTGGCCCTACTATAGGTATGAAAAGGGTTCGGTGTGATATTTAACTACCATTCACAACTTTGATGTGGCACATGTGCCTCGCAAATTAACCGGACTTCCCCGACCCCACGGAGGTTGCTCGTAGTCCGAAGTAGCCCCCCACTGCCCCCCCCACACACACACGTCGGGGGGAGGACATCTCACCAAGACGTACTATAACACGGACCAAGCAGAATCCAACTTGGTCGTACAACCTCTCCCGCTCATTGTAGGTCAAAGTGATGGACGTCCACACGGCCCCGCAAAATGGGCTAGCTTGTCGCCGATAACCTCGCGAGGGAGTACTGTATGAAGACAAACCCACTCTATGCATGTGGCCCAATTAAGTATAAGGAAGTGGTGTGTGTGGTGTTCGAATACCTAATGCGCAAAGTTGATGTGGCACCATGCTTTGGAACCGTAAAATCCCCACACTGAGCGAGGGTTCACGATGCGTAGCATGCGCTCAAACATAATTAGGCTTGGAATGATCGACCTACTATACGGTAACTCGAAGCAAAGAAGAAAGAATCCACCCTGGTAACCTTTCTCGTCGTTGGTCGAAATGATGGACGTCCACGCGGGCCCACGAATATATATAGGCTTGTCGCCCATAACCAAGCGAGTGAGAGTGTGTCCAAAGACAACCAATGCATGCTTGTGTCCCTAACATATTTATGGAGGTGTGTGATGCATGCATATGTGTTGAATACCTGGCCCAATGCACAACATTGATGTGGTGCATGCGTTGAAAATTGCAGAGGTCCCCACACAGAGCAAAGAGGTTCATGACATGTCGTGTGCTCGCCCCCCCCCCCTGATCCAGCGGGATGGATTAATGTGTACACATGCGCTATTATATATATGTAATATCACAACATGATCTATATCCTGAGACAAACAAAAATTAATCCCCTCCTAAGTCAAATTAATTAACCTCCCTCGTTGTCGGTGAAAGTGATGGACCAAGCAGGCCGACAAATGGAAGCATCGCCGATAACCGCGTGAGTGAGTGCCATAAGACAACAACCATCGCTTGCATGTGTGCCAGAACATATATATGGAGAGGTGTGTGGTGGTGATGTTTTGAATACCTAATGCACAACTTTGATGTGGCATTTGCCTCAAAAACCGCAAAGTCCCCACACAGAGTGAGGTTCATGTGACACCTAGTATATTTATGCTGGTCACCCCCCCCCCCTTCGACACGTACTATACACCTAGTAACACAGCCCTAAAAGAACTAATCCTCCTTGTTCGTCAAACGTACCTCTCTCTTGTTGGGTCAAAGTGATGGACGACGAACTCGCGGGGCCATAGAAAGCGAAGCGTACGTCGCACGTGAGTGAGCATCCTATATATATAGGACTACGTACCACCGTCTGCATGTGGCCCAAAGAGGTGTTTGTGTGATGTTTGAATACGCAATGCACAACTTTGATGTGGCACCACATATATAGGAAACCAAAAAGTCCCCACAGAGAGCGAGGTTCATGATGCGTGGTATGTGCTATATGTACGACCCCATTCGACACGTGGTATATATGTACTTCTACTGTATAGTAGAAACCAAAAAAGAATCATTCCTTGACGATCAAATTAACCTCTCTCTCGTTGGGTCAAAGTGATGGAGGACAACCTCGCATGCCCAGAGATGGAAGCGCCACACGCGAATGAGTTCCTATAGGGCAACCATCGCCTGCATGGTATTGCGTGATGTTTGAATACCAATGTACAAATTTGATGTGGCACCTGCCTCTGGAACCGGAAAGTCCCCACATGGAGTGAGGTTAATTATGACGTACGCATATATATAGAGTATTCATGTTGCCCCCTCTTTGACATTTACTACATACTCCTACCCTGCATATACGTAACACAAACCAAAAAAGAACCATCCTTGTTGGTCAAATTAACCTCTCTCTCGTTGTACGTTCAACTGATCGATGATGACCTCGCGGGCCCACAGAGAGAGTCACACGCGAGTAAGTGTCATAGGACAAAACCACCGCATGCATGTGCCCATGTGTTATGTGATGTTTGAATACCTAATGCACAACTTTGATGTGGCACATGCTTCGCAAACCGGAAACGCACTACACCATGATGCGTAGCCCCCTCACTTCAAGCCGGTGGGAGGGACTCATGTGTACGCACGTGCCCGAACTTTGATATAGAATCTCACCATGATCCACACCACACACATGCCAAGATGAATCCACCTTTTTGTCAAATGCCTCTCTATGTCAGTGGAAACTGAAAACCTTTGCGGGCTAAAGAATGGGCACATCCCTAATAACCGCACGAGGGAGTGTCCGAGAGGACCACCAATGCATGCATGTGGCCCGAACATGTATGTATGAAAGGGTTGTCTAATGCTTTAAATAACCAATTCACGACTTTGATGTGGCATATATGACTCACAAAATGATCAATAATCCTACACGGAGGCTCATGACTCGTAGTGTACTACCGGACCCTCCCCCCCCCACCCCCACACACACAGACACACACATCCCGCACCACCATAGTCACTCTGAGGCATGTCAAACTTTTTCTACAGTGAACATGTGACCAAAGGAGTGTCATGTTAACATTAAAAAAAAATAGAGATCATTCGACCGTTTTTATACATTGATTGATTTCCTAGGGATTTAATGTGCAAAAATCAAATTTGACCTACATGTGCACCAAAATGGATTGCAAAATCATTTGTGTGTCCCTGGGTGCATGTTTCCCCATGCAAGAGATTTCAAAACATTGAGAATATATATTTTTAAAATTTAGTAAATCCAAAACTTAGTTGAAATTCATGAAACCTATCGTGGTGTCATATATGGACACCAGTAGACTGTGATATTGTATTTTTTCATCAAATTTGAGACACGTTTTGATATAATCTTCTTACAAACGGGAGATTGTTAATAATTGGCAACCAATATCTCATATGGATTATTTATTCGGACCGTGTGCGTTAGACCGTGCCATGCTTCGGTTAAGCAGTAAAGCAGCAGAATGAATCATCAAAAAACAAAAAAAAAATGTGTTGCCACATGCCCCGTGTGCCGTGCGAGCAGGCGTGAGTTGACGGGACGCATACGAGCAGTCCACCGTGCAGGCAGACCGGGAGGCGTGCGTGCAGGTGTGTGAATTGACGGGAGGCGTTTTCGCTGCGCAGTGTCACCGGGAGGCGTGCGAGTAGTTGTGTGAAATTATGGTAGGAATGCCAGAAGTCCGCCGCACAGGCTTACCGGGAGGCAAGACAGCCTTTGACCGCCGTCCGCCTCGCTCCCACTGGTCCGTATTAATGGCGCGCCCGAGCCGCCGGCCATAATAGGTGGCCGCACCCCCGGTCCACAGTGGTCACCAACGTCTGGACTCTGGAGTGTATGAGGATGCCGCCGAAGCGCACCATCGGAGGGAGTGGTGACGCCGGGGCTGGTGAAGCACCCACGCAACGTGTGAAGCTGGGCATAGAGGTTGCCATCGCCGCCAATGAGGTCTCACGCGGGCAGCAACACGACCTTGACTTCTTCGGCACCGTCGTGCCCCCCCGCCCCCGCCCCATCCGGAGCCGGAGGTCAACAGCAACTCCAGCAACGACTCCGACTCCGACGGAAAACCGGTTAGTCATCTATATACCCATTTGTGCGGCAAACATATCCTGTGTTTTCTCTGGTTACTCCCCCCCTCTCTAATCTTTTTGGAATACAAATCCTATGGTTATGTTCTCTCGGTCCATGAAATCAGAGTAATTAAGATCCGTTTGATGCACGTAGTGTATTGATTGTTTGAATGGTATCCGTATAGGGTTAGTGATTAATTGTTTGTTCTGTACAAGTGATTTTTGCTAATAATCCGACTAGGGTTAGCATGCGTGCTAATAATTCGTGGCCAGATCTTGAGATTTGATTTTTAATGTCCTACATATATGTTTGTGCCTTTTTTTCTTCCAGATCATGAGAATTGATTTTGAATGTCCTACATGTATGTTTCTTCCATTTTTTCTTTCAGATTGGTTTGTACACAGATGAGGCTCAGGCCATCGCCGCCGCTGGATGTAGATCTTGGACCCGACTGCGCGGCCAGAAGCGGTCACGCCCCCTGGACCTGAGGAACCAGTATAATCTCCGGCGAACCGCATCAGCGATCTCCTGGACGCCATCCTTGGGGAGATCATCTACCTTCTCCCCACCAAGGATGGCTGCCGCACACAAGTCCTCGCATCTCGGTGGCGCACTCAGTGGCGCGTCGCACCTCTTAATCTCGATTGTCGTCAGCTATCTGTCGATGATGATTCTGAACTCCCCGGAGCCATCATCTCATCCAACCAGGGATCCGTTCAACGCATCTGCATCCCGGCATCCTACCTGCTGGACATACCCTGCACGGTGGCCGCCTGACTGACATCCCGTCAATTCGAGAAACTCCAGCAGCTTGGGTTCTACCATTACTACAGTGAGAGGTTACCACCAAGAGCTGCATCTGTGCCCTCACCACCGATGCCCATCTCATGGTTTTCCTCCTCTCTCCACACCGCCACCTTGACCCGGTGCCATCTAGCAGACAATCTAGTACAAATGCTTCGACTCCCACTGCTGAAAAAAACTTGCGCTTGTGTTGGTTGATCTGTCAGTGGCCTCGCTGCACAGCATCGTCCACTCTAGCTGCCCTGGATTGGAGCGTTTGGTGCTTGTTTTTGGACTATGAATCCATATCCCTTGTCTCAAAATAAAGTCGCCTCACCATGTAAGCATTGGAATTCATTTTGAAGGACAGGAGCTCATCATCGAAGATGCCCTTCACTTCAAAGGTTGCTCCTTGATTGTTGTTATAAACCTTCGCAAATAACTGTGGTCTCTGTGCCTAAAATGGTGACCCTGGGTGTATTTATTGATCCGTTTGAAGGTTACAAGTTGGTGGTTGGCTCCACACTTATTCAGGTACTGTATGTTATCCATGTACACTTTAGTAATCTGCATTTTTCATTTGTGCGCATAAGTTAAATATCATCTTGGATTACACTTTCGGTGCTAATATTATGTTCTATGCTGAATGAAAACCTTGTCCATGGATGGCGTATCAGGGGTGCTGGATTCTGTCAAGACCTTATATATTTATATAGGGTGTCTTGATCTGAACACCACTATTGGCTTGTTGCGATGCTTTCCATGTCTAGAGAATTTGTATATAAAGGTGATGATTTCACACACATTGAAAGCCCATATATAATGTACTAGAATTAACCGTTCAGTTGTCGCTCCTTCGACATACTCAATTTTAGACATTAGCTTTTTTCAATCTTCATGTCTATTTAGGTACTATGACTTCGAGAAAAAGGTCTAACCAATCGATGGCAGAGGAAGCACAAGGATTTTTTCAGATCTCATGACATTCGTTTGAAGACAACAACGGTGGAAGGATATGCATCCAACCACATAAACACTAGCTTTGTCACATTCTACATGAGGAATGTGAGGGCACTATTGTTCATGAGGATTAAGTTTTTCAACAAGAAATTTCTCATGGAACTGTATGTTGAACAGCATAAAAAGAAGTTTCATGTGGATCTAAGGGCTTCTGATCGTGCTCGGCTTATATTTACAACAACTTGTCGTCATCATGGACCAGTAGATCTTTTGTACCGGGATCTTGATTTTATGGATCGGACCGATCCGTTTGATTGTGACGGCCAAAAACTTTGGTTGAGTTAGATGTCATTGCCCTGTTCAATCCGGGTTATGTGTAAACCTGATGAACAATTAATCCTCATGCTTTTGTACCTTTTGTAAGATGGAGTTAGACATTGTTGCCATTTTCAACTAGGGTTTGATCCATATTTTCTTTCATACTGGGCGTCTGTGTTCGTATAAGTACTACCTCTGTCGTGGTTTATTGGCCCCCTTCTTATTTTGTAGTACCAAACTTTGACCTTAGATTTAACTAAGAATATATTAATGCATGTCATCAAAAATAATATTGTTGGACGACTATTCCCGGCTATGTTCATCTGCTATATGCAATAATTATGCTTGTGCTTGCTCGCCGTTTAGGCGGCCGCGGCGCGCTCTGCTCGCGTGCCTCCGCACACTCTACTCGCCGTTTAGGCTCCCTCGGGTCGCGTCCCTATGCGCACTCTGCTCGCCGTTTAGGCACCAAGGCTCGCACGGGTCACGTCCCTCCGTGTGCGCTCTGCTAGCGGTTGGCGCCGGCGCACGATCACGCTGGGGAAGCTTTAGTTATTTGATCTTAGATTATGTTAATCAATTATACCTCTAGAACCGGAATCATCCGGCTATGGAGGTATAATTAATTAACCTAAACTATGATCTCCGACGCCCGTTAACGTCACGCAACTCCATCCTGTCGTCGGCCGTTGGGGGTATGCCGGTATGTGTGGGTAACTAGCTAGCAAGTGGATCAGTAGCGAGTCGCCGCCGGCGGCCATTGTTGTGGTTATTTTTAGCTAGCAGCTAGCTATGGGATTGGGGATTTTACAATTCACTCCTTTGAAGCGCGGGAAGCCTTCACTAGAGCGCGGGAAGACTTGAGCACACAACCCGACACAACCCGACAACCATATGTGGTGTCACGTGTTACCGCACACGTGTTAACATAAGGAAACGTATGTGTAACTTAATAATCATCGCACACGAGTACTCGCACACGCATCGTGTGCGATACTCCTAGCCATCGCAAGGAACTAGTATGCATTTTTCAAAGTTTTTAGTACACACAGAATCGCACACGGATTAACTCTAGTAACCGTCTATGTTATATTTTCTCATCGCGAACAGTTCATCTGAGTGGGCTGTTTGCCGCGTATCACACACATCTTGTTTACATGAATCGTTTGTGTTTTTTTGGCTCATCGCAAACAGTTCATCTATGTGAACTGTATGCCGCATATCACACACATCTTTTTAAGTTGAACCGTTTCTGTTGTGTTCCCTAATCGAAAACAGTTCATCCGAGCCGTATATCACACACACCTTGATCTGGCTAACTGTTTCTGTTGCACTCCCTAATAGCAAATAGTTAATCAGAGTGAATTGTATGCCGTATATCGCACACACCTTGATATGGCTGCCCATTTCTGTTGTTCTGTCTCATCGCAAACAGTTCGTATGGATCAACCGTATGCCCCGCATCGCACACGCAACTAAAATTTGAACCTTGTTTGATGTATCCTTCATCGCAAACGTTTTGCATCTTTTTGACGGGTTTTTTACATCACCGTTTGCGATTAATGCATCGCACACAGTTTCGTCAAAGGGTCTCTGATCGTAGTGTCGCGTTAGCAGCATCCTGCAGTAGTGAAATCTTCAACTGACAAGGACATAGTGAAGAAAATCGACACGTGCCAAGTAGAATGCATATGAAGATTTAGAGAGATTGGAAGAATTGAACATAGAGAGGTAAGGGTCCGATCACATTCACTTAGTGCAAAATAACCAACTTGAAGACATAGATATAAGAGAATGTTGTTGAGGACAAACTCATATATTTATATATATAGGCAGCGAGATTATTTCAACTCCAAAGTTAAACCTCAACTAAAAGACAAACCAAAGTATGAAGATATTTCAGAATTGCAAAGTGAAATGAAAAGCTTCAGGAAATTTGGTGGTGGCGTTACCCACCGTATATAGGAAGTATTAGACCCAGACACAATGCACAATTATCGTGGCGCTCTAAAGTCAAATGCCATGTTAATATCTTCACAGTTAGTTTGTTCATCTTCATCAATTGAAGACATACATTACTTCATGTGTTGCACATCAAAGTCATCAACAATGCATAAGCGTTTGGATATGTGTCCATTCACTGGACATTTGAGGATTCTAACATATTTAGGTCACACCGCAGCTTGCAAAATCTCTTCTCATCCAAAGGGTTCATGAAGATATCCGCTAGCTGATCCTCAGTGTTGACGTGAATGATGTCAATGTCTTCTTTCAGCACATGATCTCAAAGAAAATGATGTTGTATCTGAATATGCTTCGTCTTCGAGTGCTAAACTGGGTTGTGGGCAATCTTGATGGCGCTTTCATTGTCATAGAAGAGTTGTACATTCTTCTTATTAATGCCATAATCCTTTACGGTTGGCTTCATCCAGAGAAGCTGCGCACAATAGGATCCATCCTATTGGAATCGGACAGACATGCAAACGCTAAGCATTATATATGGCCTAGATGCACATAAGTACAATAAAGACCCAATAAAGGAGCAATATACCTTTTGGTCGAAATCTTTACCATTTTCGTCGGAGCTCAGGTGGCCATTGGTTGGCATTGGTGTCTTGAGGCCTTTGCAATCTTGCATGCCAAACTTCTTCAAGCAATCTTTGTGATATGAAGATGTCATTGCGGTGTTAACGAATTTGAAGCCCTAGGAAGAATTTCAGTTCTCCCATCATACACATTTGATATTGCTCTTGCATCATGTGACCAAACTCATCACTGTAGCGATCATTAGTGCAGCCGAAGATAATGTCATCCACATAGATTTGGTAGATGAACAGTTCATCATCATATGATTTTGTGAACAGAGTGGGATCAAGTGAATCAGGTTTGACTCCTTTGCTCTTTAGGAAGTCCATGAGTGTATCATGTAGGGTCGTGGTGCTTGTGTGAGGCCATACAGCGCCTTATTGAGCCTATAGACCTTGACAGGATGCTTTGGATCTTCAAACCCAGGTGGTTGAGCAACATAGAGTTCTTCTTCAATCCTGCCATTGAGGAAAGCACTCTTCACATCCATTTGATAGAAGAGAGTGTTATGATGATTGGCAAATCTATACCCCTATATAGTGTGTGAATAACTTTGAAAGATGGTCATTGGATGAAGCTAATCCGACGGTGCAGAGATGGCAAATCCGAGCACTACTGGCCGTTGGATATCATCTACATTCCACCAGATTGTGCCACATGTACAATCTAGAAGACTCCATATTGAACATAAGCATAATGCACAAATCTCAAAACATAAGCACTTCTCCTTTGTTCTAGAGTCTTCCGTTTCATAATTGCCCAATTTCCTAAATGAATTGCCATTATTTGTTTTTACTTTATGCTTTACAATGCACAATTCCATGAATCTTAAAATAGATTAACTTTTTTTATAAAATTAATTGATTTTGAATGAGATGAACTATAAGAATTAAACGAACATCTACATCATGAATATGACTCAAAGCTTACATGTTATAGTGTGGTATTTATTCATAATTTGGTTACCAAATCTCATGCGTGCAATGCATGTGTACCTTACTAGTGCAAGTAGTATTCGAATGGCTTCAAGTCCAGCAATAGGAGCAAATGTTTCTTCGAAGTAAATGCCCTTCCACTTGTGTGCAACCTTGAGCAACAAGACGTGCTCTGTTTCTGATGACTTGACCATGCTCATCTTTCCTGTTGCGGTAGATCCATTTGGTGCCAATGATATTGTGCTTGCGTGGATCATGGCTCTTGACAAGCTCCCGTACATTATTGAGCTCAAATTGTTGAAGTTCTTTTTGCATAGATTGAATCCACCCAGCCTCCATGAAGGCTTCATCAACTTTGCTGGGCTGTGAGATGGAGACAAATGCGAAGTGCCCACAGAAGTTGGCAAATTGCGTGGCCCTAGAACGTGTGAGGGGGCTGGGTGCATTTATGCTATCAAGTATCTTCTCAATTTGAAATTCGTTTGGCACTCGAGGATGAACAGGGCGAATACTTTGTTGTGGCTAAGCATTGTCTTTAGTATTGGCTTCAGGCTCGGCATTATCTTCAGAATAACCATTGTCTTTATGCAGAATAGGAGCAGGTATTACGACTTCTTCATCTCCTTGATCCTCAGTGGGTATGATTTCTCCAGTGCCCATTAGCTTGATGGATTCACTTGGAGGCATTTCATCGAGCACATGTTGCAGGTGAGGTTCATGCCATCTCAATAAGAGTCATGTTCTTGCGCTCCACGAAGCCATTCTGCTGGGGTGTGTATGGAGTTGATAGCTCATGAGTGATGCCAAGAACATCAAGATAAGTATCAAGACCAGTGTTCTTGAACTCGATGCCATTGTCACTCCGAATGTGCTTGATCTTGACGCCACAATTTGTTATGGCACGGGTGGCAAACCGCCTGAAGACATCCTACACTTCATTCCTATACATGATTATGTGCACCCAATTATATCAAGAATAATCAACAACAATCACAAGTTCATAGAGATGTGCAGTAGTAGTAAGGGTAGAGTTGTGATTAGGGCCAAATAAGTCCGTGTGTAGCAGCTCGAAGGGACGCGTAGTCGTCATGATTGTATTCGAGGGATGCTTGGCCCTAGTCATCTTCCCGGCTTCACATGCACCACATAGATGATCTTTCTTGAGCTTGAAACCCTCGATGACAATGATGTGCTTCTTCTTGACAAGGGTGTGCAAGTTCCTCATGCCTGCATGTCCTAGCCGTCGATGGCAAAGCCAGTATTCTGAAGCTTCTACTGTAAGAAATGTGGTAAGTTGTCGTCCTGCAAAGAAATCTACCATGTACAAGCCACCTCTTTGATAACCTTCGAATAATTTGGTTTTGTCAGAAGCCATTAGCATAAGCCAACGATATTTGCCAAATATGACAATCATATCAAGATCACAAAGCATTGAGACAGACATTAGTTTGAATCCAAGGGATTCGACAAGCATCACTTTATCCATGTGTCGATCCTTTGAGATTGCAACCCTACCTAGACCAAATACCTTGCTTTTACCAGTGTCGGCAAATGTGATGCACTTTTGAGTAGATGGTCGGAGAGTTGAGTCCATCAGTAAGCGTCGATCACCTCTCATATGGTTAGTGCAATCACTGTGTAGTATCCACTCAGTAGCTCTTGGAAGATTACCCTATAGTACAGTTGGTGGGATAGGCTTCACCAAGACAATTATGAAGAGTAATCATTTGACGATATACACTATCATGTAAGGTAAATTTCTTAAATGATATGACATGACGATCATCAAGACCCATGGACGAAGTAAATCGTAAGACTATTTTGACATTTTATCTTGTGTCCAACAAGATTTTTCAGGTCCCCAGCATTCTCTTCAGAAACCAATGCATGTTGGCTGGAGATCTGACCCTGCAAGGGAGATCAGTTTTTCTTAACCACCCACATCTGAAGGGGTGGCTTAGAAGCAGTAAGTCTAAGTGCAGCATCTGAGAATTTTGGCTTTGAAGCCATAGCAAATAGCTTCACAGGGGGTACAGAATACTCAAATGAATAAGCTGAGAAATTTTTCGATTGTGAACATAGTGCACGACTGCAGGATAATGCTAATGCGACACATGAATCAGAGACCCCTAGACCAAATTGTGTGTCATGTATTAATCGCAAACAGTGTTGTAATAAAACCGTCACCAATAAGACCAACTGTGTGCGATGGCTAAGACATCAAGCAGGTACAGATTAGAGTTGTGTGTGCGATATGTGACATACAGTTGATCCATAAGAATTGTTTGCAATGAGCCAAAAAACAGAAACGGTCAGCCATATCAAGGCGTGTGCGATAGACGACATAAAATTCACCCAGACGAATTGTTTGCGATTAGACAACACAACAAAAACGGTCGGCAAGATTAAGGTGTGTCTGATCGACGACATAAAGTTCACTCTGATCAACTGTATGAGATGAGCCAAAATAGTAGAAACGGTACAGCCACATCAAGGCGTGTGCGATAAACGACATACAGTTCACCCGGACAAATTGTTTGCAATTAGGCGACACAACAGAAACGGCTGGTCAGATCAAGGTGTGTGCGATAGACGGCATACAGTTAACTCTGATGAACTGTATGCGATGGGCCAAAACAATAGAAATGGTCAGCCAGATCAAGGTGTGTGCGATAGACGGCATACAGTTCACACAGACGAACTATTTGCGATGAGCCAAAGAACACAAACGATTCGTGTAAATAATATGTGTGTGATACATGGAAAACAAGCCACTCTGATGAAATATTTGCGATGAAAAAAATAACACAAATGGTTACTACAGTTATTCGTGTGCGATGATTATGTGGTAGAAAAAACATTGAAAATGCAAACGAGTTGCTTGAGATGGCTAGGATATCGCACATGATGCGTGGTGCGAGTACTCGTGTGCAATGATTAGTGAGTTACACATACGTTTCTTTATGTTAACGCATGTATGATAACACGTGACATCGCATACAGTTGTGTGCTGCGAATTGTTTGCTCCACTTAGTCTACCCGCGCTCCAGCGAAGGCTTCCCTCGCAAGGACCAGCCACAACAGCGAATTTTAAAATCCCCAATCCCCTAGCCGACTGCTAGCTATAAATAACCACAGTAATGGCCGCCGGCGGTGACTCGCTACTCATCCGCTTGCTAGCTAGTTACCCACACATACCGGCATACCCACATCGGACGACGATAGGATGGAGTTGCGCGATAGCGGAATTAAGGGTGCTTGCGTGATGGTCGGCTTGGCGGTTGACAGCCATGCCGCCAACTCTCCCGATGATAGCCAGAGGAGGCAGGAGACGTGGTACTAGCAAGCCACCAGGTTATCCAGGGTCATCCTAAAAGTGGCTAGGTATCGCCAGCGGGCGATACAGCGGGCTCGGCGCAGAGTGCGGCGGATGGTGCAGGCGGCAGAGTAGGAAATGCGATGACCCAAGGACAACAATGGAAGTAGCAGCCGCCACACAATTGGTAGGCTTGTGCCCCAGATGGAGGATGGCGCAGCGCCAGACGACACCAGGGCAGGCCTATGGGTCGTGACGGCAGCCGTGGCGAGAGCCAACGTCGTCTCGTCGACCGTCGGGATGATGTACGCAAACTCAGTGGTTGCGGCAGCCCTGGTGAGCGTTGCGCCCGTGGAAGTACCGGCGGTCACCGATGTTTGATATTTCTCTTGCATCATGTGACCAAACTCATCAATGTAGCGATCATCAGTGCCGCCGAAGAAATGTCATCTACATAAATTTGGCAAACAAGCAATTCACCATCATATGGTTTTGTGAAGAGATTGGGATCTAGTGACCCAGGTTTGAAGCCCTTGCTCTTCAGGAAGTCCTTCAGTGTATCATACTAGGCTCGTGGTGCTTGTTTGAGGCCATACATCGCCTTTTTGAGCCTATACACCTTGTCAAGCTGCTTTGGATCTTCAAACCTAGGTGTTTGAGCAACATAGACTTCTTCTTCAATCTTTCCATTGAGGAAAGCACTCTTCACATCCATTTGATATAAGAGAATGTTATTATGATTGGCATATGAAATAGCATTCGAATGGCAAAGGTTTCTTTCCGGCTTCACATGCACCACATAGATGATCCTTCTTGAGCTTGACGCCCTCGATGACAATGATGTGCTTCTTCTTGACAAGGGTGTGCAAGTTCCTCCTGCCTACATGTCCTAGCCATCGATGCCAAAGCTAACATTCTGAAGCTTTTGCTATAAGAAATGTGGCAAGCTATGGTCATGCGGAGAAATCTACCATGTACAAGTCACCTCTTCGATAACCTTCGAAGACTTTATGTCGGGGCCGGATTTCGGGGACACAACATATCCCAGAAATTAACCCCTCGTGTCATCACCAGCCCAGGATTACTGTTACCAGTGGACACGTCCTTGTTACAGATTACCAAGCTATTACAAGAATTGGATACAAGACCATAAAGGTCTAATGATACAACAATGATATCTGGTGACGGGTGACAGAAGCGACTTGTGGTTCTCCAACGTCGATTGGGCTCCATTCCCACAGGAACAGCTGACCCGGATAGTTCCTATCCACGTGGCTGCTATCCTAGGCTCCGCACGGACGTCGCTAAGGTACTCCTCGCTGAATTCCTGACCTGGCCAAGTAAATAGCCAGGGACAAGCCTGTGAGTATGTTTGAATGTACTCGCAAACATCATGAACAGAAGATATAGCGAATGTATATGCTCATGTTGGATTAAATATTATGCTAATGCTGACTGAAATTTAAATCATGACATGACAATAAAATGATATGGACGTGAACATAGCATGTTAGTCATAATCAAACTTATTAGAGATAAAGCAAATGAATGCCACGGGTAGTCTGGCCAGCCCAAGTGTCATTCAGAAAAATAAAATAAATGCCAATCGGGTGTCCACAAGAGTAGTGGCGGGACCGCCTATAAACTCGAGGGACGCCGTGAAGAGGTCTTGAAAAGAAATGCCAGTCGGGTGTCAAAAGTGACGCCACGGTCGAACATGAAGAGAAATGCCTATCGGGTATCCACAAGAGTAGTG
Organism: Thinopyrum elongatum; assembly: GCA_011799875.1. Lineage (NCBI taxonomy): Eukaryota > Viridiplantae > Streptophyta > Magnoliopsida > Poales > Poaceae > Thinopyrum > Thinopyrum elongatum. The sequence goes on along the minus strand of CM022299.1, from coordinate 607,532,343 downwards.
GCGTGATAAACCGCCTGTTAACTCGAGGGACGCCACGAAGAGGTCTTGAAAATAAAGTTGAGTGCCCGGGGTAGTCTAGCCAGCCCCTGAGACACTCAGGAAATATAAAATAAGAGAAACAGGTTAGTCCTCAATAATATGCATAACCATAAAAATATTCACAGCAATTGTATTCAAAATAACCACGATAGTGTTAGTGATGATAACAATATCCTGCAAAATTGTTCAGGCCCAATTTAATTATTTTCCTCCGAAGACCGACTCTAAGACCGACACTTGACCAACCCAGACTGTAGTCCTTAACCGCGGACACGGCTATTCGAATAGGTTTAAACTCTGCAGAGGGTGTACTCTTTACCCACAAGTATAGGATTTCTTTAGTCAGTACCGTGACACTGACTAATTCCCATTACGGTCTTTGGGTTGAAAACACACCTAACCAGCACACACCAGATTAACCGTCTGGATGCCAGGAATCACCCAAAGCATCGTTCCAGAAAAACTCTAAGTCGAGGAGACAACAATCTCGAGTAGCATGGGATCACTATTAATACGCACGGATTCCAAGGGGTGCCCCCCTCTCGTTTACAACCGGAAACACCCATGCCCCCTGACCCGATGACAGGATTTAGTCCACGGCCATGGAAACCCTCATCGTGGCCCTCTGTATGGTGTGTGAATGGAAAGGGGTTATCAACTTACCGAACCATACCCTACCTGTGGCAGGGACTAGTGGTAGCATGAAACAAGTATGGGGGTTACCGGAACAAGACTCGATCTAAGGTCGACACAGGAGGTACAAGTTTTCCTGTAGTGGTTAGCTCAACAAAGTATCTTTTTAATAGTAATGCCAAAACACGGCCACAACCCTTGCATGCTCCAACATGCATAACGAACAAGGCATGACACGCTTCAACGTGGTCACCCTTCTGCCGGTACTGTATTTTACTTATACCTGCTCCTGCAAGTTAGTCATGACAAGCACACGATGCATGGTACTAGGGGACATGCCATCACTACATGCATGCAAATTTTATTCGAACTCAACCTATGGATGACTTCATTTATTCTTGCAAACAATATAAACATGCAATCCCCCATATCAAGTGTTTAAGATGCTTGCCTTGAGCATGCAGATGTGTTGGGTGTACTCCAAAAGTTTGAAATATTTATCTTCCCTCCATTTTCCTATTTTCAAAAATATTGAAATCACCACGTAAAGCAAAAACAGTACAAAAAAAAGTTGTCTAGAAAATTTTGAAATAAACACTAAAATAAACTAGATGAAAAATGAGAAATAATAGGAAAATAATCAATTTATTTGGAGTTCATATGAATTACTTATGGAATTTCTAAGATGGAAAGAATAAAGAAAAGGACTACTTAATAGATCCAGTAGATACTAAACTTTAGGAAAATGTTCACCTAGTCTAGATAAATAAAGCAGGATTTTAGAAGTCTGTAGAAATTTGAATCATTAATTTTGGGTTAGAAATGGCCACAGTAGAATTATCTGAAAATATGCTAAAAATGAAAAAGGGAGAGAAACAGAGATGCGCCTTGAGCACTGTATAGTTCTGGTGTTACTGGGCCGAGCCCAGCCATTCGGCCGCGCAGGAGATCCTTCGACATCGATGGCGTACTGGTGGGGGTACGCCTTCCCCGCACGAAAACGGCTCCCAGGGGAACCCGTCTCCACTTAAACGGCGGGCCTGTGGGTGGAGTCGCTGACGAGCGGGCCCGCGCTTCTTCTCTCTCTCATCCTTGCTGAGCCCATGACAGGCGGGGCCCATGTGTCGGGTTCGTCTCCATCTCCCGCGCGCGTCTGGACAGAGCGTACGCCGGTGGCGATTGCCGGCGCTGTAGGGCGTCTCCTGCGACGCTCGGCACATGGAAGGGTTCAGGGAGAAGTGCTGCATCTGTGGTAGGTGGAGATGGCCGTTGAGGAGCTCGGGTTTGAGCAGGGCTTCGGCCATGGTGGAAAGTGGCAACGATGGAAAGGTGCTTTCGCCTCTGAACAAGTCCGAGAGGAATTGAGAAGTGGAATAGGTTTGCGGTGATCAAGAGAGGCCATTGGTGAAGAGATGCTACGCAGGGGAGGCATTGGTTGCGCCGGGATTGACCGAGAGGTGACAGCGGTGGGTTTCACCGAGGACGGAGAAGGTGACTACCTACGGCTGGCTTGGTCGTCCCAGGCAGTCTCTGGAGGATGGTGGTGTGGATATGAGGTTCGAGGAGAGCTTGAGACGCCTATATATAGGATGGTGGAGTCGGTTCCGTGGCTTCTCAGGGAAGGGACGACGGCGTCGGCCATTAGGGCGGTGCTTGAGGCCGTTGGGGAGTTGATGGTCGGCGGCGAGGTTGGTGAGGACGGCGGCCGTCCGTATTAACGCCAGGGGGAGCTGGTTGGCTCCGGGCGACGCCAGGTGGCTTGGGCGGTGCCGTGTCCGAGCGGAGGACGGCGGCGGCGATGTGCGGTGACTCTGGATGGGGTGGATGGCGCTAGAGGCCAGGGAAGAAGGTCGGCGAGCTACCTGGCTTGCCCGTGAAGCTCCAGAAGGTGGAAAACATGTGGGGGAGGTAGCACCGCAACAGTGCGAGGACGAGGCCGAGCCTGCCAAACGAGCGCTCTGCTCGTGCGCTATGGACGCACTCAGTGTGTTCGGCGGAATGCCAGGTCATCCTAGGTTGCTCCTAATGAGCTGATTTTTGGGATAGTGGTGATACTGAGGGTGGTAGGATTGTTGGACAAGTTATTTTGGCAAGATATTCAAGTGTGCAATGCAGTTAACAAAAGGGCCAAATTCTGTCATGCAGAACACCTGTTTGACAAAATGATAGAGCTAGCTAAGGGACCTTGATGGAAATAAGACTTGGTAGGATGGTGACTCCTTAAATGATAGATAAGGTGGTATATTTGGATAATCCAGGGGAGAAACTTTATAATGCAAGTTTTGAAGAAATTCAGTTCTGGACCACATATTGAGAGAACTGTTTGGTGAACTTAAAAGATGCCATTGGAGCTGATCTTCTGGACTTAAGGGTTTGGTTGGAAGAACTATAATATGGCCAAGTTTCAGAATTTTTAGAGCAAGGAAAAATGGGGTTGTAGTTATAACCGAGAAAATGGACAGAATGGAAAAGAGGTAGTTGCTCTCAAAATTTACAAAACAGCAAGTTGGGTTTTTGCATAAAAGTGATATATAGGCATCATATGACCTCTGATATTTTTTGTTGAATTTAAAAAGAATTATTTAAAATGGTTGTAGTGCAACAGAGGCACTTAAAGAATTAAAAATGCTGCTAAAAGAATTATTTAGAGGCAAATTTTATTATGAAATTAATTCCTACTGTTATTGTACTATAAATGAAATGATTTAATAAAACTACCAAAGCCACAATATTATCACCAAAAATTTCTATATGGAGGGAAGAATTTTGAAAAACAGAAACAGAAAATGGTTCTGAAATTAATAAAAGACCTAGCAAAAATCAAAATTTTAATTCTGGCCAAATTTTATTTAGTAAAAACATGATTAAATTTTTGGGGTGTTACACTTTAGCACAAGGCAATGATATTTTCCAAATATGACAATCATATCAAGATCACAAAGCATTGAGACTGACATTAGTTTGAATCCAAGGGATTCGACAAGCATCACTTTATCCATGTGCCGATACTTTGAGATTGCAACTCTACCTAGACGCAATACCTTGCTTTTACCAGTGTCAGCAAATGTGAAGTGACTTTGAGTAGATGGTCGGGGAGTTGAGTCCATCAATAAGCTTCGATCACCAGTCAAATGGTTAGTACAACCACGATCCAATATCCACTCAGTAGCTTTTGGAAGATTACCCTATAGTACAGTTAGTGGGATAGGCTTCACCAAGACAATTGTGAAGAGTAATCATTTGATGATATACACTATCATGTAAGGTAAATTTCTTAAAGGATATGACATGATGATCATCAAGACCCATGGACGAAGTAAATGGTAAGACCATTTCGACATTTTATATTGCGTCCAACAAGATTTTTCAGGTCTCCAGGATTGTCTTCAGAAACCAATGCATGTTGGTTGGAGACATGACCCTGTAAGAGAGATCGGTTCTTCTTAACCACACACATCTGAAGGGGTGGCTTAGATTCAATAAGTCTAAGTGCAGCATCCGAGAATTTTGGCTTTGAAGCCATAACAAATAGCTTCACAGGGGGTACAATATACTCAAATGAATAAGCAGAGAAATTCTTCTATTGTGAACATCGTGCACTACTGCAGGATGCTGCTAATGCGACAAATGAACCAAAGACCCCTCACCCAAATTGTGTGCGATGCATTACTCACAAATGGTGTTGTAATAAAACCATCCCCAATAAGACGAACTGTGTGCAATGGCAGAGACATCAAGCACAGTTCAGATTAGAGTTGTGTGTGCAATACGTGGCATACAGTTAATCCATACTAACTATTTGCAATGAGCCAAAAAATAGAAACGGTCAGCCATATCAAGGCGTGTGTGAAAGACAACATACAGTTCGCCCGGACGAAATGTTTGCGACTAGGCAACATAACAGAAACGGTTGGCCGGATCAAGGTGTGTGTGATCGACGGAATATAGTTCACTCTGATGAAATTTATGCGTTGAGCCAAAACAATAGAAATGTTCAGCCTGATGAAGAAGTTTGTGATAGACAGCATACTGTTCACCCAGACGAATTGTTTGCGATTAGGGACCACAACAGAAACGGTCGCCCAGATCAAGGTGTGTGCAATAGACGGCATACAATTCAATCTGATGAACTGTATGCGATGAGCCAAAACAACAGAAATGATCAGCCAGATCAAGGTGTGTGCGATAGACGGCATATAGTTCACACAGATGAACTGTTTGCGATGAGCCAAAAGAACACAAACGATTCGTGTAAACAAGATGTGTATGATTCGCAGGCCACTCGGATGAACTAATTGCAATGAGGACAATAGCACAAATGGTTACTACAGTTATTCGTGTGCGATAAGTATGTGTGTAGAAAAAACTTTGAAAATGGAAATGAGTTGCTTGCGATGGCTAGGAGTACCGCACACGATGCATGGTGCGAGTAGTCGTGTGCTATGATTAGTAAGTTACACATACTTATCCTTATGTTAACATGTTTTGTGATAACACGTGACACCGCATACGGTTGTGTGCTCCGAATTATGTGCTCCACTCAGTCTTCCCGTGCTCCAGCGAAGGCTTCCCACGCAAGGACCAACCACAAGGGTGAATTGTAAAATCACAAATCCCCTAGCCAACTGCTAGCTATAAATAAGCACAACAATGGCCGGCGAAGGCGACTCACTAGTGATCCATTTGCTAGCTAGTAACCCACACATACCAGCATACCTCCATCGGCCGATGACATGATGGAGTTGCACGGCATGGAATTTAGAGTGCCTGTGCGATGCTCGGCTTGGCGTTCGACGGCCATGCCGCCATGTCTCACGACGACAGTCAGAGGAGGCAGGAAATGTCGTACGAGCAGCCACCAGGTCAGCTAGGGATCACCAGCTTGCGATAAAGCAGGCTCGGTGCAGAGTGCAGCCGATGGCGTGGGCGCCGGAGCAGGAAACAAGACGACACAAGGACAACTGTGGAAGTAGCCGCGGCCACACGAGGCGCGGGTTCATGCCCCAGATGGAGGATGGCGCAGTGCCAGATGACACCGGGGCAGGCCTGTGGGCCGTGACGGTAGCCCTGGCGAGAGTCAACGTCGTCTCGTCGGCCGTCGGGACGATGTATGTAGACCCGGTGGTCGCGATAGCCCCGGTGAGCACTGCGCCCGAGGCAATGCTGACAGTCACCAATGTTTAGGCTGCCCCAGCCTCGATCGATCAAGGTGTGGGTCATCGACTTGGCGAATTTCTCTCCTCCTGAGCCCATGATTGACATGATAATGCACGATGCCAGCTGTGCGTGCTGGTTCAGCGTCAGGGCAGTAGCTCTTTTGTGTGCGCGTGGTTCGTTATAATTTTGTAAATTGCGAGCGAATGGTTTGTAAATTACACCTCTAACAAGTGGACCAATCTGAGCGTATATATGCTCGATTGATTTGTTCATGCATGTCAAATATGTCAACTGTATGGGCTGGCCTATCTATATATTGTCTCAATTTGCAAGATGGACAACGGCGCTAATCGCCATGTTGAAAACATTGGCATCCTCTACTCTAACCAGCATGTGCTTAAACTGGATGACCTGCGTGCGGTACTAATACTTTCCATGAAATTTTAAGAACTTGGCTAACAACATTTGAGTAACATATAGTGGTGACATATTCAACAAAAGGCGGATCTAGGTATACTTAAACAACTCTGAACTTAACAATTTTGACACCCATATATATGGTCAATATCTACATACTTAACATAGTACTCCCTCCGTAAAGAAATATAAGAGTGTCTAGATCACTAAAGTAGTGATCTAAACGCTCTTATATTTCTTTACAGAGGGAGTAACAACTAGCACATTTTAAGAGACAGAGGGCCAATAACCACAACTATCCACTTGAAGCAGCTTGATCACGGCGACTCGGCATCTCGTCAATGAATAGGAAGAACCATCATGTGCCTTGGTAGAGCATGAGTATAACAATGTCTCCAATCTTCAAATGTGGATGCATTGCCAGGACAAGCGAGAACCTATTAATTTGAATGGTTCTATTTCTGCGGGAAATGTAGTACCGTGCAATCACTTTGGTGTTATTAGCATGCAGAAGTGTGATTTGACCATGCTAGGAAATCGATTCAGGAATAGCTGCAGAAGGCAATTTCTGTTGCAATGTAGAATAAAAACCAATTGTAACATATCATTGAAGCTATATATAGTTTATGAATTCCAACATAAAAATAAGACTTTGTACCAGCATTTTGTGCACACAATTGGTCTTGTTCAATGTGTGCACACTAGTAGAAAATAGGGCTTTGGTCCAGGCAGGGCCAGCCCATTAATCCCGGTTCACTCATGAACCGGGACCAAAGGGGGCATCGGTCCCGGTTCGTGAGGCCAGGGGGCCGGCCGGGCCTCGTGGGGCATTGGTCCCGGTTCGTCTGGCCCTTTGGTCCTGGTTCCAGCCACAAACCGGGACCAATGGGCCTCGCTCCTGACCCACAACCATTGGTCCCGGTTCACGGCTGGAACCGGGACCAAAGGCGGACCTTTAGTCCCGGTTCCAGCCACGAACCGGGACCAATGAGATGCCTATATATACCTCGCCCGCGAGCAGAGCAGTGGAGTGCTCTATTTTTTGGGGTGGCCGTGGGAGAGCTTTGTGGTGCTCTAGCTCACCTCCTATGCACATGAGGTGTTCGATGAAATGCCCGAGCCACACTTAAGCTTTCTCCTCTCGAAGCTCCTTGTCCAAGCTCCATTTTCCTCGAGATTTGTCTAGGTTTGGCGGTCCGTCCCGTCCTCACCCCCATCGATCACCCGCGCCGATCTCGTCGCCGGCACCACCGTGGTGAGCCTCTTGGTCTTATCTTCTTTGTAAAAAAAAGTTCTTACTTGTATGATTAAGATAGATACTTGTGTAATTTTCTTTTTTTTCTTATTGTTTGTTATTATATAGTGCGATGGTTTTGGTATCCGCCTCCGTCGGCCCTCGTCCTGTCTATGATTCGGATGTGGTATATATTATATTTTATAACTATTTGGTTCATTTAGTGTTTATGACAATTATGCCGACCAACGTGACATAGATTCTTTTATCTAGGAGGTATGTGAACCGGAAATTCCAACCAACCCTATTGTCGAGAGGTTAAATTTAGTTGAAGAAAAAACAATTACTTGAAGGAAAAATTGAAAAAAATTGAGGAGGAAAAGATGATATTGGAGTTGCAAGTTGCGGATGTCGTCAATGATCACAAGATCAAGATGGATAAAATGCGCTTGAAGTTTGAAAGATGAAAAAATATGCCATTCATACCGAGGATTGGTATCATTATGCCGTTGGATCAATTGTTACCTTAGTTGCGATTATGATCGCATTTGTTGTTGCATTGAAATGTTTTACATAGTTTCAATGTATGGTTTAATTAGATGCTCTGGAGAGCTATATGTTGTTCAATGAGAACTATGTATGTACTTTGGTTTTAATACGATGATGAACTTCTATTAATTAATTTGGTCACTTCTGTATTCATGATGTTCTGTAATGGTTTTTGACACACTTAATTATATATAATGCACGCAGATGAACCGGCAATGGATGTACGGTGACAGACGCACCTCCGAGTACATTAAGGGCGTGCATAATTTTCTCGAAGTGGCTGAGGCAAACAAGCAGAATGGTTTTATGTGTTGTCCATGCCCTATATGTGGGAATACGAAGTCTTACTCTGACTCGAAAACCCTTCACACCCACCTGCTTTATAAGGGTTTCATGCCACACTATGATGTTTGGACCAAGCACGGAGAAAGAGGGGTTATGATGGAAGACAGCGAAGAAGAAGAGGATTATGACAGCTATGTGCCCCCTGAATACGGTGATGCTGCAACGGGGGAAGCTGAAGATTAAGAGGAACCAGATGATGTGCCCGATGATGATCTTCGCCAGGTCATTATTGATGCAAAGAGACAATGCGAAAGTGAAAAGGAGAAGCTGAAGTTCGATCGCATGTTAGAGGATCACAAAAAAGGGTTGTACCCCAATTGCGAAGATGGCAACACAAAGCTCGGTACCACACTGGAGTTGCTGCAGTGGAAGGCAGAGAATGGTGTACCTGACAAAGGATTTGAGAAGCTACTGAAAATATTGAAGAAGAAGCTTCCAAAGGATAACGAATTGCCCGACAGTACATACGCAGCAAAGAAGGTTGTATGCCCTCTAGGATTGGAGGTGCAGAAGATACATGCATTCCCTAATGACTGCATCCTCTACCGCGGTGCGTACGAGGATTTGAACGCATGCCCGGTATGCGGTGCATTGCGGTATAAGATCAAACAAGATGACCCTGGTGATGTTGACGGCGAGCGCCCCAGGAAGAGGGTTCCTGCCAAGGTGATGTGGTATGCTAATATAATACCACGGTTGAAACATCTGTTCAGAAACAAAGAGCATGCCAAGTTGATGCGATGGCATAGAGAGGACCGTAAGAAAGACGGGAAGTTGAGAGCACCCGCTGACAGGTCGCAGTGGAGAAAAATCGAGAGAAACTATTGGGATGACTTTGCAGGTGATGCAAGGAACTAATGGTTTGGTTTAAGAGCGGATGGCATTAATCCTTTTGGGGAGCAGAGCAGCAATCACAGCACCTCGCCCGTGACTCTATGTATCTATAACCTTCCTCCTTGGCTATGCATGAAGCGGAAGTTCATTATGATGCCAGTTCTCATCCAAGGCCCTAAGCAACCCGGCAACGACATTGATGTGTACCTAAGGCCATTAGTTGAAGAACTTTTACAGCTGTGGAATGGAAATGGTGTACGTGTGTGGGATGAGCACAAACAGCAGGAATTTGACCTGCATGCGTTGCTGTTTGTAACCATCAATGATTGGCCTGCTCTCAGTAACCTTTCAGGACAGACAAACAAGGGATACCACGCATGCACTCACTGTTTAGATGACACCGAAAGTATATACCTGGACAAATGCAGGAAGAATGTGTACCTGGGGCATCGTCGATTTCTTCCAACCAACCATCAATGTCGAAAGAAAGGCAAGCATTTCGAAGGCGAGGCAGATCACCGGAAGAAGCCCGCCATCCATACCGGTGATCACATACTTGCTATGGTCAATGATTTACAAGTAATCTTTGGAAAGGGTCCCGGTGGACTATCTGTTCCGAATGACGCTGAGGGACGCGCACCCATGTGGAAGAAGGAATCTATATTTTGGGACCTACCCTATTGGAAGGACCTAGAGGTCCGCTCTTCAATCGACGTGATGCACGTGACGAAGAATCTTTGCGTGAACCTGCTAGGCTTCTTGGGCGTGTACAGGAAGACAAAAGATACACCAGAGGCACGGGAGGACCAGCAACATGTGCACGAAAAAGACGGCATGCCTCCAAAGCAGTATGAAGGTCCTGCAAGCTACGCTCTTACCAAAGAAGAGAAGGAAATCTTCTTTGAATGCCTGCTCAGTATGAAGGTCCCGTCTGGCTTCTCGTCGAATATAAAGGGAATAATAAATATGCCAGAGAAAAAGTTTCAGAACCTAAAGTCTCTTGACTACCACGTGATTATGACGCAACTGCTTCCGGTTGCATTGAGGGGGCTTCTACCAGAAAACGTTCGATTAGCCGTTGTGAAGCTATGTTCATTCCTCAATGCAATCTCTTAGAAGGTGATCGATCCAGAAATCCTACCAAGGTTAAGGAGTGATGTGGTGCAATGTCTTGTCAGTTTCGAGCTGGTGTTCCCACCATCCTTCTTCAATATCATGACGCACGTCCTAGTTCATCTAGTCGACGAGATTGTCGTTCTGGGCCCTGTATTTCTACACAATATGTTCCCCTTTGAGAGGTTCATGGGAGTCCTAAAGAAATATGTCCGTAACCACGCTAGGCCAGAAGGAAGCATCTCCATGGGCCATCAAACAGAGGATGTCATTGGGTTTTGTGTTGACTTCATTCCTGACCTTAAGAAGATTGGTCTCCCTCAATCGCGGTATGAGGGGAGACTGACTGGAAAAGGCACGCTAGGAGGGGACTCAATAATATGTTGGGACGGGCATTCTTGGTCTCAAGCACACTACACAGTTCTACAGAACTCTACCTTGGTGACCCCAAATGTCGATGAACACAAGAACATTCTGCGCTCCAAACACCCGGAGCAGTGTGACGACTAGATTACATGTGAACACATCAGGACTTTCGGCAGTTGGTTGCAAACACGTCTCAGGGGTGACAACACTGTTTCTGATGAGCTGTACTCGTTGGCCATGGGACCATCTTCGACTGTATTGACTTACAAAGGGTACGAGATAAATGATAATACATTTTACACGATCGCCCAAGATCAAAAGGGCACCAACCAAAACAGCAGTGTCCGCTTTGATGCAGCAACCAAGAGGGGAAAGGACACATATTATGGTTACATAGTGGACATATGGGAACTTGACTACGGACATGATTTTAAGGTCCCTTTGTTTCAGTGCAAATGGGTCAATCTGTCAGGAGGCGGGGTATAGGTAGACCCACAGTACGGAATGACAACAGTGGATCTGAACAATCTTGGGTACATAGACGAACCATTCGTCCTAGCCAATGATGTGGCGCAGGTTTTCTATTTGAAGGACATGTCTACCAAACCGAAAAAAAGAAAAGATAAGGAAGCGAATACATCATACGATGAGCCAAAGCGCCACAGGGTTCTTTCAGGAAAAAGAGACATCGTGGGATTGGAGGGCAAGACACACATGTCTGAAGATTATGAAAAGTTTCATGAAATTCCTCCCTTCAAAGTCAAGGCTGAGCCAAGCACCCTGTTAAACGATGAAGATTATACATGGTTACGGTGCAAGAAGCAAAGGACACAAGCGAAGAAAAATTGATGATGTGGCTTTGAATGGTGCATTTTGAACACACAAAAAGTATGGAGTTCAAATAAGTTCAAAAAAATGAAATCCCTTTGTAACAGATGAGTTTTCGTCTGAAACCCTGATACTTCGAAAGAGCTTTTCCATTTTGTACACGAAGTGCATCCAGTTTTTGCCGTAACCCTCTCAACTTTTTAGCACATGCTATGTGGGTGAAATGATGATACTATGCCAACTTTCAACCTCTTCAGAATTCATTTGTAGTGCATTTCAATTTCAGGGTCATATAGCTCAAAAAAATCAGTAAATGCATGAAAAATAACAAATGAAGTCAGAAAGGGTTGAAAATTGATGATGTGGCTTTGAATGGTGCATTTTGAACACACAAAAAGTTTGGAGTTCAAATAAGTTCAAAAAAATGAAATCCCTTTTGTAACGGATGAGTTTCCGTCCGAAACCTTGATACTTCGAAAGAGATTGTCCATTTTGTACACGAAGTGCATCGAGTTTTTGCCGTAACCCTCTCAACATTTTAGCACATGCTATGTGGGTGAAATGATGATACCATGCCAACTTTCAACCTCTTCAGAGTTCATTTGTAGTTCTTTTGAATTTCAGGGTCATATAGCTCAAAAAAATTAGTAAATGCATGAAAAATAACAAATGAAGTCAAAAAGGGTTGAAAATTAATGATGTGGCTTTGAATGGTGCATTTTGAACACACAAAAAGTCTGGAGTTCAAATAAGTTCAAAAAAATGAAATCCCTTTTTAACATATGAGTTTTCTTCCAAAACCCTGATACTTCGAAAGAGATTGTCCATTTTGTATATGAAATGCATACAGTTTTTGCCGTAACCCTCTCAACTTTTTAGCACATGCTATGTGGGTGAAATGATGATACCATGCCAACTTTCAACCTCTTCAGAGTTCATTTGAAGTGCTTTTCAATTTCAGGGTCATTTAGCTCAAAGAATTAACTAATAGCAAAAAGAATGAACTAGAAAACTTTTATGAAACTCTAATAGCAAAAATAATGAACTAAAAGAATGAACTAGAAAACTTTAATGAAACTCTAATAGCAAAAAGAATGAACTATAAAACTTTTATGAAACTCAAAAAGCAAAAGGAATCAACTAAAAAGCTTTTATAAACCTCTAGTATTTCTGAAACTAAAATTATATAAAATTTATGCAACTAAAATTATCAAAGTATTTTTTTGTTCAAAACATTAATAGAAAAAATAATTTTCATAAAGAATTTTTTTGTTAGAAACTTTAATAGCAAACTAAAATAACAAAATTTGTTTTTGATTAAAACAGACATTTCAAATAACCTAAAAATTACCAAATTGAATATAATGATAAAACACTATAATATTAAATAGCAGGAAAAATAATCACTCAAAAATCTATTTTTATAGTAAAGTTATTCAAAAACTAGTGATTGACACAAATTTCAAAAAATTCAAATTTAAACTATTCAAATTAGAAAACTAATGGCACTAACAGAAATTTTATAATTTTTATTACCTAAAAGCAAAAAGAATCACTGAAAAACAGTAAGTATTTAGCTGTAAGTAGAAACCAAATAAAATAAATAAAGCAAAAAAGAAAACAAAAAAACTGGAAAAATTAAAAAAAAAATGCCACCTACTGGGCCACCACGGCCTGAATACGACTAGAAACCCAACCAGTTTGTTGGGCCAGGATTCAGGCCCGCAGTAGGCCCAATAGGCCCACAGGCAAGGAGTGACAGATTAGGCCCGAAAGCCTGCAGTTCAGAGGAGCTTGAGAGGGTGGGCGCAACAGCGCTTATAAACCACTCTCGAGCTCTCTCAGCTAGCGAGGTGGGACTAAACATCCCACCGCACCACGCCAGCACAAGGCCTTTGGTCCCGGTTGGTAGCACCAACCGGGATGAAAGGGGTGCATTTGTACCGGTTCGTGGAACCAACCGGGACCAATGCCGCCCTTTAGTCCCGGTTGGTGCCACCAACCGGGACCAAAGGTACCTGTTTCCCGCCCTTTGGGCTGCTGAAAACTGACCTTGGTCCCGGTTGGTGGCACCACCGGGACTAAAGGGGGGCATTGGTCCCTGTTGGTACCACGAACCGGGACCAATGCTCTGGGTATATAAGGTAGCACTTAGGAATTTTGCTCCAAAAACCTTGTCGGGTCATGCCGTGCTTTGGATCTTCAAACCTAGGTGTTTGAGCACAACATAGACTTCTTCTTCAATCTTTCCATTGAGGAAAGCACTCTTCACATCCTTTGATATAAGAGAATGTTATTATGATGGCAATGAAAAGCATTCGAATGGCAAAGGTTTCTTTCCGGCTTCACATGCACCACATAGATATCCTTCTTGAGCTTGACGCCCTCGATGACAATGATGTGCTTCTTCTTGACAAGGGTGTGCAAGTCCTCCTGCTCTACATGTCCTAGCCATCGATGCCAAAGCTAACATTCTGAAGCTTTGCTATAAGAAAGGTGGCAAGCTATGGTCATGCGGAGAAATCTACCATGTACAAGTCACCTCTTCGATAACCTTCGAAGACTTTATGTCGGGCCGGATTTCGGGACAACAACATATCCCAGAAATTAACCCCTCGTTGTCTCACCAGCCCAGGATTACTGTTCCAGTGGACACGTCCTTGTTACAGATTACCAGCTATTAAAAGAATTGGATACAAGACCATAAAGGTCTAATGATACAACAATGATATCTGGTGACGGGTGACGAAGCGACTTGTGGTTCTCCAACGTCGATTGGGCTCCATTCCCACAGGAACAGCTGACCCCGGATAGTTCCTATCCACGTGGCTGCTATCCTAGGCTCCGCACGACGTCGCTAAGGTACTCCTCGCTGAATTCCTGACCTGGCCAAGTAAATAGCCAGGGACAAGCCTGTGAGTATGTTTGAATGTACTCGCAAACATCATGAACAGAAGATTAGCGAATGTATATGCCATGTTGATTAAATATTATGCTAATGCTGACTGAAATTTAAATCATGACATGACAATAAAATGATATGGACGTGAACATAGCATGTTAGTCATAATCAAACTTTTAGAGATAAAGCAATGAATGCCACGGGTAGTCTGGCCAGCCCAAGTGTCATTCAGAAAAATAAAATAATGCCAATCGGGTGTCCACAAGAGTAGTGGCGGGACCGCCTATAAACTCGAGGGACGCCGTGAAGAGGTCTTGAAAAGAAATGCCAGTCGGGTGTCAAAAGTGACGCCACGGTCGAACATGAAGAGAAATGCCTATCGGGTATCCACAAGAGTAGTGGCGTGATAACCGCCTGTTAACTCGAGGGACCCACGAAGAGGTCTTGAAAATAAAGTTGAGTGCCCGGGGTATTCTAGCCAGCCCCTGAGACACTCAGGAAATATAAAATAAGAGAAACAGTTAGTCCTCAATAATGCATAACCATAAAAATATTCACAGCAATTGTATTCAAATAACACGATAGTGTTAGTGATGATAACAATATCCTGCAAAATTGTTCAGGCCCAATTTAATATTTTCCTCCGAAGACCGACTCTAAGACCGACACTTGACCAACCCAGACTGTAGTCCTTAACCGCGGACACGGCTATTCGAATAGGTTTAAACTCTGCAGAGGGTGTACTCTTTACCCACAAGTATAGGATTTCTTTAGTCAGTCGTGACACTGACTAATTCCCATTACGGTCTTTGGGTTGAAAACACACCTAACCAGCACCACCAGATTAACCGTCTGATGCCAGGAATCACCCAAGCATCGTTCCAGAAAAACTCTAAGTCGAGGAGACACAACAATCTCGAGTAGCATGGGATCACTATTAAACGCACGGATTCCAAGGGGTGCCCCCCCTCTCGTTTACAACCGAAACACCCATCCCCCCTGACCCGATGACAGGATTTAGTCCACGCCATGGAAACCTCATCGTGGCCCTCTGTATGGTGTGTGAATGGAAAGGGGTTATCACTTACCGAACCATACCCTACCTGTGGCAGGGACTAGTGGTAGCATGAAACAAGTAGGGGGTTACCGGAACAAGACTCGATCTAAGGTCGACACAGGAGTACAAGTTTTCCTGTAGTGGTTAGCTCAACAAAGTATCTTTTTAATAGTATGCCAAAACACGGCCACAACCCTTGCATGCTCCAACATGCATAACGAACAAGGCATGACCGCCTTCAACGTGGTCACCCTTCTGCCGGTACTGTATTTACTTATACTATACCTGCTCCTGCAGTTAGTCATGACAAGCACACGATGCATGGTACTAGGGGACATGCCATCACTACAGCATGCAAATTTTATTCGAACTCAACCTATGGATGACTTCATTTATTCTTGCAAACAATATAAACATGCAATCCCCCATCAAGTGTTTAAGATGCTTGCCTTGATCATCAGATGTGTTGGGTGTACTCCAAAAGTTTGAAATATTTATCTTCCCTCCATTTTCCTATTTTCAAAAATATTGAAATCACCACGTAAAGCAAAAACAGTACAAAAAAAGTTGTCTAGAAAATTTTGAAATAAACACTAAAATAAACTAAGATGAAAATGAGAAATAATAGGAAATAATCAATTTATTTGGAGTTCATATGAATTACCTTATGGAATTTCTAAGATGGAAAGAATAAGAAAAGTACTTAATAGATCCTAGATACTAAACTTTAGGAAAATGTTCACCTAGTCTAGATAAATAAAAGCAGGATTTTAGAAGTCTGTAGAAATTTGAATCAATTAATTTTGGGTTAGAAATGGGCCACAGTAGAATTATCTGAAAATATGCTAAAAATGAAAAAGGGAGAGAAACAGAGATGCGCCTAGCACTGTATAGTTCTGGTGTTCTGGGCCGAGCCCAGCCATTCGGCCGCGCAGGAGATCCTTCGACATCGATGGCGTACTGGTGGGGGTACGCCTTCCCCGCACGAAAACGGCTCCCAGGGGAACCCGTCTCACTTAAAAACGGCGGGCCTGTGGGTGGAGTCGCTGACGACGGGCCCGCGCTTCTTCTCTCTCTCATCCTTGCTGAGCCATGACAGGCGGGCCCATGTGTCGGGTTCGTCTCCATCTCCCGCGCGCGTCTGGACAGAGCGTACGCCGTGGGCGATTGCACGCGCTGTAGGGCGTCTCCTGCGACGCTCGGCACATGGAAGGGTTCAGGGAGAATGCTGCATCTGTGGTAGGTGGAGATGGCCGTTGAGGAGCTCGGGTTTGAGCAGGGCTTCGGCCATGGTGAAAGTGGCAACGATGGAAAGGTTCTTTCGCCTCTGAACAGTCCGAGAGGAATTGAGAAGTGGAATAGGTTTGCGGTGATCAAGAGAGGCCATTGGTGAAGAGATGCTACGCAGGGGGCATTGGTTGCGCCGGGATTGACCGAGAGGTGACAGCGGTGGTTTTCACCGGGGACGGAGAAGGTGACTACCTACGGCTGGCTTGGTCGTCCCAGGCAGTCTCTGGAGGATGGTGGTGTGGATATGAGGTTCGAGGAGAGCTTGAGACGCCTATAATAGGATGGTGGAGTCGGTTCCGTGGCTTCTCAGGGAAGGGACGACGGCGTCGGCCATTAGGGCGGTGCTTGAGGCCGTTGGGGAGTTGATGGGTCGGGGCGAGGTTGTGAGGACGGCGGCCGTCCGTTTAACGCCAGGGGAGCTGGTTGGCTCGCGACGCCAGGTGGCTTGGGCGGTGCCGTTCCGAGCGGAGGACGGCGGCGGCGATGTGCGGTGACTCTGGATGGGGTGGATGGCGCTAGAGGCCAGGGAAAAGGTCGGCGAGCTACCTGGCTTGCCCGTGAAGCTCCAGAAGGTGGAAAACATGTGGGGGAGGTAGCACCGCAACAGTGCGAGGACGAGGCCGAGCCTGCCAAACGAGCGCTCTGCTCGTGCGCTATGGACGCACTCAGTGTGTTCGGCGGAATGCCAGGTCATCCAGGTTGCTCCTAATAGCTGATTTTTGGATAGTGGTGATACTGAGGGTGGTAGGATTGTTGGACAAGTTATTTTGGCAAGATATTCAAGTGTGCAATGCAGTTAACAAAAGGGACCAAATTCTGTCAGCAGAACACCTGTTTGACAAAATGATAGAGCTAGCTAAGGGACCTTGATGGAATAAGACTTGGTAGGATGGTGACTCCTTAAATGATAGATAAGGTGGTATATTTGGTAATCCAGGGGAGAAACTTATAATGCAAGTTTGAAGAAATTCAGTTCTGGACCACATATTGAGAGAACTGTTTGGTGAACTTAAAAGATGCCATTGGAGCTGATCTTCTGGACTTAAGGTTTGGTTGGAAGAACATAATATGGCCAAGTTTCAAGAATTTTTAGAGCAAGGAAAAAATGGGGTTGTAGTTATAACCGAGAAATGGACAGAATGAAAGAGGTAGTTGCTTCTCAAAATTTACAAACAGCAAGTTGGGTTTTTGCATAAAAGTGAATAAGGCAATCATATGACCCTGATATTTTTTGTTGAATTTAAAAAGAATTATTAAAATGGTTTAGTGGCAACAAGGCACTAAAGAATTAAAAATGCTGCTAAAAGAATTATTTAAGAGCAAATTTTATTATGATTAATTCCTACGGTTATTGTACTATAAATAAATGATTAATAAAACTACCAAAGCCACAATATATCACCAAAAATTTCTATATGGAGGGAAGAATTTTGAAAAACAGAAACAAAATGGTTCTGAAATTATAAAAGACCTAGCAAATCAAAATTTTAATTCTGGCCAAATTTTATTTAGTAAAAACATGATTAAATTTTTGGGGTGTTACACTTTAGCACAAGGCAATGATTTTTTCCAAATATGACAATCATATCAAGATCACAAAGCATTGAGACTGACTTAGTTTGAATCCAGGGATTCGACAAGCTCACTTTATCCATGTGCCGATACTACTTTGAGATTGCACACTACCTAGACGCAATACCTTGCTTTTACCAGTGTCCAGCAAATGTGAAGTGACTTGGAGTAGATGGTCGGGGAGTTGAGTCCCATCAATAAGCTTCGATCACCAGTCAAATGGTTAGTACAACCACGATCCAATATCCACTCAGTAGCTTTTGGAAGATTACCCTATAGTACAGTTAGTGGGATAGGCTTCACCAAGACAATTGTGAGAGTAATCATTTGATGATATCCCCTAATAAGGTAAATTTCTTAAAGGATATGACATGATGATCATCAAGACCCATGACGAAGTAAATGGTAAGACCATTTCGACATTTTATATTGCGTCCAACAAGATTTTTCAGGTCTCCCAGGATGTCTTCAGAAACCAATGCATGTTGGTTGGAGACATGACCCTGTAAGAGAGATCGGTTTTCTTAACCACACACTATGAAGGGGTGGCTTAGATTCATAAGATCTATGGCACATCCGAGAATTTGGCTTTGAAGCCATAAACAATAGCTTCACAGGGGGTACAAATATACTCAAATGAATAAGCAAGAATTCTTCTATTGTGAACATCGTGCACTACTGCAGGATGCTGCTAATGCGACAGGAACCAAGACCCCTCACCCAAATTGTGTGCGATGCATTACTCACAAATGGTGTTGTTAATAAAACCATCCCCAATAAGACGACTGTGTGCAATGGCAGAGACATCAAGCACAGTTCAGATTAGAGTTGTGTGTGCAATACGTGCATACAGTTAATCCATACTAACTATTTGCAATGACCAACAAATAGAAACGGTCAGCCATATCAGGCGTGTGTGAAAGACACATACAGTTCGCCCGGACGAAATGTTTGCGACTAGGCAACATAACAGAAACGGTTGGCCGATCATGTGTGTGATCGACGGAATATAGTTCACTCTGATGAAATTTATGCGTTGAGCCAAAACAATAGAAATGTTCAGTCGCTGATGAAGTTTGTGATAGACGCACATACGTTCACCCACAACGATTGTTTGCGATTAGGGCCACAACAGAAACGGTCCGCCAGATCAAGGTGTGTGCAATAGACGGCATACAATTCAATCTGATGAACTGTATGCGATGAGCCAAAACAACAAAATGATCAGCCAGATCAAGGTGTGTGCGATAGACGGCATATAGTTACACGATGAACTGTTTGCGATGAGCCAAAAGAACACAAACATTCGTGTAAACAAGATGTGTATGATTCGCAGGCCACTCGGATGAACTAATTGCAATGAGGACAATAGCACAAATGGTTCTACAGTTATTCGTGTGCGATAAGTATGTGTGTAGAAAAAACTTTGAAATGGAAATGAGTTGCTTGCGATGGCTAGGAGTACCGCACACGATGCATGGTGCGAGTAGTCGTGTGCTATGATTAGTAAGTTACACATACTTATCCTTATGTTAACATGTTTTGTGATAACACGTGACACCGCATACGGTTGTGTGCTCCGAATTTGTGCTCCACTCAGTCTTCCCGTGCTCCAGCGAAGGCTTCCCACGCAAGGACCAACCACAAGGGTGAATTGTTAAAATCACAAATCCCCTAGCCAACTGCTAGCTATAAAAGCACAACAATGCCGGCGAAGGCGACTCACTAGTGTCCATTTGCTAGCTAGTAACCCACACATACCAGCATACCTCCATCGGCCGATGACATGATGGAGTTGCACACGGCATGGAATTTAAGTGCCTGTGCGATGCCGGCTTGGCGTTCGACGGCCATGCCGCCATGTCTCACGACGACAGTCAGAGGAGGCAGGAAATGTCGACAGCAGCCACCAGGTCAGCTAGGGATCACCAGCTTGCGATAAAGCAGCTCGTGCAGAGTGCAGCCGATGGCGTGGGCCCGGAGCAGGAAACAAGACGACACAAGGACAACTGTGGAAGTAGCCCGGCCACAGAGGCGCGGGTTCATGCCCCAGATGGAGGATGGCGCAGTGCCAGATGACACCGGGCAGGCCTGTGGGCCGTGACGGTTCCCTGGCGAGAGTCACGTCGTCTCGTCGGCCGCGGGACGTGTATGTAGACCCGTGGTCGCGATAGCCCGGTGACACTGCGCCCGAGGCAGAGCTGACAGTCACCAATGTTTAGGCTGCCCCAGCCTCGATCGATCAAGGTGTGGGTCATCGACTTGGCGAATTTCTCTCCTCCTGAGCCCAGATTGACATGATAATGCACGATGGCAGTGTGCGTGCTGGTTCAGCGTCAGGGCAGTAGCTCTTTTGTGTGCGCGTGGTCGTTATAATTTTTGTAAATTGCGAGCGAATGGTTTGTATTACACCTCTAACAAGTGGACCAATCTGAGCGTATATATGCTCGATTGATTGTTCATGCATGTCAATATGTCAACTGTATGGGCTGGCCTATCTATATATTGTCTCAATTTGCAAGATGGCAACGGCGCTATCGCCATGTTGAAAACATTGGCATCCTCTACCTCTAAACCAGCATGTCTTAACTGGATGACCTGCGTGCGGTACTAATACTTTCCATGAAATTTTAAGAACTTGGCTAACAACATTTGAGTAACATATATGGTGACATATTCAACAAAAGGCGATCTAGGTATACTTAAACAACTCTGAACTTAACAATTTTGACACCCATATATATGGTCAATATCTACATACTTAACATAGTACTCCCTCCGTAAAGAAATATAAGAGTGTCTAGATCACTAAAGTAGTGATCTAAACGCTCTTATATTTCTTTACAGAGGGTAACAACTAGCACATTTTAAGAGACAGAGGCCAATAACCACAACTATCCACTTGAAGCAGCTTGATCACGGCGACTCGGCATCTCGTCAATGAATAGGAAGAACCATCATGTGCCTTGGTAGAGCATGAGTTAACAATGTCTCCAATCTTCAAATGTGGATGCATTGCCAGGACAAGCGAGACCTATTAATTTGAATGGTTCTATTTCTGCGGGAAATGTAGTACCGTGCAATCACTTTGGTGTTATTAGCATGCAGAAGTGTGATTTGACCATGCTAGGAAATCGATTCAGAATAGCTGCAAGGCAATTTCTGTTGCAATTGAATAAAAACCAATTGTAACATATCATTGAAGCTATATATAGTTATGAATTCCAACATAAAATAAGACTTTGTACCAGCATTTTGTGCACACAATTGGTCTTGTTCATGTTGCACACTAGTAGAAAATAGGCTTTGGTCCAGCAGGGCCAGCCCATTAATCCCGTTCACTCTGAACCGGGACCAAAGGGGGCATCGGTCCCGGTTCGTGAGGCCAGGGGCCGGCCGGGCCTCGTGGGGCATTGGTCCCGGTTCGTCTGGCCCTTGGTCCTGGTTCCAAGCCAAAACCGGGACCAAGGGCCTCGCTCCTGACCCACAACCATTGGTCCCGGTTCACGCTGGAACCGGGACCAAAGGCGGACCTTTAGTCCCGTTCCAGCCACGAACCGGGACCAATGAGATGCCTATATATACCTCGCCCGCGAGCAGAGCAGTGGAGTGCTCTATTTTTGGGGTGGCCGTGGGAGAGCTTTGTGGTGCTCTAGCTCACCTCCTATGCACATGAGGTGTTCGATGAATGCCCGAGCCACACTTAAGCTTCTCCTCTCGAAGCTCCTTGTCCAAGCTCCATTTTCCTCGAGATTTGTCTAGGTTTGGCGGTCCGTCCCGTCCTCACCCCCATCGATCACCCGCGCCGATCTCGTCGCCGGCACCACCGTGGGAGCCTCTTGGTCTTATCTTCTTTGTAAAAAAAAGTTCTTACTTGTATGATTAAGATAGATACTTGTTATTTTCTTTTTTTTCTTATTGTTTGTTATTATAAGTGCGATGGTTTTGGTATCCGCCTCCGTCGCCCTCGTCCTGTCTATTCGGATGTGGTATATATTATATTTTATAACTATTTGGTTCATTTAGTGTTTATGACAATTATGCGCCCAACGTGACATAGATTCTTTTACTATAGGAGGTAGTGGAACCGGAAATTCCAACCAACCCTATTGTCGAGAGGTAAATTTAGTTGAAGAAAAACAATTACTTGAAGGAAAAATTGAAAAAATTGAGGAGGAAAAGATATATTGGAGTTGCAAGTTGCGGATGCGTCAATATCACAAGATCAAGATGGATAAAATGCGCTTGAAGTTTGAAAGATGAAAAAATATGCCATTCATACCGAGGATTGGTATCATTATGCCGTTGGATCAATTGTTACCTTAGTTGCGATTATGATCGCATTGTTTTGCATTGAAATGTTTTACATAGTTTCAATGTATGGTTTAATTAGATGCTCTGGAGAGCTATATGTTGTTCAATGAGAACTATGTATGTACTTTGGTTTTATACGATGATGAACTTCTATTAATTAATTTGGTCACTTCTGTATTCATGATGTTCTGTAATGGTTTTTGACACACTTAATTATATATAATGCACGCAGATGAACCGGCAATGGATGTTACGGTGACAGACGCACCTCCGAGTACATTAAGGGCGTGCAATATTTTCCTCGAAGTGGCTGAGGCAAACAAGCAGATGTTTTATGTGTTGTCCATGCCCTATATGTGGGAATACGAGCTTACTCTGACTCGAAAACCCTTCACACCCACCTGCTTTATAAGGTTTTCATGCACACTATATGTTTGGACCAAGCACGGAGAAAGAGGGGTTATGATGGAGACAGCGAAGAAGAGAGAGATTATGACAGCTTGTGCCCCCTGAATACGGTGATCGCTGCAACGGGGGAAGCTGAAGATTAAGAGGAACCAATGATGTGCCCGATGATGATCTTCGCCAGGTCATTATTGATGCAAAGAGACAATGCGAAAGTGAAAAGGAGAAGCTGAAGTTCGATCGCATGTTAGAGGATCACAAAAAGGGTTGTACCCCAATTGCGAAGATGGCAACACAAAGCTCGGTACCACACTAGTTGCTGCAGTGGAAGGCAGAGAATGGTGTACCTGACAAAGGATTTGAGAAGCACTGAAATATTGAAGAAGAAGCTTCCAAAGGATAACGAATTGCCCGACATACATACGCAGCAAAGAAGGTTTTATCCCTCTAGGATTGGAGGTGCAGAAGATACATGCATTCCCTAATGACTGCATCCTCTACCCGCGTGCGTACGAGGATTTGAACGCATGCCCGGTATGCGGTGCATTGCGGTATAAGATCAAACAAGATGACCCTGGTGATGTTGACGGCGAGCGCCCCAGGAAGAGGGTTCCTGCCAAGGTGATGTGGTATGCTAATATAATACCACGGTTGAAACATCTGTTCAGAAACAAGAGCATGCCAAGTTGATCGATGGCATAGAGAGGACCGTAAGAAAGACGGGAAGTTGAGAGCACCCGCTACAGGTCGCAGTGGAGAAAAATCGAGAGAAACTATTGGGATGACTTTGCAGGTGATGCAAGGAACTATGGTTTGGTTTA
This sequence comes from Thinopyrum elongatum, assembly GCA_011799875.1. Lineage (NCBI taxonomy): Eukaryota > Viridiplantae > Streptophyta > Magnoliopsida > Poales > Poaceae > Thinopyrum > Thinopyrum elongatum. The sequence continues at coordinate 607,508,467 of CM022299.1, read as the reverse complement.
GAGCGTTGGCATTAATCCTTTGGGGAGCAGAGCAGCAATCACAGCACCTCGCCCGTGACTCTATGTATCTATAACCTTCCTCCTTGGCTATGCATGAAGCGGAAGTTCATTATGATGCCAGTTCTCATCCAAGGCCCTAAGCAACCCGGCAACGACATTGATGTGTACCTAAGGGCCATTAGTTGAAGAACTTTTACAGCTGTGGAATGGAAATGGTGTACGTGTGTGGGATGAGCACAAACAGCAGGAATTTGACCTGCATGCGTTGCTGTTTGTAACCATCAATGATTGGCCTGCTCTCAGTAACCTTTCAGGACAGACAAACAAGGATACCACGCATGCACTCACTGTTTAGAATGACACAGAAGTATATACCTGGACAAATGCAGGAAGAATGTGTACCTGGGGCATCGTCGATTTCTTCCAACCAACCATCAAGTCGAAGAAAGGCAACATTTCGAAGGCGAGGCAGATCACCGGAAGAAGCCCGCCATCCATACCGTGGACACATACTTGCTATGGTCAATGATTTACAAGTAATCTTTGGAAAGGGTCCCGGTGGACTATCTGTTCCGAATGACGCTGAGGACGCGCACCCATGTGGAAGAAAATCTATATTTTGGGACCTCCCTATTGGAAGGACCTAGAGGTCCGCTCTTCAATCGGACGTGATGCACGTGACGAAGAATCTTTGCGTGAACCTGCTAGGCTTCTTGGGCGTGTACAGGAAGACAAAAGATACACCAGAGGCACGGGAGGACCAGCAACATGTGCACGAAAAAGACGGCATGCCTCCAAAGCAGTATGAAGGTCCTGCAAGCTACCTCTTACCAAAGAAGAGAAGGAAATCTTCTTTGAATGCCTGCTCATATGAAGGTCCCGTCTGGCTTCTCGTCGAATATAAAGGGAAAATAAATATGCCAGAGAAAAAGTTTCAGAACCTAAAGTCTCTTGACTACCACGTGATTATGACGCAACTGCTTCGTGTTGCATTGAGGGGGCTTCTACCAGAAAACTTTTCGATTAGCCGTTGTGAAGCTATGTTCATTCCTCAATGCAATCTCTTAGAAGGTGATCGATCCAGAAATCCTACCAAGGTTAAGAGTGATGTGGTGCAATGTCTTGTCAGTTTCGAGCTGGTGTTCCCACCATCCTTCTTCAATATCATGACGCACGTCCTAGTTCATCTAGTCGACGAGATTTCGTTCTGGGCCCTGTATTTCTACACAATATGTTCCCTTTAGAGAGTTCATGGGAGTCCTAAAGAAATATGTCCTAACCACGCTAGGCCAGAAGGAAGCATCTCCATGGGCCATCAAACAGAGGATGTCATTGGGTTTTGTGTTGACTTCATTCCTGACCTTAAGAAGATTGGTCTCCCTCAATCGCGGTATGAGGGGAGACTGACTGGAAAAGGCACGCTAGGAGGGGACTCAATATAATGTTGGGACGGGCATTCTTGGTCTCAAGCACACTACACAGTTCTACAGAACTCTACCTTGGTGACCCCAAATGTCGATGAACACAAGAACATTCTGCGCTCCAAACACCCGGAGCAGTGTGACGACTAGATTACATGTGAACACATCAGGACTTTCGGCAGTTGGTTGCAAACACGTCTCAGGGGTGACAACACTGTTTCTGATGAGCTGTACTCGTTGGCCATGGGACCATCTTCGACGTATTGACTTACAAAGGGTACGAGATAAATGATAATACATTTTACACGATCGCCCAGATCAAAGGGCACCAACCAAAACAGCAGTGTCCGCTTTGATGCAGCAACCAAGGGGAAAGGACACATATTATGGTTACATAGTGGACATATGGGAACTTGACTACGGACATGATTTTAAGGTCCCTTTGTTTCAGTGCAAATGGGTCAATCTGCAGGAGGCGGGGTATAGGTAGACCCACAGTACGAAGAGACAACAGTGGATCTGAACAATCTTGGGTACATAGACGAACCATTCGTCCTAGCCAATGATGTGGCGCAGGTTTTCTATTTGAAGGACATGTCTACCAAACCGAAAAAAAGAAAAGATAGGAAGCGATACATCATACAACGATGAGCCAAAGCGCCACAGGGTTCTTTCAGGAAAAGGAGACATCGTGGGATTGGAGGGCAAGACACACATGTCTGAAGATTATGAAAAGTTTCATGAAATTCCTCCCTTCAAAGCAAGGCTGAGCCAAGCACCCGTTAAACGATGAAGATTATACATGGTTACGGTGCAAGAAGCAAAGGACACAAGCGAAGAAAAATTGATGATGTGGCTTTGAATGGTGCATTTTGAACACACAAAAAGTATGGAGTTCAAATAAGTTCAAAAAAATGAAATCCCTTTGTAACAGATGAGTTTTCGTCTGAAACCCTGATACTTCTGAACTTTTCATTTTGTACACGAAGTGCATCCAGTTTTTGCCGTAACCCTCTCAACTTTTTAGCACAGCTATGTGGGTGAATTGATACATCCAACTTTCAACCTCTTCAGAATTCATTTGTAGTGCATTTCAATTTCAGGGTCATATAGCTCAAAAAAATCAGTAAATGCATGAAAAATAACAATGAAGTCAGAAAGGGTTGAAAATTGATGATGTGGCTTTGAATGGTGCATTTTGAACACACAAAAAGTTTGGAGTTCAAATAATTCAAAAAAAGAAATCCCTTTTGTAACGGATGAGTTTCCGTCCGAAACCTTGATACTTCGAAAGAGATTGTCCATTTTGTACACGAAGTGCATCGAGTTTTTGCCGTAACCCTCTCAACATTTTAGCACATGCTATGTGGGTGAAATGATGATACCATGCCACTTTCAACCTCTTCAGAGTTCATTTGTAGTTCTTTTGAATTTCAGGGTCATTAGCTCAAAAAAATTAGTAAATGCATGAAAAATAACAAATGAAGTCAAAAAGGGTTGAAAATTAATGATGTGGCTTTGAATGGTGCATTTTGAACACACAAAAAGTCTGGAGTTCAAATAAGTTCAAAAAAATGAAATCCCTTTTTAACATATGAGTTTTCTTCCAAAACCCTGATACTTCGAAAGAGATTGTCCATTTTGTATATGAAATGCATACAGTTTTTGCCGTAACCCTCTCAACTTTTTAGCACATGCTATGTGGGTGAAATGATGATACCATGCCAACTTTCAACCTCTTCAGAGTTCATTTGAAGTGCTTTCAATTTCAGGGTCATTTAGCTCAAAGAATTAAATATAGCAAAAAGAATGAACTAGAAAACTTTTATGAAACTCTAATAGCAAAAATAATGAACTAAAAGAATGAACTAGAAAACTTTAATGAAACTCTAATAGCAAAAAGAATAACTATAAAACTTTTATGAAACTCAAAAAGCAAAAGGAATCAACTAAAAAGCTTTTATAAACCTAGTATTTCTGAAACTAAAATTATATAAATTTATGCAACTAAAATTATCAAAGTATTTTTTGTTCAAAACATTAATAGAAAATAATTTTCATAAAGAATTTTTTTGTTAGAAACTTTAATAGCAAACTAAAATAACAAATTTTTTTTGATTAAAACAGACATTTCAAATAACCTAAAAATTACCAAATTGAATATAATGATAAAACACTATAATATTAAAGCAGGAAAAATAATCACTCAAAAATCTATTTTATAGTAAAGTTATTCAAAAACTAGTGATTGACACAAATTTCAAAAAATTCAAATTTAAACTATTCAAATTAGAAAACTAATGGCACTAACAGAAATTTTAATATTTTTATTACCTAAAAGCAAAAAGAATCACTGAAAAAACTAGTATTTAGCTGTAAGTAGAAACCAAATAAAATAAATAAAGCAAAAAAGAAAACAAAAAAACTGGAAAAATTAAAAAAAAAATGCCACCTACTGGGCCACCACGGCCTGAATACGACTAGAAACCCAACCAGTTGTTGGGCCAGGATTCAGGCCCGCAGTAGGCCCAATAGGCCCACAGGCAAGGAGTGACAGATTAGGCCCGAAAGCCTGCAGTTCAGAGGAGCTTGAGAGGGTGGGCGCAACAGCGCTTATAAACCACTCTCGAGCTCTCTCAGCTAGCGAGGTGGGACTAAACATCCCACCGCACCACGCCAGCACAAGGCCTTTGGTCCCGGTTGGTAGCACCACCGTGATAAGGGGTGTCATTGTACCGGTTCGTGGAACCAACCGGGACCAATGCCGCCCTTTAGTCCCGGTGGTGCCACCAACCGGGACCAAAGGTACCTGTTTCCTCCCCCCTTTTTGGGCTGCTGAAAACTGACCTTTGGCCCGGTTGGTGGCACCAACCGGGACTAAAGGGGGGCATTGGTCCCGGTTGGTACCACGAACCGGGACCAATGCTCTGGGTATATAAGGTAGCGCTTAGGAATTTTCAGTTCTCATCTCGCATTAGCCCCCGACGACGCCGACGACATCGACGCCACCAGGCTGCCCCGATGCCGCCCGCCGCCCCCGCCGTCGCCGTCATCGTCGCCCGCGCTCGTCGTCGCCGAGGCTCGCCCCCGCCATCGCCGTCGCCGCGGGGAAGCACCACGCCGGCGCCCGCGACCCCTTCATCCCCGACGCCGTTTGTCTGCCGCCGCACCGATTCCGGCCGGCGACCTCGAGCCCTCCCCGAGCCCGGCCGCTGCCGTTCCCTACGACCGTGCTGTGAGCCCATGCCTCCTCCCCTTTCCTTCTCATCGCCGTCCCCGACCTCGCCGTCGCCGACCACCGGCCTGTTTTTCATTTTTTTGTTACGATTTATGTATGTATGTTCTCTGTATATGCTGTATAATGCTCTTTTTTGCATTTTTTTTGGTTAAGATTGTAGAATATGAACATTTTGAATATGGATGTATGTTCATATGCAAAGAAAAAGGTCTATTTTTTTGGTGATATGTATGTTCATATGCTCATTTAAGAAAATGTTCATACGCTCATTTAAGAAAATGTTCATATGTTACATTTAAGAAAAAAAGTAAATGTATGTATGTTCATATGCAAGGAATATGCAAAGAATTTTTTTTGGATGAAATGAGATGAGATGAGATGTATGAGATGTTTTGTGGAGACGACATGAGATGTTTGTGGAATTTTTTTTATAGAAATTAGTGTGATATTTTTGTTCATGATGATCTTGCTCGATGAATGTTCTATGTTAAAACTCATATTAAGTTTGTTCGATGATGATTTTTTTTGTTCATAGAAATTTACTAAGTTAAAATGTTCTCGTGTTGGGGGGGGAGGAGTCCTCGAAACATATCAAGTGCACTTTATAAATTCATATGTTGAGGATCGCCGAGGGGTCGAGGGTCGAGGGTCGAGATTTATCAAGAATGCCCCCATTATGGATGTGCACAAGTTGATCCAATTTTTTTCTGATCTCATCTATATATATATTCTTCTATATGTCACGTTGTCTGTCAAAGTATTGAAGAAATCCATGGCTTCATCATTAGCCAGAAGTAACAGGCGTATGATGCAACGAAGCTCTTCAAAGTTGTTTTGGAACGGAGTTCCGGATAGAATAATTTGCTTTTTGGTACGAATTTCAGCAAAGGCCTTCCAAATAGCGATATTCGGAAGGCTCTTGCTGAACTTCGTACCAAAAAACTAATTATCCTATCCGGGACTCCGTTCCAAAACAAATTTGGAGAGCTTCGTACCATTATGCGACTGTTACTTCCGGCTAATGATGAAGCCATGGTTTTCCTGAATCCTTTGACACTGACAACGTGACATATAGAAGGGTAGATGAGATCAGGAAAAATATGGACCATTTTCTGCACATCCAGAATGGCGCCATTTTGTTAAATCCCTTATTTGACATTCATGAGAGAGGCGGTCCGGACGTCGGACATTCATGAGAGAACTCCGGTAACTCTTCAACATGAGGGGGGACGTCGATCAACCCCCTCTCGCCCAACCAAACCATAGAAGCGTCAAGGCCACCCCAAACCCTAGAAGCATTGCCGAGGCCACCCCAAACCCTAGAAGTGTCGAGGCCACCCAAATTTACCAAGTTAAAAGAGCGTTGTCGAGGCCACCCCAAACCCTAGAAGCGTTGTCGAGGCCATCCCAAACCGTAGAAGCATCGAGGCCACTAATTAATATTCCTTGTTGTGATTAGCTAGCTAGTTCTATGTTTGCCACTAATATATCCATCTCTCATGTTTGTATATTAATTGCCATGTTGTAATATTTGCAGAAACTATGGATCAACAAAGAGACTTGGAAACAGAACAATTGTTGGGGGACATAATCCTCGGCGGAGGTGATGTCTTGTCGTATCTCAACGACACCGATTGTCTGGAAGGAGAGGGTGAAGGCTCCGGTGATCGAACAATGGAGGAGGAAGGACATAATCATGATGGCTCCGGTGACCAAATGCCGGAGGAAGAAGGAGACCATGATGATGGCTCCGGTGATCGAACGGAGGAGGGAGCTCTTGCAAAGTCCGGCGAGGTATATATATTAATTAAGCCTGTGCTGACTAGCTAATTGATGCATTAATTGTTTTGGTATGAACATATATTAACTCTTCTTTCTTCTTTTAAAGCCCTCTGGATCGAGCCAAACTTCGGTAACGAGACGAGGCCCGAAGAAAAGGTTGCGTCAGGATGAAAGGTTCACGATCACAGCAATCGCGAACGATGGCCAGCCGATAGAACCGAGGTGGACCAAGGATGCATTTTCTGCTCAGTGCGGAGCTATTGAAAGATGATCTTTGGACCTCGCTGAAGGCAAATTTCACCCTACCGCCAAAGGAGGATCCGGATAAGCCAGTTATAGAGCCATTGGTTAAGGCGTGTGCTCTTAAGAAGATGGCAGATCTATTCAGGAGGTGGAAGAATGAGTTGAAATCAACGTTTGTCGACAAAGGGAAGACTCCAGAATTCACCGGCCGATTTGAGAAGATAAGAGATCACTGGCCCGCATTTGTGGCCTACAAGACATCGGACAAGAGTAAGAAGATGTCAGAGACAAATAAGATAAATGCTGCAAAGAAGAAGTTTCACCATCGCACGGGGTCAGGTGGCTACCTCAAAGCCCGGCCGCTATGGGACAAAGCTGAGAATGACCTGCTTGCTAAAGGGGTCGAACTAGAGACATTGAACTGGCCAGACCGTTCAAGGACTTGGTTCTTCGGGGTTGGGGGAACCTTGGACCCTGAAACAGGGAAGTGAATTTGGACGGACGAGCAACTTGCAATACCCGTCAAGAAGCTTCAGAAGTGTATCGCCGCAGCGCAGCAGGGATGTTCATTCCCGACAGAGAGAATGACAAGCTGACCGAGGCCCTCTGGAATCCTGAGCACCCTGGACGAACACGAGGCACGCCAGGCTCCGTTGCGTGGAAGGTTGGGTTTCCCGGCGCAGGCGGTTACAAAACCCGGGAGAGGAAGAGGAAACTAAAGCTCACCGAAATGCAGAAGCTGAATGCAAAAGTACAAAAGCTAGAGGAACAAGTTGAGAGCCAGCGAGCTGCCGGAGCTACCCCAGAAGCTACCCCACCATCTCAGCAGAGAAGCAGCGTGGCTTCCACCGAGTTCGTTCAGCAGCCTGACTTCACGGCTCCTAGCTACCACGTGGATGCTATCACGGAGGCTCAACATTGCCAGCTTATGACGCAATGGCAGAACCTCAAAGTCAAGGCGGCTGTCGGCTCTGTTGCACCTCCTCAACCCGACGGAACTTTTCACTGCCGTTCGATTCCACATGGTTATGCTGTTGTGATGGTGGATGAAGTAACGGAGGGATTTGAGGAGCTCAAGCTTGGTCACCCTACAGGTGTAGGGGAGACTCAGCTGGGTCTTGCTCTGAAGACTCCATGTCTATGGCGGAATGAGCACATCAAGCTTCCGAACTGGATGCCTCCGCCTCCTCCTCCTCCTCCTCCGGCGAGTCAGGGCACTCCGCCTCCTCCTCCTCCGGCGAGTGATCAGGGCACTCCGCCTCCTTCTACGGCTCCTCCAGCGCGTGAGGCTGGCACTCCGCCTCCTCCTTCGCCTCTTCCGGCGCATCGGAGTAGTCCGCCTCCTCCTCTGCCTCATCAGCAACATAGGAAGACAGACGCCGCTGCTCCGGTTCCTCCGGCGTGTCAGAGCACTCCGCCTCCTTCTCCGCCGCGTCAGCCACGGTGGAAGAGAGACACCGCCGCTCCGGCGGCTAGCAATACAAGCAGAGGCAGGAGGCAATTCAGATACGGTCCATCCCTCAAGTCTCTAGAAAAGTTACCATATGAGAGGACTGACAAGGAAAACGAGGAAATCTGTGCTGCCGAACTGAGGGACTTTTTTGCAAAGAAACCTCCACCTCCGAAGGGGACGATAGATCCGGTGAAAGCGAAGCGCGCTATCAATGCCCTGAAGCGACCACCACCGCCTCCGCCGAATGACAACTATCTCCGCGCTCTTAAGAAGACATATGGAGATGCGCGTCGGTCGGGAACTACTTCCAGTGATAAAAGGTTAGAAGAACAATGAAGTGCGAAAAAAATTCCCCAGCTCGGCGAACAGGCGAACCAATCATGCCCCCCGCTCAAGGTGTCTAGCGATATTGTCGCTAATCTGCCTGGGATGGTGCCCGGTACCAATCCTGATGATTACCTGGGTGATGATGTAGTGTTTGATATGTTAGAGGTGGACGAATTCAGATACCAGTACGGGAAGCCTCTCGTCAAAGATGGAAGTCGTGCTCTAACAATGATGATGCGAAAATTCCATCAATGGTACATGGAAACCTGCAGCAACTCTGGGAAGGATGCTTTGATGATGAGAATTAAAGAGGAGCACGACTTCTTTGGATTGGATTATATTACTGTTGATTTTGACGAGTTTTTCCAGTTATACAATCAAAAGGCCCTCGACAAATCACTCGTGACTTGCTACTGTCTGTAAGTACTACTTCTGTAATTAAGTCGCTATATATAGCTCAGCTCTTTCATTGCATGTATATATAATTATCCTCACTATATTATGCAGATTAAAGATCGTCGAATGCAGAAATGCACAAATCTATGACATTGGGTTCATTAACCCAAATGTCATACATGAATGGACGGTTAAAAAGAATGTCAAAGAAACCGAGGCTAACTTGCTACAATCGTTGCTCAAAAATCAAAACAAAGATAAAATACTCTTTCCTTACAACTTCAAGTGAGTGTTACTGTCTTCTGCATATTCGGTTTCCCTTTTTACTCGAGGTTATAGTAATGTAACTGATGAGTTATGCATGCGTGCACAGCTTTCACTTTATTCTGCTAGAGATTAAGCTTGAGCGGGGAGTAGTAACCGTCTTAGACTCGAGACGAAAAGATCCCGAGGAGTATGCAGACACGACTGAAATGCTCCAGAAGTAAGTTCAATCGATCATTATGGCACCAGATCGGCAACTTTATTCATTTCCTGATATCAAGTAATTATTTTCTTTGTCTGGCAGGGTTTGGAAAGAGTTCACCGAAAGAGCTCCGGGACTGCCGACCGAGCTGCGATTTACACACCCGAAAGTAAGTACTACTACCTAGTTCCGCGCATCTCCCATTGATTCTAGCTAGTTTCATCAATACCATTTAGCACGCTTGCTTATCAATTTGGTTGACCTCTATTTCTCGTAAAGTGGTTGTGGCAGGAAGCCGGGAATAATTTATGTGGATACTACGTTTGCGAGTACATCTACAACGCGACGGCCTTTAATAAGCGGGGGTACTCTCAAAAGAAATATGAAGTGCGTAAGCAAAAATATTCACAATTTTATTTTATTACCATCATTTGTGTTGAGTTTCATTCATACACATGTATTGACCCTCTTCTTCAATTTAGATCTGGCAGCTGCGGGATGAACTCCTACCACAAGATCGCATACGAGCAATTCAAGAGGATTTGGCGGGATTCTTTCTTGACCATGTCATCAATCCAGCCGGAGAATACCATGTGGAAATTGACTTTAGATGCTAGGGATTGTATGAGATCTTATATTGTATATATGTAGCTAGTAGCGTCGGATAGATATACGAAAACTTGTTGTTCGACCAATCTCTCGGAGAAGGAGAGGTCGATCACTTCTCTCTGTATATGTTCATGACGATCTTGTGTACTTAATGGTTCCTTCATTTGCTTTCTAGCTAGCGTGTCGAGTTCTCTCTATATGTATAGTACATAGCGTCGACCAAGCACGGAGATAAGAGAGGTCACTTCTCTCTGTTAGCTAGCTAACACAATATATGAAACCCCTAAATTAACCCTCCAAAACCCCCAAACCCCCCCCCCCCTTAAAAAAAACAAAAACCCCAGCTCCTGAGCTGCTGACGCGTGGATGCTTTTTGGTCCCGGTTGGTGTTACCAACCGGGACTGAAGGCCCTCCTGCCTGGGCTCCCCGCGGCGGCCACGTGGAGCACCTTTTGTCCCGGTTCATAAGCGAACCGGGACTAACCGGGACTAAAGGTTTTGGGCTTTAGTCCCGACCCTTTAGTCCCGGTTCCAGAACCGAGGTGAAAGGGCCTCTGGAACCGGGACAAATGGGCCTTTTTCTACTAGTGGCACTAGTGGTAGAATTAATCCGAACCCAAATCCAGCGTTCATAGGCCGTGTTATCTTTGTCAGATTATCAAAAAAAATTATGACATGCTCCAAACCTTTCCAGTGAAATTTGGTATGCCGAGTAACATACAGATCGTTAACTATGCATCCAACATATCCTTCTTAAAAGGTGGAAAGGGGTTATTTAGTCAGAACATGGCAGAAGAATAATGGGCATAAATTATTAATTATAATTTGTTACTGGATAGGAACATAGTCAGAAAATGAAATCCCAATTGGTTGCTTAAGTAGTGATCAGTTAGTTAGAACAAATACCCCGATTCTCCTAAGTAATATGCCAACAATGAGAAAATTGAAAGAACACTAACCTCGATCAGACTGTGATCGGCTGATGACATTGGGAAGTAAACATCCATGTTAATCAAACCAGGATGTGGTGCATAGACAGAATTTTATTGCCAGCTTTAAGTTCATAAAACTTAGAAAAGTTTCTTCAAAAGTCAGCATCAAAATAGGAGTGAACATCTTTGTCAATTTTTATCCTAATTGTCATCATAAATCCATGTTGCATTGTCAATATGACATCCATGGAGTCCTCAACAAAGAAAAGGCCAAGATTTCCTTGTACATGTGTTCTTGCAAAGCAACGGATGTGCTGCGCAAAGTGATAATTAAGATGTGTACATATATTGAAATAATAGAGCAACATGCAAATATGGGGGGTAATTGAGAGAACAGAACAATATATATCTAAAAGAAAAGTACAAAATATAAAGTAAAATAGATAATGTAACAATATTTCATGCAAATATGAGAGTAACTGAAAGAACAATACATCATTAATTTGCCTACTTACGTCAAGGCTGCATGTGGAACCGTACCTTTTATCCAAATGTAGCAATATATGGTAAATGTTATTAAATTTAGGCCATGACAAACATGGTAGGGTGAGATTGAACATATTGTGCGCTCCCTGAAGTCATCTGGTATGGTGAGATAGAACTTCGTGTCCGACTGTCCGCGACCACACTGGCCTGATTTGTGCTTGCACTATGGACACTTGAATGAAACCTTCGAATCCGCTAGAAGAAAAATTAATCCACGACGATTTTCGCCGTTTGATTAACAGCGACAGACAGACTGCGATAATAGATGAGCAAATGTTTTGCTAAATTGATTATCTTCTCCATGAGTACAATCCCCTGCCCAAGACCGTGGAAAATCCCACAGAAAACCCCAATTGACCAGAGTCCAGAAAGTCGGTGCAAGTCGGAGCAAGTCGGTGCAGATAGGTGGCGGCAAGCGGCAGGGGCAAAATCTGGTGCCGTTTGGACCGCCACCGCTGCCCGCCGATGACAACCGTCGAGCTTAAGGGCGGCCACCATGATAGAAGATGACGTGCAAAGTTGCGGAGGAGTGCGCAGCAAGTGAGGAGTCGGGACGAAGGTGGGAGGGGTGAGGCTTTTCTTTTTCTTTTTTGACATGTGGGTGAGCGCACACGGTTCCCAGAGGCAACAGAGATGAAACATGTGCGATTTAAATGACAAAGATTGAACGGTAATCCAAATTTCCTTTTTTTTGCAAGGGAATCCAAATTTCCTTCGTCGTTTGTCCTTCGGTATTTTTCTATGATTAGCATACACCCTACAATGCACCGTGTTCAAATTTGGCACTTTTTTAGGCCCATTTACCATATTTAGGACATTATGTGCATTTTCTAGGCATTAATGCACATAATTCAAATTCAGACAATCGGTGCATGAAAAAGTGCACAAAATGGTTTGGAAAATCATGCTCGTGGTAATTAGTAATTATTCATGCCTTTTACTAGGAATAGGTAGAGAGTTCAAGGATATGTGTGGCAAGAGTCAACCACAGACGTGTCGTTTATTGGTTTTTAAACTATAGAAAAACAAAAAACATGCTTGAAAAACATGACGCTTGGTATGGTGCCATGGTATGACCTGACCATGCTCTGGTCAAAATTTTAGAAGTTTTGGCTGATGTCGTCGTGAATGCTCCTAATAAATCGAAACATCACCGAGGAAGTTTCATTATTTTGAGAGGGAAATCACCAAAATTGAAGGGAATCAAAGTTTCATTGGTTGTTTGTCCTTCAGTTTTTTCTTCGATCAACATACAGCCTACAAAGCACAGTGTTCAAATTTGGCACTTTTCTGGGCTCATTTATCATATTTAGGCCATTATGTGCATTTTCTAGGCATTAATGCATTTAATTCAAATTCAGACAATCAATGTATGAAAAATTGCACAAAAACGGTCTGAAAAATCATGCTGATGGTATTTAGTAATTATTCATGCCTTTTACAAGGAATTGGTAGAGATTTCAAGGATATGTGTGGCCAGAGTCAACCACAAACGTGTCGTTTATTGGTTTTTCGACTATAGAAAAACAAAAAACATGATGCCTGGCATGGTGCCATGGTATGACCTCACCATGCTCTGGTAAAAATTTGAGAAGTTTTGGCTTATGTGCTCATGCACGCTCTTCACAGATCGAAACATCACCGAGGAAGTTTCATGGTTTCGAGAGGGAAATGACCAAGATAGAAGGGGAATCAAAGTTTCGTTCGTTGTTTGTCCTTCAGTTTTTTTCTATGATCAACATACACCCTACAAAGCACCATGTTCAAATTTGGCACTATTCGGGCTCATTTACCATATTTAGGCCATTATGTGCATTTTTCTAGGCATTAATGCACATAATTCAAATTAAGACAATGGGTGCATGAAAAGGTGGACAAAAACGGTCTGGAAAATCATGCTCGTGGTATTTAGTAATTATTCATGCCTTTTACAAGGAATTGGCAGAGATTTCAAGGATATGTCTGGCAAGAGTCAACCAGAAACGTGTCGTTTATTGGTTTTTCATCTATAGAAAAACAAAAAACATACTTGAAAAGTAAGCCGCCTGGCATGGTGCCATGGTATGACCTCACCATGCTCTGGTAAAAATTTGAGAAGTTTTGGCTTATGTCCTCATGCATGCTCTTCGCAAATTGAAACATCACCGAGGAAGTTTCATGGTTTCCAGAGGGAAATGACCAAGATTGAAGGGGAATCAAAGTTTCGTTCGTTGTTTGTCCTTTAGTTTTTTTCTATGATCAACATACACCCTACAAAGCACCGTGTTCAAATTTGGCACTTTTCGGGCTCATTTACCATATTTAGACCATTATGTGCATTTTCTAGGCATTAATGCATATAATTCAAATTGAGACAATCGATGCATGAAAAAGTGCACAAAAATGGTCTAGAAAATCATGCTCGTGGTATTTAGTAATTATTCGTGCATTTTACAAGGAATTGGCAGATATTTCAAGGATATGTGTGGCAAGAGTCAACCAAAAACGTGTTGTTTATTGGTTTTTCAAGTATAGAAAAACAAAAAAACATACTTGAAAAGTAAGCCGACTGGCACGGTGCCATGGTATGACCTCACCATGCTCTGGTAAAAATTTGAGAAGTTTTGGCTTATGTCATCATGCACGCTCTTCATAAATCGAAACATCACCGAGGAAATTTCATGGTTTCGAGAGGGAAATCACCAAGATTGAAGGGGAATGAAAGTTTCGTTTGCCATTTGTCCGTCAGTTTTTTCTACAATCAACATACACCCTACAAAGCACCGTGTTCAAATTTGGCACTTTTCCGGGCTCATTTACCATGTTTAGGCCATTATGTGCATTTTCTAGACATTTAGGGCAGATACATCAAATCCGAGCTACAGCTACATGGGTGTGATGAGAGGGAAGTGGATTGTTGTTCGATCGTGGTGCATCCTAAGGTGAACACTTGCGATCCACATGGCTGGGGTTCCGGCCAATCAGAATGCAACCCACTATATGGTGAGCACACACGGTTTCCAAAGGTGACGGAAATGAACCGTGTGCGATAATAAATGACCAAGATTGTAGGGCAATCCAAATTTCCTTTGTCGTTTGTCCTTGAGCTCTAAAATACCACCGCACTGAACGGTAGTCCGGCCACTCCACCCCGGAGCTCCCTCGAAGCGTCAGTCATGCCACCGCGCCGCACACTTACTGGTAAGGAAGCGATGGCATCCCGCCGCGTCGAGTTCCTTGCCGCCCACGCCCACACAATAAATGGTAAGGAAGCGATAGCATCCCGCCGTGGCTAGTTCATCACCGCCCACGGCCGCGCACCTACATGGGAGGACTTTGACACTGCCAGGTGAATGGGCGGTTGAGCAAGAGGTGGCCAAAGCTGCATAGAAGGAGTGGAAAAGGCAGGAATCACTCAAGAAAAGAGAGTCCCGCCGCCTCGAGAAAGAAGAGGATGCACGCGCTGTTGAGGAGAGCTCTGCGGAGATGCAAGTATAGTGGGTTGTCACCGACCGGGCCAGGAAGGAGAATGACTGCGTCTAGCTAGCATGCCCCGATGCCTCCAACTGCCAGGATCGCGGCTGTTGCTACCGCGATGCTGAAGAGAGTTGGGCAGAGATCCAAGCACGGTGGGCTGCTGCTCACAAGGATGACAAAGAGAATGATTACATCTGGCCAGCATCTGAGAAGTAGTTAGTTTGTGTTGTCCGTACGTTTGTTTAATTAATTATGAGGATCTACCAGTACTACTTACTAGTCTTAGAGCAAATTACCAGTATCAAGGAATTTAAGTTGGTAATACCTTGCTGCGATTTCTTTACCTTTACTTTATTTTGCACTTTTACTTATCTTTTTTATCTATTACTATCAGATCTCATCCTTGCATGTAACCGTGAAGGGATTGACAACCCCATTATCGCGTTGGGTGCAAGTATTTGTTTGTTTGTGCAGATACAACTATTGGATACTTGTGTGTTCCTCCTACTGGATTGATACCTTGGTTCTCAACTGTGGGAAATACTTATCTCTACTTTGCTGCATCACCCTTTCCTCTTCTAGGGAAAAACCAACGCAAGCTCAAGAAGTAGCAAGCACGCCGCGGCCGCCTCAATGGCGAGCAAGCACATGCATAATTATTGCATATAGCAGTTGAACATAGCAGGGAAAAGCCGTCCACAAGCCGACGGATGCATATACCAGCTTGTACCTACCAACACAAATGCCCAGTGCAGAAATTAATGGCGTTATACACGTGTCCCGCAATCCATGCCAATGCTTCCAGCCTCGTCCCTCATCGGTTTCCCGCCACCAGCTAGTGGCTAGCTCCATATGACCTAGGCGGCAACGCACCGTAGCGACACTGTGCGCAGATCTAGTCCGCACCCATCTACCATTAGTTAGTCCAAGCAAGCCAGGCAACCAAAGCTTCGACGTCGACCTCTTCTTGGATTACATCTTCGACGAGGAGAACGAGTCGGAGCAGGTCGGAGAGCAAGATCGACATTTTATTATAATTGTATGGAAATGTCGCATATCGACATTTTAAATCACTAATCATATGTAGATCGTGTGTGTTTTGGGCATTGCCGCATGTGGCAATTTTAAATTATCATGAACATGTAAGACAATTAAAAAACGTTGCCATTGTAAATTTACCTCAAGGGTGAGCACATCACGCGAAGGGACGCCAGAGCGGAGCGTGCCGCGATCGCCTGAACAACGAGCAAAATGCAAGGACGGATGCGAGCAGAGCGTGCCGCGGCCGCCTCAATGGTGAGCAACCACACCTGCATATTGCAATTCTAGTCAACCTTCTGGCACCCATGGGAGGCGCGACGACCCATCCATCAGACACGATGGTGATATTTGGGCCGTGTGTGATAGTGTGCAGACACGTACACATCCGAGAACGCGGGCTCACGTACGCCATCGAGGAACCGTTTCGGGTTTCAAGCCCAAAACCATCAATAAATTTTTAGCTTGTTCCCTGTCACATTCCAGATTACCACGCAACAAGTAATTGCAAATCTGTACACACCGATCAAACCTAAACGTGTTCCCATTTAGCACTGGGCTATAAAACTACACACTCGGAAATTACTGCACATTCCTCTCCTCATAACCAAAAAATAGGTCTTTCCTGTCAAGTCATTCCTTGCGTCTGCCATTGCTGGTGGGAGGAGTTCTGTGTCGACATATAATCAGGGAGCAAAGACCAAGGCCGCGAAAGCACTAGAGTGGTACCGCCGCAACGTGGCAGCCGTATCACAGTTGTCCTGGCGCATCGTGGAGCCCTAGAACAAGCTCTCACGGGGAGGCGAGAGCTCTCACAAGCCCACTCTCCACGTCGGCAAACACAACGAGCTGGTGGTTCTGAAGTCCTTGCCCAGCGACGACGACATTCTCGCTGGCCTAATTAAGCAGCAGGAGCTGGTCGATGGCTTGGTGAAGCTGCTCGAGATTAGTGATGCCTCGATTGAGAAGGCGACTGGCCTAGTCGTGCGACTCATGGGTGACAAAGCAAAGCTCCAGAAGGAGCTTGCCAAGAAGGAGGAGGAGGCCGCCGGCTGGAAGAAGCTGCATGAGAAGAGCAGTGCCTCGGGGATGATGCTGAGAGCCGTCATCGAGGAACTTATGAATGACTTCAAGAAGCTCTGCATCGAGCGTGAGCTGCAAGTGGAGGAATCTGTGGCTGCTTTCAAGCAAAGTCATGAGGATGTGAAGGAGCTGGAGGAACTCCTCGCCCAGTGATCCATCGAGGAGTAGAGACAGCAACGACCCAGATCATTGTCTGAGATTTCCTTCTTCTCTCTTGACCCTTGTCTTTTGGGCATTACCGCATGTGGCAATTTAAATTATATATCCGGAATATGTAAGACAATTATTATCCACGCCATTGTAAATTTTTCGTCGTATTATCCTTTGCCGCATCTGGCATTTTAAATTATCCGGAATACGAGTTGAAAACGGGCTAGAATCACGTTCTCAGCGAGGGAACAAAGCAAATGCTAACGTTGAGCGGGGCCATGGGATCACAAGCAAACGCCCTCCGTCCAGGTGCTTTAACCGCATGTTAAACAGCGGCTCGACCGCTATTAATGGAGAAGTTGTGAGCGAGGCGGGCGGCGGGTGGATGGAGGTCAAAGAGCTCGCTTCTCGATGAGCATGCGCGATGGACTGCTCGCACATGTCCCGCCGAGCATGCGCGGCGGACAGCTCGCACGAGTCCCATCGAGCTTGCGTGGTGGACTGGTCACACGCGTCCCGTCGAGGCTGCCCGGTGGACTTCTCACGCTTGTCCTGTCTAATCAAACAGCTGCACACATGCCACCAACTATGGTTAATTTTTGGCACAAAATACAAAGAGGACCAATCAACCAGGACGGAGGTAGTACTCTCCAATAAAAACAGGGATGCGTGGCCGACAGTAAATGGTTACAGGAACGCCCACGGTTCAAAACATACAACCATTTGGGATAGTAACGTGTCAGCTATTTGTTCCAAAAGACCTACATTCGCTATTAATGTTTGCGCCTTGTCTCGAATTGGACGATTTTTTTACCATGGCATATATGTGCCGTGTCATGAATTTTGGGTGAGTTTTGGATTTACGGGGATTTAAAAACCAATATTCTCAATGTTTGAGGCTGAGCCAGTATCTCAAGACGTTTGTAATTCATTCTCATTCTATCTCAAGACGTTTGTAATTCATTCTCATTCCTTGAATGGGACGTAAACATCCACCCAAGGACACGTGTACAATTTTTCAACCCATTTTGGTGCACTGGAGCATGTGCTTGCAGTTCAGATTTGCATTATGGACATTAAATGCCTAGAAAACTCAATTAATGTATAAAAAAGGCCAAACAAACCCTGAATAATTTGAAATTTCAGCACGAATCTCCTGTTGTTCTATGTTGCCTGTAGAAAAAAAATTCAAGGTGAGAAGAGGTAGCGATTATCATTTCGCCGACAAGGGGGGCATGTTCATATCGGAACCATGAGGCTTCTTGAGAGAAGCTCCGTTTTATAAGAGGCTTGTAATAAAGCTTGCCCCAAATTGGACAATTTTTTACCACGACATATATGTGCCATGTCGTGACAGCAGGCCAAGTTTCATGATTTTCGAGTGAGTTTCGGATTTATGGGGATTTAAAAACCGAGAATCACAACATTTGAGGACAAGCAAACACGCCGAGACGGTTGTAATTCATTCTCATTCCTTGCATGGGACCTAAGCATGCATCCAAGGACACATGTACGATTTTTCAACCCATTTTGGTGCACTGGAGCATGTGCTTGTAGTCCAGATTTAAATTATGGGCATTAAATGACTAGAAAAGTTAATTAATGTATAAAAAGGGCCAAATGAACCAAGAATAACTTCAAATTACAGCACAAATCTCCTGTTGTTCTATGTTGGCTATAAAAAAAAATACAAGGCAAGAAGAGGCAGCGATTATCGTTTCGCCCACAAGGGGGACATGTTCCCTATCGGAACCACGAGGCTTCTTGAGTGAAGCTCCGGTTTGTAAGAGGCTTGTAATAAAGCTTGCCCTAAATTGGATAATGTTTTCACTATAACATATAAGTGCCATGTCGTGACACTATGCCAAGTTTCATGATTTTCTTGCTAGTTTTGGATTTACGGGGATTTAACAAACGAGATTCTCAATGTTTAAGGCCGAGACAGGATGCCGAGACGGTTGTAATTCATTCTCATTCCTTGCATGAGGCCTAAACATGCATCCAAAGACATATGTATGATTTTTCAACCCATTTTGGTGCACTAGAGCATGTATTTGTAGCTCAGATTTGAATTATGGACATTAAATGCCTCGAAAACTCAATTAATGTATAAAAAAGACCAAACAAAACCTGAATAATTTCAAATTTCAGCATGAATCTCCAGTTGTTCTATGTTGCCTGTAGAAAAAAAAATACAAGGCGAGATGAGGCAGCGATTATCGTTTCGCCCACAAGGGGAACATGTTCCCTATCGGAACCACGAGGCTTCTTGACAGAAGCGCTGATTTGTAAGAGGCCTGTAATAAAGCTTGCCCGAAATTGGAATTTTTTTTACCACGACATATATGTGCCATGTCGTGACACCATGCCAAGTTTCATGATTTTCTGGTGTGTTTTGGATTTAAGGGGATTTAAAAACCGAAATTCTCAATGTTTGAGGCTGAGCCAGGACCCTAAGACGGTTGTAATTCATTCTTATTCCTTGCATGGGACCTAAACATGCGTCCAAGGACACATGTACGATTTTTTAACCCATTTTGGTGCACTAGAGCATGTATTTGCAGTTCAGATTTGAATTATAGACATTAAATGCCTAGAAAACTTAATCAATGTATAAAAAGACCAAACGAAACTTGAATAATTTCAAATTCCAGCACGAATCTCCAGTTGTTCTATGTTGCTTGTAGAAAAAAATACAAGGTGAGAAGAGGCAGCGATTATCGTTTCGCTCACAAGGGGGATGCGTTCCCTATCGGAACCACGAGGCTTCTTAAGAGAAGCGCTGGTTTGTAAGGGGCCTTTAATAAAGCTTGCCCCAAATTGGACAAATTTTTTACCATGACATATGTGTGCCATGTCGTGACACCATGCCAAGTTTCATGATTTTCTGGTGAGTTTTGGATTTATGGGATTTAAAAACCGAGATTCTCAATGTTTGAGGCCAAGCCAGGGCGTCGAGACGGCAGTAATTCATTCCCATTCCTTGCATTGGACATAAACATGCATACAAGGACACATGTATGATTTTTCTAGCCATTTTTCTGCACTAGAGCATGTATTTGTAGTTCAAATTTGAATTATTCACATTAAATTAATGTGTAGAAATTCAATTATAATGTATTAAAAAGGCCAGGTGAACCCTGAATATTTAAAGCAGTTCTGGTCAACCGTCTGGCACCCGTGCGTAAGCACTGTGCACACGCGTCGTGCTAGCTCGTGCTTCCTTCTTTCCTAAGTTTTCCATATTAATGGTGTTATCTATCCAAACACGCTACCTTTTGACGCCACGTCCCCAATCGGTTTCCTGGCACTCCTCCCATCTGTTTCCCGCCATTCCTCCCATCGGTTTCCCGCCAATCCTCCCATCAGTTTCCCGCTGCCAGTGTGAGTGGGCATAGAAGGCTAGGCGGCAACATACCTGCCATACCGCAGTATACCATTTCGAGCATGCCAATCCGGCGAAGCGCCGCGGTCGCCATCAACCTCCTCGACGAAGAGAATGAGCCGAAGAAGGCCAGAGAGCCAGAACAGCCATGCGCCGCTGAGCAAGAACGGCAGCGCGCCACCGAGCGTGATGGTAACATCGTACCCTAGTGCTTGAGCGGGCCGATGTCTACACATGTGTTCGTCACCCCCCATGGAGCGGAGGAGAGCAAGAGTGTCAAAGCACTGGCGTGCAAGAGCAGGAGAACACCGCCGCACATCGGCTGCATATTCCGCAATTAACTGGGCAACTATCTTCTTCTTAATTAATGAAAAGGCAATGTTTTTGCTTCTTTCGGCTAGTTTTATGTAAAACAAAGTAAGTTTGAATGGAAGTAGTCCGGTATGTAAAGATTGCACACAGTTTCTAAAAGCACAAACGTGTGTGATAGTACGGAGTAGGTCCCACAGGCTGACCAGCGGGAAACGGCTTAAAGGCGAGGAGGCAACTCCTATCAGCAAAGGGTAGCTTCCCACCCACTAGCCGAGTTGAATAGAACGCACAATTAAGCGTGCTAGGGCTGGAGCAATCTAAGGATGGGTGACCGGGTGGGAAGTTGCATATCTGAAGCTTCATTTAAGCGCCATGATAGGTCATTACACACATTTAGCATTAAATTCGCCTGTAGTGACCTGTCATGTCAATTATATAAACCTTGATATCCTTGTTTTGGTAATTTGTAGAATGATGTTTTTTTTGTTATTTCTTCTTTTGAAAAATCGTAGAATGATCGAGATATGTGGGCACACACAATCTATCCCTTCGACCCTTCTCGTACCTTGAGATCCTTGACCTGTCATGTCGATTATATAAACCTTGAGATCCTTGTTTTGGTAATTTGTAGGATGATGTTTTTTTTATTTCTTGTTTTGAAAAATCGCAGAATGATCGAGATATATGGGCCCACACAATCTATCCTTTTGACCCTCCTCATACCTTGAGATCCTTTTTTTGTTAATTTGTAGGATGTTGTTTTTTTTGTTATTTCTTGTTTTGAAAACTCAGAGAATGATCGAGATATTTGGGGCCACACAATCTATCACTTTGACCCAACATACGGGATGGGTTTGACCATGATGGATTGCTCATCTAACCCATTGACCTGACGTACGAGAAGGGTTTGACCATGACAGGTTCCTCTTGCCCTGTGTGGCATGTTAGATCAAATTAAGTTTGAGTACATGCGTTGGATACCCACCCACCACCCGCCCTGCCCCCGCCTCAAAGTTGGGGAACCGACATCATACGTCTTGAACCTCGCTTCCTAGGGGTACGGTGTTTAGTTTGTAATGTACTTGGTGCCCCATCGAAGTTGTGCATTGGGGATTTGAACACATCACACATCAGCCATACATATTTTTGGGCTGCATGCAGGGTATAGGGATCTTCTGATCGACCCCGTCACCCTTGTGCGGTTTTTGATGACACGCATATCTGTGCGCTCCTGGGGTCTATATGTATCACCCCTTTGACCGACGACGAGGGGGTTTGGCCATGAATGGATTCCTCCTGGTTCGTGTTAGGGCGGGTCACGGTGACATGTTCGAGCACAGTTTGAGCTCATGCGTTCCCATGATTCTGTCCCACACGCTCGAATTGGTGGGTTGGACCAACACCCTACGTATCTCGTCCTTAATTAATTACCTAGCTTTCATGGGGTTTTTGTCCATATCGAGAGGTAGACGCCACATCAAAATTGTACATTATTTGGTATTTAAAACACACCACCCCTTCCAACGTACATCATTTTGGGCTGCATGCAGGTGGTGCTGGTTCTGTGGCCCCTCTCGTCGGTGTTTTGATGATGGTCCAATATATGGGCCCGAGCGGTCTATTCTATCCATTTTTGATCGACAACAACAGTTGTCGTTTGACCAAGTGGTAGATTCACTGGCCCGTCTTATAGTAGGTCATGGCGACATGCATCCATGTCCGACCAAAGTATGAGTACGTGCATGCGTCCATCCAACACGAAGTGTGGTGGGGCAAGCACCCTAGCTATGACCTTAGCTATCATTATAGATATATCCAAGGGGGCTTTTCGGTTTGCAAGGAAGTGCCACCAAATAGTGCATTGTGTATTTAAACATCACACCCTTTATTCCTACATATATTTGGCCACTTCCAGGTGGATGTTGTTTTCCGGCCGTCTCACTCGGTCTTCGACGACGCGCCCACCCGTGGGCCCGCACGGTCAAAGTTGTGCATTGGGAATTTGAACATCACACATCACCCTTTTTATACATATATATTTGGGCCATATGTTGGTGTGGTTGTCTTCTGACCCAGTCTCGCGTTCTTTTTGTTGCAAAATGGTGCTATATAAAATAGCAGATGACTCGGATGACGTGCAACAGACACGGGTGCACTCGCTTAACCGTGTGCAATGCTTGTGCCCTGTGAAATTGCCACGACTTCACAAGCGCGAGCAAAGGGGGGAGGGTAATGCGTACAGGATATTTAGGATGAATTCCATGTTTGCGTCTGAAAATTAGTATGAACCGTGTGCTATAAACCAGCTAGCTAGAAATCTAAAAAAAATCTACCCGCATTGAGTGATGCAAAAATCCGTGGTTCCGCGGATTTTCCTTATTATCAGACATAATTATTCTTTTTGGACTGTGTCTGATCTTGGTTGCTCCCACCCCGATTCAATTCCTTTACCCAAATTTATGTAAATGCGGTATTTCTACCGTCGCCCCCACTCCTCCAACACCGACCTCATAGTAAAGTTCTAGTAGCTGGGGCATTTCAACCGTCGCCCTCCATCGCCCACCACCATCTCGACCCACCATTACTAAAATTTTCAGTAGCCGCGGTGTATCCTCAAACACCGCCCCCCCTCCACAGTCCACCCCACCCTCCCCCCTTTCGAACCCTAGCTCGCCACCGCCGCCGCCAACCCCTACCGATCTATCCGTGCCTCGTAGCTTAGATACTAAAGTTCAGGTTACCAAGCAATTCCCATACTCTCCCCGCTTTGAGTTTTTAGATGAGGTCTGCGGTGTCTCTCTCCGCAAGATCCACATCCCCTACTCCATAGAGTCACAGCCTAAGCCCGACCACATATCCCGGGGAACCCAACAATCGTATGGCCAAAAAGAGGTTTATTAGGCCTCTCCGGCGTACATTGGCGAGGTGGCCATCGTTCGTCCCGACCTGTCGATCCCGGAGGAACACCTCACTGCGGAAACCGGCGAGGACGTTGACTATGTTGCCATGCGGAAGGTCTCACGTCAGCGGGCTCGCGTATTACTGTATCTCGGGAAAGCTGGCTACGACATCAAGCTCGTCGACAGCGATGGCTTCACGCGGGCCATGTCACAGGTTAAGTCGTCCATCCCCAACCCCTCTGGTTCAACCGCCGTTGATCTCTTTGAAGGCCCTGCCACTCATCTCCTCCGCCACGCGGTCAAGGATTTGCGATTCTTGTATGTCATCAAGCCCATTTTGTCATTTCTGAAGGACACATTCTACGGCGGCGGCTAGGGAGCCTCAGCTGCCAAGTCATATCTCATCGACCATGACCACGAGTTGGGCACCCACTACGGC
Organism: Thinopyrum elongatum; assembly: GCA_011799875.1. Classification (NCBI taxonomy): domain Eukaryota; kingdom Viridiplantae; phylum Streptophyta; class Magnoliopsida; order Poales; family Poaceae; genus Thinopyrum; species Thinopyrum elongatum. Next base: position 607,484,291 of record CM022299.1, on the reverse strand, counting down.
TCTTCCAAGGTGAAACAGCCCATCTGCGACATCAAGGAGCGCACCATGGGTCTGTGCTCTTCCAAGTGGAAGGATCCCGTTCATGACAAGTGAGGCAATATCCTATCAGCAAATCATACTTTTTATCGCGAGCCAACCCGTACCCTTTGTTGCAGTAGCTTTTCCCATGCTGTGTTTAATTATTTCAGTTATGCAAAAATGTAATGTTCAATAGGGCTATGTGATGTTTAAATATGAATTATCCAATTCAGTTTCACGAATTGCTATATTTCATTATTTATAGTGAGTGCATGTCTTGTTTATCTATATTTTGTTGTTAGGTTTGTTGTAGTGAGTATTTGTCCAGTTATCAAGAAGATATCTTGTTTATCTGTATTTGGTTGTTAGGTTGGTTGCAGTGAGCATTTGTCCAGTTTTCAAGCAGATGCCTTATTTATCTGTATTTGGTTGTTAGGTTGGTTGTAGTGAGCATTTGTCCAGTTCCAAGCAGATGCCTTGGTTATCTGTATTTGCTTGTTAGGTTGGTTGCAGTGAGCATTTGTACAGTTTTAAAGCAGATGCCTTGTTTATCTGTATTTGCTTGTTAGGTTGGTTGTAGTGAGCCTCTGTACAGTTTTCAATGGCTATATTTGGTTGTCATAGTGATCATATATGGCTTGTTTATTTCAGTTATTCACAATGTGACGTTCATTATGTGCAAGTCGGAACTGTGCAGTTCAATTTCATCAATACCAGCTTGAACGGCTATATTTGGTTCCTGTTATGTCTGTTGTAGTTAACACCAGGCCCTTTATTTTAGTTTTACATATTTATCCAGTGTGATGTTTCAGCATGAGTTACGTTCTATTCATTTTCAACAATACCAGTTTGAATTACAATACTTGGTGGCTGTTAAGCCCAGTGTGCAAGAAAGCGTTTTTAAGCGACGCTTAAGTGCTGACCGATGGCAAAGCTCTTCGCTTTTTCCCTAAGCGGTGGATCAAGCGTTTTTTTTAATTTGGCTAAAATTTAACTGTTTTTGAACTACTTTTGCTTGTCTACTAGCACAATAATGGTAATATGCCATGTATCTTATTATTAGGCTCTGTTCAGAAACTATTTCCTTCATATTCTGGCAAAACTCTTGCCCCATGATCTCTATTAGGTTAAGTCTATTTAAACTGAACTTCATTTTGGTTGTTATTTTGCTCGTTATGTGAACCTGATGTGTATTTGCTATGGCGTGAACTATATTTTAGAAGCTATTTCAATTACCCATGTGCCATGTTTCCTATTTTTCTCTGTATATTATTTAAAATCTGTCAAATTCTAGCCAATTTCAAAAAATGGTTAAGCACAGATTAAGTGCCCATTGCTCTAAGCTGTGGCCTTCCATTTCGCTTACGCTTTCCGCTTTTTTGAACATTGATTAAGCCTGTTGTAGTTAACATTCCTTCCATTTTTATCTACTTTAACAGCACACTGAAACCAACACATTCAAGCTATTATTTGGAGATGATGTTGTTTACCATGTTGTATGATGTTAAGCTTGGTGTACTTATCATGCCTTTCCATGTACTTACGCAGGACAACAACAGGAATGACCACCATTTTTCACCGAGATTAGTTTAACCCCTCAGCTTGTACTCCAACCAAAAACCCTCCCCCCCCCCCCCCTTGCTCGGGTTCCATAATGTAGTGCATATAGATCCATGTATGGACACTTTTTAGCTTATAATATTGACTTGTTGCTTGTAGGTACATATGTTCTCGGCAAAGATCCACGCATCGACCCTTTTTGCGTATGGGGCAATGAGATATTCATGAACCAGCATCAAGTGAGAAAATTGATAAGAATTATTAACAAAAATGTACAAACGATGGCTGTTGAATTATTTGTTTATGCTCTATCCAACACAACAGTGAGCTGTAGGATAGTAACTACAAACTCTGTAGCCTTCTCTTGTTACTGCCCATAATGAGTTGTTAGACAACAATGTCTGAATCTTTTTCATGTGCAGTGGTTCCCAAAACAGTTTACTCAAGATTACCTCACAAAGTAAATGATTGATGGACATGCAATGAAGGTTAAAGTTTTTCAACGAGACTACAATGAGCATCGAGAAGTCCTAATGAAGACAGTGAAGGATGGGCGGGCGACCATCACAAGGGGTTGGCCTAGAGTCGTGCGCGTATTACGCATGGAGGAGGGGACAATATGGGCATTCCGCTTCACCTTCTCCAGCAATCAGAATGTCATTCACCTCTCTTTACTGTCTTTAGTACAACTGTGGTTCATCATTCTTTACTTGATGCTTCTGTAGTTCTTCAGTATATGTACCTGTGCATCGAATTATGTATTCGTCATTGAAACTATATTTGTAATAAACATGGCTCGATATGAAATAAGTGATTGCCTACTTTCAAATTCAAAATCTCTGAATTTTAAATTACGGATTAAATTAGATGGATTAATTATGCTTTGCAGGCCAGTACATTACACACGGTTTGCGCAAAACATCTGTGATAAACGTCAAGATCAGACACGTTTCTCAGATCAACTACGTGCGCGATGAATCTTACTGCACATACGATCAGCCAAGAAAAAATATGTGAGATTAACAATAGCAGTGCACACAGTTCCTCATTATTAAATGCTTCCGAAAATCACCTTATCACACATGCTTGGCAATTATAGACTGTTTATGATGTCATGCGTATCGTAAACGTTTGCTCATGAAGAAACGTGTGCGATGGGCCTTCATCCGACACAGGTACGACGGATGAATCATGTGGGATATATTCAAGCTTCGCATACAGTTTTATAGGGACAACTGTATGTACTCTTAGATCGAATCGCATCATGTTGAGGAAAAGTAAATGTGTGTAATTGTTTCCTTATCATACACGGTTTACAATCATGAACTATTTGCAATGGGACCCACATCGTAAATGTTGCACCACAGAATACCGACTGAAATGGTAATGCGAGCACAAACGAGTAGCAAGGATGGAGCGTTTGGGATATTCGACATATCAGGAACAGTTGTCTGAAGACTCGCGTTTGGGATAGATGCCGGCATCGCATATGCTTAGTTCTGAAAAACGTATGCATTACTACTCCCTATTCCAGACGGTTTCTGGGTCATGTGGGAAGGACCCCCCCCCCCTCCTATCGCACACACAGGCAAGGCGACGGTTTAAAATGCCATCGCGGAAAGGCGTTAAAAACCGTTTGTATAGCAGCTCGCCGTACCAGTGCTTTGAGGGGTCGCTTAGTTGACCCGTGGAAGAACCATGAGTGTTAAACCAACCTTTTACAATCTCCGCCTGTTGTCCAGAAGCCCGAAAAAACAATAATGATTCATCTACAAACAAGAGGTGTGATAAACTCGACATATTTTAACCCCTTCCAAACCATCCTCTGGAATATACTTGTTAACCAAAGCAGACAAAGCGTCGACAACTAAGAGGAATAAAAACAAAGATAATTGGTCACCTTTGATACTGTTATAGTAAGTTTTTTCAAAACAGAAAAGATTGAAATTCTAAATAAACTTATTAAAAAACAACGTGATCGAGTATAAAATATGAAGGACATGAGGACCTACCGTCCCCCACATCGCCTAACCTAGGCGACACGAGCGGCGACCCAATCTACAACACCTTCGACCCCGTCACCAGCTCTTACCCCTCGCCGCCGACGGAGCCCAACGCCGAGCGAAGCCTGCACGGTGGTATGCTTTTTTTATAGACCCTGCCGCGCGACTATATGCCATTGTCCGGTGGCACTGTTTAAATGTTGTCGTGCCGCATTGATGGAGATGGACACACTAATTTTGTCTCCCGTTGCAACCAACATACCCTTTTGCTAGTATCCGAAAAGCAGTAACATTGGGCCCTAAGAAGGAAAGATATATAGCTCGTTTCACTTTCCAAAAGCAGTAACATAACATAAAGGGAAAACATAATAGCAGTATGTCACATCTCACACACGATTTGAGTGACAAATTTAGGTAGGACTAGCGGGCAGAGGCGCGGCGACACGCCGCGCCCCTGAATGAGCCCGTTCAAATGCATTTAGTCGTCACAACAGAGTTTTGTGGGATTGTTTATTAAGCAATGGTAGAATACTGAGTACATTTCTCAAACCAAAATTGCTTAACCTTAAGACATGATTTTGTGGAGCGCAGGTTTGGCAAGAAGTCGAGAACTCCAAGATTTTAGCGATGTATAGTATTGTTCGTATCTTGCCATAGTTTTTGTGATTTCTGTGTATTAAGCAAAAATAATGATATATATGAAGTACTTACTGTACCAATATTACTGCATATAAAAAATCTAATTTAAGTTATCCTATGTAGTTTATATTCTTAAGTACATATTTCGTAAAGGCATGATGCATGTCAAACCATCATAATACCAAACCAGAAATCCAACTAAAATCAAGAATGAACTAACGATGTACATGTTACATGATGTAACTAATATAAAGAGCAATTCACCCAAGAAAAAATAGCTAATAGCATCAAGCTAGATCTAATTACATGGAAGAAAATACCCGATGTCATAACTCAGAATACCAGCTAGGCAAGTAACTTCATCGGCCCAGGGATCAAAGTTGGTCTTCCTGATCTGCCATCAGCATACAAAGAAGCAAAATGTCAAAATGATGACCTGATGCAGATTTTTTTGTTTCAAATAATGCGTAAGTAAATGCCATTTACACCATAAGTGATAAATCACAATTACAAAATTATATATCAATTGATTCCATGACGCTGCATTACCTTGCAGTTATTGTTATCATGGATTGGTAGTTTCCTTTAATGTATGAAAATTTTGTAATCGTTCATCTCTCAAGCAAGAACGTCAGAGCAAGCATCCAAACCAAACTCCTACCCACTTATCGGCGTTGGAATATATAAGTGCAAATATACAAAAAATTCTTCTGACCTGAAAGGTTTTCGTTTGTTTTAAACATGGATAGATAGATAGATAGATAGATAGATAAATAGGTAGGTCAGTAGGTAGGTAGAGAGAGAGAGATAAGAGCAAAGAGAGAGAGAGGGAGGGAGGGAGTCTATACTATGTCAAAAACAAAGATTCTACAATGATGCGAATATTAGTGTCTCTCAGAGGTGCTCACAGGTGTAGAGTATGGCTCACAGGTTTAGAGTGTGCGTGCATGTGTTTATAGGGTTGAATGTATGTGCATATATATGAGAGCGTATGTGTCTGTACCGTATAAAAAACAAAGATTCTACAGTGATGAGAAGATTAGTGTCTCTCAGAGGTGCTCATAGAGGTAAAGTACGTGCATGCGTTTATAGGTTTGAATGTATGTGCGTATATATGAGCGTATGTGTTTGTACTGTGTTAAAAATAAAGATTGTACAGTGGCGAGGAGATTGGTTTTGACATACCGATTGTGAACCGATACTGGGCAAAAAACTGGACTGCAAATCTAAAATTGAACCAAATTAAAAGTTCAAAGACACCTGTAAGCTAAAGAGAAGCTAGCGTCCAACACTGCCGAAGCACCAGAGGCCTTCTAGCTTAGTAGCTTTAATTCTTGTGGTTGCCGTTAATCAACGAAATACCGATGGAGGACAGCCCTTGGATTATGGGGGCAGTCAAATGATACCTCCAATGCCATGCATGATCCGAAAAGATAATGAAAATCACACCAGGTAGTTGTCATCGGTCGTTACGATAACACGGGGATTAAGAAATCGGCCCCTCCTTTCTCATATGCACATTGCACATCATGGCCATCTTTGGGTGGCTCATGCACCATCATCGTGCAAAGCCTTACCACCACACTTTACCTGTCATGGACGACAGGAATGGCCCAAACATCGATAATTCGTGCTCCTGGCAGCCAGGAGGACGTCTTCAGCTTGCTGTGCTTGCGACTTTGCGGTACTCCCGCAGTTGTATAATCTGGCTGAATAATTTGACCCCTGTACCATGTGACCAACCAATGTAACCGACATATTTATATTAGCAATGGGAGACACAGCGTTGGATGGTTAGGAAGACAGTGGTATCCCAGCCCATCAGGTTTCAAATCCTGTTACTCGTATTTATTCTGGATTTATTTCAGGATTTTCGGCGATGCGCGTTCAGTGGAAAGAGATGTTCCCGTCGACTACGAGGCGCCTACGGTGACTTCATAAAATCTCAAGATGATATGCCGTCTCAGTCTCTCGGAGGTGCTCATAGGGGTAAGGTGTGCGTGTGTGCGTTCATAGAGGTGAGTGTATGTGCGTATATATGAGCGTTTGCGTCTGTACTGTGTTAAAAAAGCAATGAGAGACATATAGCATATATGAACATCGTGCTACAGTTGAACACAAGTTTATCGATGAACCCCTGCATGTATTTGACATTTAATCAATGTTTTAAATAGCCATTATAGTCTTTTAGAGCTCTCCCGCTAAAGCTATGCACTTTGGACGCTAAATTGAAAATGACGCTATTAGCTCGCTATTTCCCGCTATAGCCTTAAATTTGGAGTCATTTAGCCAGTTAAGCCACTATAGAAAACCATCCTTCTGCATTATTTTTTGTTCTTGTTTATGATATATATATATATGATGCATTAAACAAAGCTTGGTTATTGAATTAGGACACCCGATTGGTTTTCGGGTTTTGATGTGCGAACATGTGTATTAGTGTATATGTCAAGTGTATGCAATATATCATATATGATGTCTGATTGTATACTTATTTTTTTATTTTTCATGATTTAAGAAAAATGCTAAATGGGTCTTAGCTTCGCTATAGCTTCGCTCTAGCTTTTCATATCTTCTTGCCGAGCCGCCACTAAATGGCATATCCTGCTATTTAAAACATTGCGTTTAATGCAGTAGCCAGTATGGGAAGTGCAGTCCAGAGAACAAGATATGCAGGGAAACCGATTGATTGTTCTGAATCCTGCATATTCATATCAAATTTCTCTTTTACATTTTTGGATGGGAGTGCAGGGCAACAACCGGTATGGACATGAGTAGGAAGAAGAATCGTTACTCTGATCATCCATGAGATCTCATCATTCATACTTTTCGAAATTCGAATTCTTGGTAGTTGAGGCAACTCCACGGTCACATGCATGCTTACGTGCATACCCTCTGCACATGTTCGTTGGATCAGATTCAGTAAGTAGTATGACGCTAGCAAACGCTGATACGCTAACACAGAAGAATAGAAGCATGCTACAAGAGAAACCGCCGCGAGGTTGATATGTGTAGCATGAAAAGTACGTACTTTATTTGTTGGTAACGAAACCCTTCATTTCCCACACCCAAAGATGCCATACAGCACCATATTGGAATAAGTTTTTGCTTTGGGGAATATAAGTTGAACCATATATATATATATATATATCGCGCGTGCCTGGCTGAAACCGGTTCCTAGATATCAACTCCTATCGTACTATCCACCTCAATTCCAGTCCCCATTATGCTTCAACAACCAAAAAAAATAAAAAATGCTTCAACAACCAAACTACCGGCCGCCAATCAGAATGCGTGAGTCATATCAGCTCGCACTGTGGCAGCTCAGGGTCAATGCCCAATAATGCCAATTCCATGAAACAAAACCGTGCTTAAAATGTGCAATATGTACGGCGTACTGTACAGTTTCGTCTGGATCTCCCGTTCTTTATATATTATATTATCGAAAGAAAGGAAGCACCGTGCGTGGGCGCCAGCACCCAGCGGCAGAAAGTCAGCAGGGCGGAGGTTCTTCGCCCGCAGCGAAGGCTGCCTGCTAGGTGGTTCCTGGTGCGGCCGCAAGGTGTGAACCCACGAAGGCAGGGGAGAAGTCTCGGCCTGTGTTTATGCCGGAGATCCGATGCTGTCGGTGGGGGCTTAGCCTCCACGTGGTTGATGTCCCGGCGAGAGTGCCGAGTGCCCTGATTCCTTGAAGCACAACTTAATTACAGAAAACCTTCCGGGCCGCGCTAAACAATGGCGGTGTGCACTGTGCTGATATCTACGCTTTGCTTTTCCTGTCCTGGGGTGACACTCCCGTGACGTGGTCCTTGCATACATAGGCCGCACACCATTGTAGCTGTGCGGACGTAGTTTGCCATTCAGCGCAATATCTCGTCGGACCACCGATCAGTTTGGATGTATGAAATCTATCTATCTTTGTATCTATACCTACTAATAAAGCAAGGTGATATTCTTGATGTCGTCCGGCTTAGACGATTTTTTTAGGGAAGACTGATTTTAACGTACGCCGACCCTTTTTAGGTGAAAACAAGTCGGAGCCGATTAGAACTCCAAACGCACACGCCTTCCTGCTATTGTAGGATTCCTGTTCAATCTATTTTCTTGCTCTTGCATCTTTTCGATAAAGACTGGTCCCAGGCGTGAAGGCTCTCCTCCCAACGACCCAGAGGGATCATTGTCGTTCGCGTAGTAATCCTATCCATCCAGGATGTGCAGACGAGGTCGGAGGCGTAGGCCTGCCGACACTCACAGTCGTGGGTAAGAGATCCTTCCAAAGTCGTTGGCGCTGCATCCCACGTCAGCGCCTGCGGACGAGCGTGCTCCGAGAACTCCTCGGGCGTCACAGTGGCAGATCGCATCTTGGTTTCATGGCGGCGGCGAAACTAGCGCCAAGAGATCAGGACAGAGTCTAGGCCGGGTGGTCATGTCGCTAAGGCGGTTCCGCTCCTCTCTCACTAATCCATTCTTCCCTACGGCCTGAAGATCAGGCAATGAACCCGCGCAGCAAGCGCCGACATGACAAGCTCCCCTCGAGGACCCTGCTGTCCTCCGACGCCATCTCTACCTTCTCCGAGCCGGCGACTCGCTCCTCCCCACCGGCATGGACTTCAACTCCTGCTCTGCAGCCGCAGACGCCGCAGGAATAGCACAATGAGACGCCACTTACCAAGGCATATGGCGAGTAACGCCATCATGGGGACCTCCACTTGGACGTGCCGCTCACGTCCTCGTGACCTTATTCGTGGCTATGAGTCCATGACTACACCAGCAGGAGCTCACCGGTCTTGGCGTGTCAGTATGGTCGTGATGAAGCCACCACCACAGAGGTTATCCCAATCACCGCCGATCAGACTGCGGCAGTGCCCACGAGCCTCGCCGCATGCTGTCCACCTCCTGTGCCATGTCTCCCTTCCGACCGTAGAGAAAGTAAGGAGCTGCGGCAAGAAGTTCAACATGAGCAGCCTGTGCCGGCACGCACGTCGTGTTGATGAGAGCAGAGCACATGAGCATTCCTGCGGTTTTCCTTTAGCAAGAAGTTCAGAACGTGGTGACGAGAACAGTTGCTCGACACTGAATGGGGGTGCGCTGCGGTCTCTCTTGCGGGGTAGGGATAGCTATTGTCCTGCCGCTTCTGAATTTATTCTCAAGATGGAGGTTCGTCAATTCATATTCCAATTTTGGTTTCAAGGTGACTGCCCAAGAACTGCTTGTATAGATGCCTGAATGAAAAATCTTTATGTAGTGTTAACATATCGTCACACGGTCCGGCTCACTACTTCTACCGTGTGCCAGCCAACTGCACATCTATTGCGCGATCCTGGCACATACGCGAACATTCATATTTCAGGCTCAATTTTGTTGTTGTTGAACTATATTTTATTGTGCTTAATTTATAACCAGCAATGAAAAAGTGAAATATAAACTTAGACAAATGCGGGTCAAACAAACACTAAAAAAAACGTGAGACAAATGGTATCACAAGAATCCAGCACAAATGGTACCATCTCTGCCTCGGTATGCATGAGTTGCTCCTCTCTGTCTGTTTCTTTCTTTTGGAATTCATCATGACCTAAAAGTAATAGTATGGGTAGGTCGACGACTAGACGGTTATAAATGCAATCGACAGCGAGATGTGTACTATGTTGTTATGTGCTGCGATTTTTATTGAGTCGTCCTCCTAATCTTATAGCAAAACGGCTAAGCTACTAAACAAAGCATGTGCCGACTTAAAACAACGTACGTGCACACGTGTTCTTCACCAATCAATCAAGAGGGTGTATTTGAGCCATCCGACCCCTACCTAGTTCCCTGGAAGGGGGCGTCTGAAAATGCTTCAATTTGTAAAGCACTGCATCTGAAAGACATAGCATTAACATAGTAGAAAGTTGTAGTTTACACTTGATAATGAGCCTAAGGGTTATTACAAATATTTGGTCAATGGACCTGAATAACACTAGTAGTAGAAAGTTATAGTTTACACTTGGTTGTAAAGTTGGTGGTTACATCAGTGGTTGGTTAGCTGCTCACCACGATTGGTCAGTCAAGGTAGCACTGTATCAGTATCACACACAACATACACGCCACTACATCAATCCCACAGACTGAATTTCAACAAATTAACCTGCATAGGTGTGGGCTAGACAGACACCACAAAACCTCCAGAGGGGAACAGATAAAAAGTGCAGATCGCCTTCACGGTGGCGCCGCACACGAAGCCGACCATTTGATCAACCGTACGTAAGTTAATCGCAATGACAAGAGCACAAACAGCCACAAATCCATGCATGGGTTGGCGAAACTTCTATCGCGACCAAGGATGGTGTGTTCAAAAAATGAAAGAGAAGCATGGACGGTGACAAAATCATCGGGATGATTAATGTCTTCTACGCATTATGCATGGGAATAGGCATCCAGGAGAAGGGTCTCTAGACCTGATGCCTTCTGTGACCTGGGTCCTTGCTCTTTTTCTTGATGTTCTTGCCTTTGACATAATATTATGTCAAACTAGTCCTCTTAATCTCTCATGATGTAGCACTAACAATGACAACCGACATACTCCAGCAGTATAGTGTGGCTGTCTGAGCGCATCGAGCCCTAGCTAGTTATCTGAAATTTGGACATCAGAAAAAGCTTCATTTTCTAAAGCACTGCAACTCTCCGATAGCCATGGCGCTAGTAGCAGATATGAGTAATTCATACTTGGTTTAAGTTGAGGCTACTCCTTAACAAGTAACATGCCTGTTCATCGAGATGTTGGCTGTTAAATCAGTCGTTGGTTTCCCCACATGTGATCTGGGTGATGGCCCATATCATACGTGAGGTGCTTTCAGCTGATCACCACACGGCTTGCCAATCAAAGTAACAGTATCGTGCATCATATACGCCACTACATCCCACTGACTGAACCTTAGCAAGCCTACATGCGTCTGGACAATGGACTAGGACACGATCTGTGTATCAACCAGGACAGATAGTTTACAAGTTAGTCCAGTCTCGGATTGGCAGGATACCACACAACCTCTAGAGACAGGAACAGATAAAAAGTATAGGTCCCCTTCGTCACGTCCATCCTCATGACTAGTTACTGGTATGTGCCCGTCAGTGCTATGAACCCTTCCTTGGTTCCTACCTCCATGCCTGACTTAGGAGATGAGTTTCATGATGCCACCCATTCCTAGTGCCATTGCTAGCACATGTTTTCTATCTCTGGATTCACCCATACAAGCACTGTCTTCAAGAGGCCGATGTGTTTGAAGATGCCCCCATCACTCCCAGTGCATTGCATACTTATGCGTAACTTCTTTCTGATAGCCATGCATGTTAATTTGCAAGCTTCGGTTTTTGTTTGGCTTTTCACTAATTAACCGAGCAACCCTCTTCTACCTTTTTAATGAATCGAGTCCTAAGGTGCTGACCTAAAAGAAATCTACTAGCTAGAAAAGATAAGAAGAGCCAAGGAGGCAATAGAAAAAACACCAGAAAGCTACAACTTTTTTTCCGAGTTGAGAAAGCAACAACTTTGATATTATATTCAACGTGATAGAGGACACGGCATCCTTTATATAGAAGTATTTGTACAATAGACATTTAAGTGTCAATTTCCATGTGCTTCAGTTCAATGATGATTATCATGTGTCTGACCAAAAGTACAAAAGAGACACCTTTCTTGAAAGCTATAGGTGAGGACTGAGTTAGGCGTGGATAGATTGCTTAACACTAGAGACTGCTCACCTTTTTAGTTTAACCTTGTCAACATTTGTTTTAGTTTTATCAGTCAGGTGCATGTAGCTCCCACTTGCGCAGGGTCCGGGGAAAGGGAGCCTTGGCACAGTGGTAAAGCTTTGTCAACATAGCTTAATGTTACTCTTATAAAGGATGCTGGAATACCCTTCTCCTGTGAGCCTCCACGGGCGAGCACACCCTGCGCGCCATCCGTTTTGTGGTGGTGTGCCGTGGACATCTCCTGGTGCTCTCTGTGCCGTCCGATCTGCTCGGATGGTGCGGACCCGTGCGACGCGCCTGGGGCCACCATCATGAGTGTTTTTAGCGCCCGCCTCCCCCTAGCGCGGTCACCATGGTCGTGGGCGGGGCTGCCTGTCAGCGGCCTTTTGCCCTGGGCGGGTTGGCTCACATGCGCGAGGCTCGTGCGTGGGGCCTGCCTGCCGTCCCCTTTCACTCGGGGAAGAAGTCGTTGTTGGGGAACTCGTCGTCGGGGATGTCGTTCGCAGCCACAATGAACAAAGACCCATCAGTCATGCGAAAGCACTCCCCAAAAACCAAATCACCCCTCTCCCGTACCGGATCACAAGAGGCGGGGTTTCGGAGGCCTGCTGTCTCACTTTCCGGTGCACGCCGAGAAGAGAGATGGGAAAGAGATAAACGGCTCAATGCTTTGGAATGAGACGAAGAGTTGTTGTGCTTGCCTGTAGAGGAGCGACCTCTTATATACGCGAGAAGAGTTGATACTGGCCCTTCATTAGTAGAAGAGAAACCGGTGCAATAAACACCATTAAACAGGCGCACTAAAAACCATTCACTTCTGCTTCGGTATATCCCCCTAAACACATTGATGGCTGAGATTATCCCATACCCTTTCATAATAAAGGGCATGATGGTCTTTTTTAAAGTATATGCTCACATTTTTTTAGGGGTATATTGTCGCACGGAGACCTCCGTACGGCTGAGCGCGCTGATACAACGCACGACTGGGCCGGCCCACCGGGCGAGAGGCCACATGATATTTATAAGGCCGACGTAAAAATCCTGAGTAAAAAGACGGTATATTGTCGGGGACCTCCTATATGCCGCTCTCTGCGGCAAACAGCTGCAGTTTTGCATAGGCAGTTCTCTGCCTGGGCCGGTCCATGAAGGAAACAAATCGGTAGCGAGCACATACTGTAGTAGCTAAAAAGAAAGACGGCATACGATGGGATCAAACACAAGGTACTGTAGTAGCTAAAAAGAAAGACGGTAAACGATGGGATCGAACACAGGATCCCACGCAACAAATCTCGCGCTCTAACAGGTTGAGCTACCGAAGGTTACTGAACAAGAAGCAGTGTAAATGTTTTAGAACCAACATCCAGCACAGATCCAACATATATTTAAAATTTCGAAAGCAATTTTTTTCTAAAAAAACCTGAGTTGTTTATTGAACACAATTTTTTGAAAACTGAAACATTTTCAAAAACAGGAACATTTTCTGAATTTCTGAATAAAGTTGGAAAGCAGGAACATTTTCTGAAATTCCTGAACATATTTTAATTTGTGAACAAATTTGGAAACTGAACATTTGTTGAATTTGTGAACATATTTAGAAAAGAGGAACAATTTTTTAGAATTCCCAATTTATTTGAATTTATGAAAGAAAATAAAAAACGTGAAAGTTTTCTGAATTTGTGAACAAATTATGAAAACGGGAACATTTTTCGAATTTTGTGAACAAATCTAGTATGGAAACATTTTTTTAATATCTAGCAATTTCTAATTTGTGAACAAAATTTTAAAACGCGAACATTTTTTTAATTTGTGAACAATTTTTAAAATATTAATATTTTCAATATTTTGGACAAATTTTGAAAAAGGGAACATATTTTTGAAACCGAAACTTTCTTAGTTTGTGAATAAAATTTAAAAAGGTGAATACCTTTTGAAATTTAGAACAATTTTCAAAATTAAACGAACAATTTTTGATATTATAAACTTTTATGAAATTTCTGCACAAAATTTTGAAAACGGGAAAAATTTCTGAAATATTGAGCAAAATTTGGAAATTACATTTTTTGACAGATTGAACAATTTTTTAATTTGTGTACAAATTTGACAACTAGAACAATATTTAAGTTTGTGAACAAATTTTCAAACATGCGAAGAAATTTTGAATTCTAATATTTTATAAATTTATAAACAAAAATGGAAAACAGACATAGTTTTTGAAACTTTGAATAATTTTTTTAAAAATGCAATCTTTTTTGAAATTTCTGTACAGTTTTGTGAAGGCAATAAATTTGAAAAAAAGAGAAAGGAAAAGCAAAGGAAAGGAAAAGAAAATATAAGAAAGAGAAAAAAGAAAATGGAAAAACGAAAAAGAAGCAAAAGGAAAAACGAAAAATAAAACACTATAGAAAGCCAAAAAACCGAAAAGGAAAGAACACAGAAAAAAACCCCGTTTAGTGAACCTTCTAGAAGGTTCCTAAAACCGGTTGGCCGCACCTGTGTAAATCTCGAAGTGGGCCGGCCCCTGTTTGTCCCTCGCTTCGCTGCCTTGTGTGGTAGCCCGACAGTTTGCCGCAGCGAGCGGCGAAGGAAAACCCTATTTGACGCTCTCTGCGTCAAAGAGTCGGGCAATCGCACAGGCGCACGACAACTTGGACCGGCCCATCAACTACTGTTCGCGTCGCTTGCCGTTCCAATTTTGCGAAACTCCTAGAAGGTTCCCAGCGGTTTTTCTGGTTTTGGGAAACGTCTAGAAGGTTCCTCATACGGTTTTTCCTTTACTTTTTTGTTTCCTTTTCTGTTTCTTTTTTTCTTCCTTGTTTTCCGTTTCTTTTTTGCTTTCTTCTTTGTTTTCTTTTTTCTCTTTTCCAAAAAACTTTGGGATTTACAAAAATCGATCACAAATCCAATTTTTTTTCGAAAGTAAGAAAATGTTTGCATTTTAAAACAGTTTGTCCATAAAATCCAAAAAATTGTTATCGAATTTCAAAAACTGTTCTTGTTTCAAATTTTGTTCACAAATCCCAAAAAAAAATCTGAATTTCAAAAAATGTTCTGATTTCAAAAATTTGTTCACAAATTCCAAAAATGTTCGGGTATTTTAGAAAGTGTTCCAACTTTTCAAAGATTGTTCATGTTTAAAAAATGTTCTCATGTTTCAAAAATTGTTCACAGATTCAAAAAAATTTGTTCACAAATTTTAAAAATGTTCTCATTTACTTTTTTAGATTCCAAAAACGTTCCTTTTTTTTAATTTTTGTTCACCAATTTGAAAGTGATCACATTTTTCAAATATTGTTCAAAATTTCAAATAATGTTATTGTTTTCAATTTTTTTCCTTTTTTATCCATCATATATATGGTCAAACTTCTCCTTTCTCTTCCCGACAAAGGTGGACCGTGTGCCGACCCACAAATGTGTGCTTGTGGCGCGAGATGGGTGAGACCACATACGAACCACCTGGGGGTGGCCCTACTATATGTATGCAAAGGGTGTGGTGTGATATTTAACTACCATTCACAATTTTGATGTGGCACGTGTGCCTCGCAAATTAACCGGACTTCCCCGACCCCACGGAGGTTGCAGGTAGTGCGAAGTAGCCCCCCACCCCCACCCCCCCCCACACACACACGTCGGGGGGAGGGCATCTCACCAAGACGTACTGTAACACGGACCAAGCAGAATCCAACTTGGTCGTACAACCTCTCCCGCTCGTTGTTGGTCAAAGTGATGGACGACCACACGGCCCCGCAAAATGGGCTAGCTTGTCGCCGATAACCTCGCGAGGGAGTACTCTATGAAGACAAACCCACTCTGTGCATGTGGCCCAAGTATGTATATGGAAGTGGTGTGTGTGGTATTTGAATACCCAAAGTGCAAACTTGATGTGGCACCATGCTTTGGAACCGTAAGATCCCCAGACTGAGCGAGGGTTCATGACGCGTAGCATGCGCTCAAACATAATTAGGCTTGGAATGATCGACCTACTATACAGTAACTCGAAGCAAAGAAGAAAGAATCCACCCTGTTAACCTTTCTCGTCGTTGGTCGAAATGATGGACGTCCACGCGGGCCCACGAATATATATAGGCTTGTCGCCAATAACCAAGCGAGTGAGAGTGTGTCCAAAGACAACCATTGCATGCGTGTGTCCCTAACATATTTATGGAGGTCTGTGATGCATGCATATGTGTTGAATACCCGGCCCAATGCACAACATTGATGTGGTGCATGCGTTGAAAATCGCAAAGGTCCCCACACAGAGCAAGAGGTTCATGACGTGTCGTGTGCTCTCCCCCCCCTCCCCCCCCCCCCCCCCCCGATCCAGCGGGATGGATTCATGTGTACACATGCGCTATTATATATATGTAATCTCACATCATGATCTATATCGTGAGACAAACAAAAAATTAATCCCCCTCCTAAGTCAAATTAATTAACCTCTCTCGCTGTCGATTAAAGTGATGGACCAAGCGGGCCGACAGATGGAAGCATCGCCGATAACCGCGTGAGTGAGTGCCATAGGACAACAACCATGGCTTGCATGTGTGCCAGAACATATATATGGAGAGATTTGTGGTTGTGATGTTTTGAATACCTAATGCACAGCTTTGATGTGGCATTTGCCTCAAAAACCGCAAAGTCCCCACACAGAGTGAGGTTCATGTGACACCTAGTATATATATGCTGGTCACCCCCCCTTCGACACGTACTATACACCTAGTAACACAACCCTAAAAGAATTAATCCTCCTTGTTCGTCAAACGTACCTCTCTCTCGTTGGGTCAAAGTGATGGACGACGAACTCACGGGCCCATAGAAAACGAAGCGTACGTCGCACACGAGTGAGTATTCTATATATATAGGACAACGTACCACCGTCTGCATGTGGCACAAAGAGGTGTTTGTGTGATGTTTGAATACGCAATGCACAACTTTGATGTGGCACCACATATATAGGAAACCAAAAAGTCCCCACAGAGAGCGAGATTCATGATGCGTGGTGTGTGGTATATGTACGCCCCCATTCGACGCATGGTATATATGTACTTCTACTGTATAGCACAAACCAAAAAAGAATCATTGCTTGATGGTCAAATTAACCTCTCTATTGTTGGGTCAAAGTGATGGAGGACAACCTTGCATGCAAACAGATGGAAGCGCCACACGCGAGTGAGTTCCTATAGGGCAACCACCACCTGCATGGTATTGCGTGATGTTTGAATACCAATGTACAAATTTGATGTGGCACCTGCCTCGGGAACCGGAAAGTCCCCACATGGAGCAAGATTAATTATGACGTATGCATATATGTATATATAGTATTCATGTTGCCCCCTCTTTGACATGTACTACATACTCCTACCGTGCATATACGTAACACAAACCAAAAAAGAACCATCCTTGTTGGTCAAATTAACCTCTCTCTCGTTGTACGTTCAACTGATCGACGACGACCTCGCGGGCCCACAGAGAGAGTCACACGCGAGTAAGTGTCATAGAACAAAACCACTGCGTGTATGTGCCCGTGTGTTATGTGATGTTTGAATACCCAATGCACAACTTTGACGTGGCACATGCTTCGCAAACCGGAAACACACTACACCATGATGCGTAGCCCCCTCACTTCAAGCCGGTCGCATGTTAGATCAAATTAAGTTTGAGTACATGCGTTGGATACCCACCCACCCCCTGCCCTGCCCCCGCCTCAAAGTTGGGGAACCGACATCATATGTCTTGAACCTGGCTTCCTGGGGGTACGGTGTTCAGTTTGTAATGTACTTGGTGCCCCATCGAAGTTGTGCATTGGGGATTTGAACACATCACACACCAGCCATACATATTTTTGGGCCGCATGCAGGGTATAGGGATCTTCTGATCGACCCCATCACCCTTGTGCGGTTTTTGACGACACGCATATCTGTGCGCTCCTGGGGTCTATATATATCACCCCTTTTACCGACGACGAGGGGGTTTGGCCATGAATGGATTCCTCCTGGTTCATGTCAGGGCGGGTCACGGTGACATGTTCGAGCAAAGTTTGAGCTCATGTGTTCCCATGATTCTGTCCCACATGCTCGAATTGGTGGGTTGGACCGACACCCTACGTATCTCGTCCTTAATTAATTACCTAGCTTTCATGGGGGTTTTGTCCATATCGAGAGGTACACGCCACATCAAAATTGTATATTATTTGGTATTTAAAACACACCACCCCTTCCAACGTACATCATTTCGGGCCGCATGCAGGTGGTGCTGGTTCTGTGGCCCCTCTCATCCGGGTTTTGATGATGGTCCAATATATGGGCCCGAGCGGTCTATTCTATCCATTTTTGATTGACAACAACAGTTGTCATTTGACCAAGTGGTAGATTCACTGGCCCGTCTTATAGTAGGTCATGGCGACATGCATGCATGTTCGACCAAAGTATGAGTACGTGCATGCGTCCCTCCAACACGAAGTGGGGTGGAGCAAGCACCCTAGCTACGACCTTAGCCTATCATTATAGATATATCCAAGGGGGCTTTTCGGTTTGCAAGGCAGGTGCCACCAAATTGCGCATTCTGTATTTAAACATCACACCTTTTATTCCTACATATATTTGGCCACTTCCAGGTGGATGTTGTTTTCCGGCCCCTCTCACTCGGTCTTCGACGACGCGCCCACCCATGGGCCCGCTCGGTCAAAGTTGTGCATTGGGAATTTGAACATCACACATCACCCTTTTTATACATATATATTTGGGTCACATGTTGGTGTGGTTGTCTTCTGACCCTGTCTCGCGTTCTTTTTGTTGCAAAATGGTGCTATATAAAATAGCAGACGACTCGGATGACGCGCAATAGACACGGGTGCACTCACTTAACCGTGTGCAATGCTCGTGCCCTGTAAAATCGCCACGACTTCACAAGCGCGAGCAAAGGGGGGAGGGTAATGCGTACAGGATATTTAGGATGAATTCCATGTCTGCGTCTGAAAATTAGTATGAACCGTGTGCTATAAACCAGCTAGTTAGAAATCTAAAAAAATCTACCCGCATTGAGTGATGCAAAAATTGGTGGTTCCGCGGATTTTCCTTATTATCAGACACAATTATTCTTTTTGGACCGTGTCTGATCTTGGTTGCTCCCGCCCCGATTCAATTCCTTTACCCAAATTTATGTAGACGCGGTATTTCAACCGTTGCCCCCACTCCTCCAACACTGACCTCATAGTAAAATTCCAGTAGCTGGGGCATTTCAACCGTCCACCACCATCTCGACCCACCATTACTAAAATTTTCAGTAGCCGCGATGTATCCTCAAACACCACCCATCCTCCACAGTCCACCCCACCCTCTCCCCTTTCGAAACCTAGCTTGCCGCCGCCGCCAACCGCCTGCCGATCTACCCGTGCCTCGTAGCTTAGATACTAAAGTTCAGATTACGCAACAATTCCCATACCCTCCCCGCTTTGAGTTTTTAGATGAGGCCTGCGGTGTCCCTCTCCGCAAGATCCACATACCCTACTCCATAGAGTCACAGCCTAAGCCCGACCACATATCCCGGGGAACCCAACGAGCGTATGGCCAAAAAGAGGTTTATTAGGCCTCTCTGGCGTACATTGGCGAGGTGGCCGCCGTTTTTCCCGACCTGTCGATCCCGGAGGAACACCTCACTGCAGAAACCGGCGAGGACGTTGACTATGTTGCCATGCGGAAGGCCTCATGTCAGCGGGCTCGCATATTACTGTATCTCGGGAAAGCTGGCTATGACATCAAGCTTGTCGACAGCGATGGATTCACGCGGGCCATGTCACAGGTTAAATCGTCCATCCCCAACCCCTCTGGTTTAACCGCCGTTGATCTCTTTGAAGGCCCTGCCGCTCATCTCCTCCGCTACGCGGTCAAGGATTTGCGATTCTTGTACGTCATCAAGCCCATTTTGTCATTTCTGAAGGACACGTTCTACGACGGCGGCTTGGGATCCTCAGCTGCCAAGTCAGATCTCATCGACCATGACCACGAGTTGGGCACCCACTATGGCTCTTCCAAGGTGAAACAGCCCATCTGCGACATCAAAGAGCGCACCATGGGTCTGTGCTCTTCCAAGTGGAGGGATCCCGTCCATGACAAGTGAGGCAATATCCTATCAGCAAATCATACTTTTTATCTCTAGCCAACCCGTACCCTTTATTGCAGTAGCTTTTCCCATGCCGTGTTTAATTATTTCAGTTATGCAAAAATATAATGTTCAATAGGGCTATGTGATGTTTAAGTATGAATTGTCCAATTCAGTTTCACGAATGGCTATATTTCATTATTTATAGTGAGTGCATGTCTTGTTTATCTGTATTTGGTTGTTAGGTTTATTGCAGTGAGTATTTGTCCAGTTATCAAGCAGATACCTTGTTTATCTGTATTTGGTTGTTAGGTTGGTTGAAGTGAGCATTTGTCCAGTTTTCAAGCAGATGCCTTGTTTATCTGTATTTAGTTGTTAGGTTGGTTGTAGTGAGCATTTGTACAGTTCTCAAGCAGATGCCTTGGTTATCTGTATTTGCTTGTTAGGTTGGGTGCAGTGAGCATTTGTACAGTTTTCAAGCAGATGTTTTGTTTATCTGTATTTGCTTGTTAGGTTTGTTGTAGTGAGCCTCTGTACAGTTTTCAATGGCTATATTTGGTTGTCATAGTGATTATATATGACTTGTTTATTTCAGTTATTCACAATGTGACATTCATTATGTGCAAGTCGGAACCGTGTTGTTCAATTTCATCAATACCAACTTGAATGGCTATATTTGGTTCCTGTTATGTCTGTTGTAGTTAACACCAGGCCCTTTATTTCAGTTTTACACATTTATCCAGTGTGATGTTTCAGCATGGGCTATGTTCTATTCATTTTCAACAATACCAGTTTGAATTACAATATTTGGTGGCTGTTAAACCCAGTGTGCAAGAAAGCATTTTTAAGCGACGATTAAGCACTCACCGATGGCAAAGCTCTTCGCTTTTTCCCTAAGCGGTGGATCAAGCATTTTTTTTTAAATTTGGCGAAAATTTAACTGTTTTTGAACTACTTGTGCTTGTCTACTAGCACAATAATGGTAATATGCCATGTATCTTATTATTAGGCTCTGTTTAGGAACTATTTCCTTCATATTCTGGCAAAACTCTTGCCCCATGATCTCTATTAGGTTAATTCTATTTGAACTGAACTTCATTTTGGTTGTTATTTTGCTTGTTATGTGAACCTGATGTGTATTTGCTATGGCGTGAACTATATTTTAGAAGCTATTTCAATTACCCATGTGCCATGTTTCCTATTTTTCTCTATATATTATTCAAAATCTGTCAAATTCTTGCCAATTTCAAAAAACGCTTAAGCACAGATTAAGCGCCCATTGCTCTAAGCTGTGGCCTTTCACTTCGCTTATGCTTTCCGCTTTTTTGAACATTGGTTAAGCCTGTTGTAGTTAACATTCCTTCCATTTTTATCTACTTTAATATCACACTGAAACCAACACATTCAAGCTATCATTTAAAGATGATATTGTTTACCATGTTGTATGATGTTAAGCTTGTTGTACTTATCATGCCTTTCCATGTACTTATGCAGGACAATAACAGGAATGACCACCATTTTTCACTGAGATTAGTTCCACCCCTCAGCTTTTACTCCAACCCCCCCCCCCCCCAGTTCCATAATGTAGTGCATATAGATCCATGTATGGACACTTTTTAGCTTATAATATTGACTTGTTGCTTGTAGGTACATATGTTCTCGGCAAAGATCCACGCATCGACCCTTTTTGCGTATGGGGCAATGAGATATTCACGAACCAGCATCAAGTGAGGAAATTGATAGGATTATTAACAAAAATGTACAAACGATAGCAGTTAAATTATTTGTTTACGCTCTATCCAACACAATAGTGAGCTTTAGGATGGTAACTACAAACTCTGTAGCCTTCTCTTTTTACTGCCCATAATGAGTTGTTAGACAACAATATCTGAATCTTTTTCATTTGCAGTGGCTCCCAAAGCAGTTTATTCAAGATTACCTCACAAAGTAAATGATTGATGGACATGCAATGAAGGTTAAAGTATTTCAACGAGACTACAATGAGCATCGAGAAGTCCTAATGAAGACAGTGAAGGATGGGCAGGCGGCCATCACAAGGGGTTGGCTTAGAGTCGTGCGCGTATTACGCATGGAGGAGGGCATAATATGGGCATTTCGCTTCACCTTCTCTAGCAACCAGAATGTCTTTCGCCTATCTCTTTACTGTCTTTAGTACAACTGTGGTTCATCATTCTTTACTTGGTGCTTCTGTAGTTCTTCAGTATATGTATCTGTGCATTGAATTATGTATTCGTCATTGAAAATATATTTGTAATAAACATGGCTCGATATTAAATAAGTGATTGCCTACTTTCAAATTCAAAATCTCTGAATTTTAAATTACGGATTAAATTAGAGGGATTAATTATGCTCTGCAGGTCAGTACACTATACACGGTTTGCTCAAAACGTCTCTGATAAACGTCAAGACCAGACACGTTTCTCAGATCCACTACGTGTGCGATGAATCTTACTACACATACGATCAGCCAAGAAAAAATGTGTGAGATTAACAACAGCAGTGCACACAGTTCCTTATTATTAAATGCTTCCGAAAGTCACCTTATCACACATGTTTGGCAATTATAGACTGTTTATGATGTCGTGCGTATCGTAAACGTTTGCTCATAGAAAAACGTGTGCGATGGGCCTTCATCCGACACACGTACGACGGATGAATCATGTGGGATATATTCAAACTTCGCATCTGTATGCACTCTTAGATCGAATCGCATCCGGTTGAGGAAAAGTAAATATGTGTAATTGTTTCCTTATCATACACACTTTACAATCATGAACTATTTGCAATGGGACCCGCATCGTAAATGTTGCACCACAGAATACCGACTGCAATGGTAATGCGAGCACAAACGAGTAGCAAGGATGGAGCGTTTGGGATATTCGATATATCAGGAACAGTTGTCTGAAGACTCGCGTTTGGGATAGATGTCGGCATCGCATATGGTTAGTTATGAAAAACGTATGCATTACTACTCCCTATCCCCGACGATTTTTGGGTCGTGTGAGAAGGACCCCCCTATCGCACACACAGGCAAGACGACGGTTTAAAATGCCATCACGAAAAGGCGTTAAAAACCGTTTGTATAGCAGCTTGCCGTACCAGTGCTTTGAGGGGTCGCTTAGTTGACCTATGGAAGAATCATAAGTGTTAAACCAACCTTTTAATTACAATCTCCGCCCGTTGTCCAGAAGCCTGAAAAAACAATAATGATTCATCTACAAACAAGAGGTGTGATAAACTCGACATATTTTAACCCCTTCCAAACCATCCTCTGCAATATACTTGTTAACCAAAGCAGACAAAGCATCGACAACTAAGAGGAATAAAAACTAAGATAATTGGTCACCTTTGACACTGTTATAGTAAGTTTTTTCAAAACAAAAAAGATTGAAATTCTAAACAAACTTATTAAAAAACAACGTGATCAAGTATAAAATATGAAGGACATGAGGACCTACCATCCCCCACATCGCCTAACCTAGGCGACACAAGCGGCGCGCGACCCAATCTACAGCACCTTCGACCCCGTCACCAGCTCTTACCCATCGCCGCCGACGGAGCCCAACGCCGAGCGAAGCCTGCGCGGTGGTATGCATTTTTTAAGACCCTGCCGTGCGACTATATGCCGTTGTCCGGTGGCACTGTTCAAATGTTGTCGTGCCGCATTGATGAAGATGGACACACTAATTTTGTCTCCCATTGCAACCAACATACCCTTTTGCTAGTATCCGAAAAGCAGTAACATTGCGTCCTAAGAAGGAAAGATATATAGCTCGTTTCACTTTCCAAAAGCAGTAACATAACATAAAGGGAAAACATAATAGCAGTATGTCACATCTCACACACGATTTGAGTGGGCCGGCCCACCGGGCGAGAGGCCACATGCTATTTATAAGCCCGACGTAAAAATCCTGAGTAAAAAGACGGTATATTGTCGGGGACCTCCTATATGCCGCTCTCTGCGGCAAACAGCTGCAGTTTCGCATAGGCAGGTCTCTGGCTGGGCCGGTCCACGAAGGAAACAAATCGGTAGCGAGCACGTACTGTAGTAGCTAAAAAGAAAGACGGCATACGATGGGATCGAACACAGGGTACTGTAGTAGCTAAAAAGAAAGACGGTATACGATGGGATCGAACACAGGATCCCACGCAACAAATCTCGCGCTCTAACCGGTTGAGCTACCGAAGGTTACTGAACAAGAAGCAGTGTAAATGTTTTAGAACCAACATCCAGCACAGATCCAACATATATTTAAAATTTCGAAAGCAATTTTTTTCTAAAAAAAACCTGAGTTGTTTATTGAACACAATTTTTTGAAAACTGAAACATTTTCAAAAACAGAAACATTTTCTGAATTTTTGAATAAAGTTGGAAAACAGGAACATTTTCTAAAATTCCTGAACATATTTTAATTTGTGAAAAATTTGGAAACCTGAACATTTGTTGAATTTGTGAACATATTTAGAAAAGAGGAACAATTTTTTAGAATTCCCAATTTATTTGAATTTGTGAAAGAAAATTAAAAACGTGAAAGTTTTCTGAATTTGTGAACAAATTATGAAAGCGGGAACATTTTTCGAATTTTGTGAACAATATCGAGTATGGAAACATTTTTTTAATTTCTGAGCAATTTCTAATTTGTGAACAAATTTTAAACGCGAACATTTTTTCAATTTGTGAACAATTTTGAAAATATTAATATTTTCAACATATTGAACAAATTTTGAAAACGGGAACATATTTTTGAAACCGAACATTTCTTAGTTTGTGAACAAAATTTAAAAAGGTGAATACTTTTTGAAATTTAGAACAATTTTCAAAATTAAATGAACTATTTTTGATATTATAAACTTTTATGAAATTTCTGAACAAAATTTTGAAAACTGGAAAAATTTCTGAAAGATTGGGCAAAATTTCGAAATTACATTTTTTGAAAGATTGAACAATTTTTTAATTTGTGTACAAATTTCACAACTAGAACAATATTTAAGTTTGTGAACAAATTTTCAAACATGCGAACAAATTTTGAATTCTTATATTTTATAAATTTATAAACAAAAATGGAAAACAGACATAGTTTTTGAAACTTTGAATTTTTTTTTTTTGAAAAATGCAATATTTTTTGAAATTTTTGTACAGTTTTGTGAAGGAAATAAATTTGAAAAAAAGAGAAAGGAAAAGGAAAGGAAAGAAAAAGAAAATATAAGAAAGAGAAAAAAGAAAATGGAAAAACGAAAAAGAAGAAAAAGGAAAAACGAAAAATAAAACACAATAGAAAGCCAAAAAACCGAAAAGGAAAGAACACAGAAAAAACCCGGTTTGGGGAACCTTCTAGAAGATTCCTAAAACCGATTGGCCGCACCTGGGTAAATCTCGAAGTGGGCCGGCCCCTGTCTGTCGCTCGGATCGCTGCCTTGTGTGGTAGCCCGACAGTTTGCCGCAGCGAGCCGCGAAGGAAAACCCTATTTGACGCTCTCTGCGTCAAAGAGTCGGGCAATCCCACAGGCGCACGACAACTTGGACCGGCCCATGAACTACTGTTTGCATCGCTTGCTGTTCCGATTTTGCGAAACTCCTAGAAGGTTCCCAGTGGTTTTTTTGGTTTTCGGAAACGTCTAGAAGGTTCCTCATACGGTTTTTCCTTTACTTTTTTGTTTCCTTTTCTGTTTCTTTTTTTCTTCCTTTTTTTCCGTTTGTTTTTTTCTTTCTTCTTTGTTTTCGTTTTTCTCTTTTCCAAATTTTTTTGGGATTT
This sequence comes from Thinopyrum elongatum, assembly GCA_011799875.1. Classification (NCBI taxonomy): domain Eukaryota; kingdom Viridiplantae; phylum Streptophyta; class Magnoliopsida; order Poales; family Poaceae; genus Thinopyrum; species Thinopyrum elongatum. The sequence continues at coordinate 607,458,478 of CM022299.1, read as the reverse complement.
ACAAAAATCGATCACAAATCCAATTTTTTCCCAAAGTAAGAAAATGTTTGCATTTTAAAACAGTTTGTCCATTAAATCCAAAAAATTGTTATCGAATTTCAAAAAATGTTCTCGTTTCAAAATTTTGTTCACAAATCCCCAAAAAAAATCTGAATTTCAAAAAATGTTCCCATTTCGTAAATTTGTTCACAAATTCCAACAATGTTCGGGTATTTCAGAAAGTGTTCCAACTTTTCAAAGATTGTTCATGTTTAAAAAATGTTCTCATGTTTCAAAAATTGTTCACAGATTCAAAAAAATTTGTTCACGAATTTTAAAAATGTTCTCATTTTCTTTTTATATTTACTTTTTTAGATTCCAAAAATGTTCCCTTTTTTTAATTTTTGTTCACCAATTTGAAATTGATCACATTTTTCAAATATTGTTCACAATTTCAAATAATGTTATTGTTTTCAATTTTGTTCCTTTTTTTATCCATCATATATATGGTCAAACTTCCCCTTTCGCTTCCCGACAAAGGTGGACCGTGTGCCGACCCACAAATGTGTGCTTGTGGTGCGAGATGGGTGAGACCACGTACAAACCACCTGCGGGTGGCCCTACTATATGTATGAAAAGGGTGTGGTGTGATATTTAACTACCATTCACAAATTTGATGTGGTACGTGTGCCTCGCAAATTAACCAGACTTCCCTGACCCCCAGGAGGTTGCAGGTAGTGCGAAGTAGCCCCCCCCCCACACACACACGTCGGGGGGAGGGCTTCTCACCATGACGTACTATAACACGGACCAAGCAGAATTCAACTAGGTTGTACAACCTCTTCCGCTCGTTGTTGGTCAAAGTGATGATCGTCCACACGGCCCCGCAAAATGGGCTAGCTTGTCGCCGATAATCTCGCGAGGGAGTACTGTATGAAGACAAACCCACTCTGTGCATGTGGCCCAAGTATGTATATGGAAGTGGTGTGTGTGGTGTTTGAATACCCAATGCGCAAACTTGATGTGACACCATGCTTTGGAACCGTAAAATCCCCACACTAATCGAGGGTTCACGACGCGTAGCATGCGCTCAAATTTAATTAGGCTTATAATGATCGACCTATTATACAGTAACTCGACGCAAAGAAGAAAGAATCCACCCTGGTAACCTTTCTCGTCGTTGGTCGAAATGATGGACGTCCACGCGGGCCCATGAATATATATAGGCTTGTCGCCCATAACCAAGCGAGTGAGAGTGTGTCCAAAGACAACCATTGCATGCGTGTGTCCCTAACACATTTATGGAGGTGTGAGATGCATGCATATGTGTTGAATACCCGGCCCAATGCAGAACATTGATGTGGTGCATGCGTTGAAAATCGCAGAGGTCCCCACACAGAGCAAGAGGTTCATGACGTGTCGTGTGCTCGCCCCCCCTCGATCCAGCGGGATGGATTCATGTGTACACATGCGCTATTATATATATGTAATCTCACATCATGATCTATATCGTGAGACAAACAAAAAATTAATCCCCCTCCTAAGTCAAATTAATTAACCTCTCTCGCTGTCGGTGAAAGTGATGGACCAAGCGGGCCGACAGATGGAAGCATTGCCGATAACCGCGTGAGTGAGTGCCATAGGACAACAACCATCGCTTGCATGTGTTCCAGAACATATATATGGAGAGGTGTGTGGTTGTGATGTTTTGAATATCTAATGCACAACTTTGATGTTGCATTTGCCTCAAAAACCGCAAAGTTCCCACACAGAGTGAGGTTCATGTGACACCTAGTACATATATGCTGGTCACCCCCCCTCGACACGTACTATACACCTAGTAACACAGCCCTAAAAGAATTAATCCTCCTTGTTCGTCAAACATACCTCTCTCTCGTTGGGTCAAAGTGATGGACGACGAACTCGCGGGCCCATAGAAAGCGAAGCGTACGTCGCACCCGAGTGAGCATCCTATATATATAGGACTATGTACCACCGTCTGCATGTGGCCCAAAGAGGTGTTTGTGTGCTGTTTGAATACGCAATGCACAACTTTGATGTGGCACCACATATATAGGAAACCAAAAAGTCCCCACAGAGAGCGAGATTCATGATGCGTGGTATGTGCTATATGTACGCCCCCATTCGACGCGTGGTATATATATACTTCTACTATATAGCACAAACCAAAAAAGAATCATTGCTTGATGGTCAAATTAACCTCTCTATCGTTGGGTCAAAGTGATGGAGGATAACCTCGCATGCCCACAGATGGAAGCGTCACACGCGAGTGAGTTACTATAGGGTAATCACCGCCTGCATGGTATTGCGTGATGTTTGAATACCAATGTACAAATTTGATGTGGCACCTGCCTCGGGAACCGGAAAGTTCCCACATGGAGCAAGGTTAATTATGACGTACATATATATATATATATATATAGTATTCATGTTGCCCCCTCTTTGACATGTACTACATACTCCTACTGTGCATATACGTAACACAAACCAAAAAAGAACCATCCTTGTTGGTCAAATTAACCTCTCTCTCGTTGTACGTTCAACTGATCGACGACGACCTCGCGGGCCCATAGAGAGAGTCACACACGAGTAAGTGTCATAGGACAAAACCACCGCGTGTATGTGGCTGTGTGTTATGTGATGTTTGAATACCCAATGCACAACTTTGACGTGGCACATTCTTCGCAAACCGGAAACGCACTACACCACGATGCGTAGCCCCCTCACTTCAAGCCGGTGGGAGGGACTCATGTGTACGCACGTGCCCGAACTTTGATATGGAATCTCACCATGATCCACACCACACACATGCCAAGATGAATCCATATTTTGGTCAAATGCCTCTCGTTGTCGGTGGAAACTGAGAACCTTTGCGGGCTAACGAATGGGCACGTCGCTGATAACCGCACGAGGGAGTGTCCGAGAGGACCACCAATGCATGCATGTGGCCCGAACATATATGTATGAAAAGGTTGTGTAATGCTTTAAATAACCAATTCACGACTTTGATGTGGCATATATGACTAACAAAATGATCAATAATCCTACACGGAGGCTCACGACTCGTAGTGTACTGCCGGACCCCTCCCCCCCACCCCACACACATACAGACACACACATCCCGCACCACCACAGTCACTCTGAGGCATGTCAAACTTTTTCTGCAGTGAACATGTGACCAAAGGAGTGTCATGTTAAAATAAAAAAAAAACAGCGATCATTCGACCGTTTTTATACATTGATTGATTTCCTAGGGATTTAATGTGCAAAAATCAAATTTGAGCTACATGTGCACCAAAATGGATTGCAAAATCATATGTGTGTCCCTGGGGTGCATGTTTCCCCATGCAAGACATTTCAAAACATTGAGAATATAGATTTTTAAAATTTAGTAAATCCAAAATTAGTTGAAATTCATGAAACTTATCGTGGTGTCATATATGGACACCAGTCTAGACTGTGATATTGTATTTTTTCGTCAAATTTGAGACATGTTTTGATATAATCTTCTTACAAAAGGGAGATTGTTAATAACTGGCAACCAATATCTCATACGGATTATTTATTCGGACAATGTGCGTTAGACCGTGCCATGCTTCGGTTAAGCAGTAAAGCGGCAGAATGAATCATCAAAAAACAAAAAAAATATACGTGCTGCCACGTGCCCCGTGTGCCGTGCGAGCAAGCGTGAGTTGACAGGACGCATGCGAGCAATCCGCCGCGCAGGCAAACCGGGAGGCGTTCGTACAGGTGTGTGAATTGACGGGAGGCGTTTTCGCTGCGCAGTGTCACTGGGAGGCATGCGAGTAGATGTGTGAAATTATGGTAGGAATGCCAGAAGTCCGCCGCATAGGCTCACTGGGAGGCGAGACAGCCTTTGACCGCCGCCCGCCTCGCTCCCACTGGTCCGTATTAATGGCGCGCCCGAGCCACCGGCCATAATAGGCCTCCGCACCCCCGGTCCACAGTGGTCACCAACGTTTGGACTCTGGAGTGTATGAGAATGCCGCCGAAGCGCACAATCAGAGGAAGTGGCGACGCCGGGGCTGGTGAAGCACCCGCGCAACGCATGAAGCTGGGCACAGAGGTTGCCGTTGCCGCCGCCGAGGTCTCGCGCAGGCAGCAGCATGACCTTGACTTCATCGACGCCGTCGTGCCCCCCCAGCCGAAGCCGGAGGTCAACAGCAATCGGCAACGACTGCGACTCCGACGGAAAACCGGTTAGTCATTTATATACCCATTTGTGCGGCAAACATATCATGTGTTTTCTCTGGTTACTCCCCCTCCCTCTCTAATTTTTTTGGAACACAAATCCTATGGTTATGTTCTCTTAGTCCATGAAATCAGAGTAATTAAGATCCGTTAGATGCACGTAGTGTATTGATTGTTTGAATGATATCCGTATAGGGTTAATGATTAATTGTTTGTTCTATACAAATGATTTTTGCTAATAATCTGACTAGGGTTAGCGTGCGTGCTAATAATTCGTGGCCAGATCTTGAGAATTGATTTTGAATGTCCTACATATATGTTTGTGCCTTTTTTTCTTTCAGATCTTGAGAATTGATTTTAAATGTCCTACATGTATGTTTCTGCCATTTTTTTCTTCAGATTGGTATGTACACAGATGAGGCTCCGTCCATCGCCGCTGCTAGATGTAGATCTTGGACCCGGCTGCGCGGCCAGAAGCGCCCCTGGACCTGAGGAACCAGTAGAATTTCCGGTGGACCGCATCAGCGATCTCCCGGACGCCATCCTTGGGGAGATCATCTACCTTCTCCCCACCAAGGATGGCTGCCGCACACAAGTCCTCGCATCTCGGTGGCGCACTCAGTGGCGCGCCGCGCCTCTTAATCTCGACTGTCGTCAGCTATTTGTCGATGATGATTCTAAACTCCCCGGAGCCATCATCTCCTCCCACCAGGGCTCCGTTCAACGCATCTACATCCTGACATGCTACCTGCTGGACATACCCTGCATGGTGGCCGCCTGGCTGACATCCCGTCAATTCGAGAAACTCTAGCAGCTTGAGTTCTACCATTACAACAACGATAGGTTACCACCAAGAGCTGCATCTGTGCCCTCACCACCGATGCCCATCTCATGGTTTTCCTCCTCTCTCCACACCGCCACCTTGACCCGGTGCCATCTAGCAGACAATCTGGTATAAATGCTTCGACTCCCACTGCTGAAAAAACTTGCGCTTGTGTTGGTTGATCTGTCGGTGGCCTCACTCCACAACATCATCCACTCCAGCTGCCCTGCACTGGAGCGTTTGGTGCTTGTTTTTGGACTAAGAATCCATATCCCTTGTCTCAAAATAAAGTCGCCTCACCTTGTAAGCATTGGAATTCATTTTGAAGGACAGGAGCTCATCATCGAAGATGCCCCTTCACTTCAAAGGTTGCTCCTTGATTGTTGTTATAAACCTTCGCAAATAACTGTGGTCTCTGCACCTAAACTGGAGACCTTGGGTGTATTTCCTGATCCATTTGAAGGTTACCAGTTGGTGGTTGGCTCCACAGTTATTCAGGTACAGTATGTTATCCATGTACACTTTATTAATCTGCATTTTTCATTTATGCGCATAAGTTAAATATCATCTTGGATTATACTTTCGGTGCTAATATTATGTTCTATGCTGAATGAAGAGCTTGTCCATGGATGGCGTATCAGGGGTGCTGGATTCTGTCAAGACCTTATATTTATATAGGGTGTCTTGATCTGAACACCACTATTGGCTTGCTGCGATGCTTTCCATGTCTGGAGAATTTGTATATAAAGGTGATGATTTCACACACATTGAAAGCCCATATATAATGTACTAGAATTAACCGTTTAGCTGTCGCTCCTTCGACATACTCTATTTTAGACATTAACTGTTTTCAATCTTCATGTCTATTTAGGTACTAGGACTTCGAGAAAAATGTCTAACCAATCGATGGCAGAGGAAGCACAAGGATTTTCTCACATCTCATGACATTCGTTTGAAAAAAATAATGGTGGAAGGATATGCATCCAACCATGTAAACACTAGCTTTGTCACATTCTTTATGAGGAATGCGAGGGCACTATTGTCCGTGAGGATTAAGTTTTTCAACAAGAAATTTCTCACGGAACTGTATGTTGAACAGCATAAAAAGAAGTTTCAGGTGGACCTAAGGGCTTTTGATCGTGCTCGGCTTATATTTACAACAACTTGTCGTCATCATGGACCAGTAGATCTTTTGTATCGGGATCTTGATTTTATGGACCGAACCGATCCATTTGATTGTGACTGCCAACATTTTTGGTTGAGTGAGATGCTATTGCCCTGTTCAATCCGGGTTATGTGTAAACCTGATAAACAATTAATCCTTGTGCTTTTGTAACTTTTGTAAGATGGAGTTAGACATTGTTGCCATTTTCAACTAGGGTTTGACCCATATTTTCTTTCATACTGGGCGTCTGTGTTCGTATAGGTACTACCTCTGTCATAGTTTATTGGCCCCCTTCGTATTTTGTAGTACCAAACTTTGACCTTAGATTTAACTAAGAATATATTAATGCATGTCATCGAAAATAATATTGTTGGACAACTATTCCCGGCTATGTTCATCGGCTATATGCAATAATTATGCATGTGCTTGCTCGCCGTTTAGGCGGCCGCGGCGCGCTCTGCTCGCGTGCCTCCGCGCACTCTACTCGCCGTTTAGGCGCCCTCAGGTCGTGTTCCTATGTGCGCTATGCTCGCCGTTTAGGCGCCAAGGCTCGCTCGGGTCGCGTCCCTCCGCGCGCGCTCTGCTAGCGGTTGGGACTGGCACACGATCACGTTGGGAAAGTTTTAGTTATTTGATCTTAGATTATGTTAATTAATTATACCTCCTGAGCCGGAATCATCCGGCTCAGGAGGTATAATTAATTAACCTAAACTACGATCTCCGGCACCCGTTCCTGTCGTGCAACGCCATCCTGTCGTCGACCGTTGGGGGTATGCCGGTATGTGTGGGTAACTAGCTAGCAAGTGGATCAGTAGCGAGTCGCCGCCGGCGGCCATTGCTGTGGTTATTTATAGCTAGCAGCTAGCTATGGGATTGGGGATTTTACAATTCACTCCTGTGGAGCGCGGGAAGCCTTCACTGGAGCGCGGGAAGACTTGAGCGCACAACCCGACAACCATATGCGGTGTCACGTGTTACCGCACACGTGTTAACATAAGGAAACGTATGTGTAACTTACTAATCATCGCACACGAGTACTCGCACACGCATCATGTGTGATACTCCTAGCCATCGCAAGCAACTAGTATGCATTTTTCAAAGTTTTTAGTACACATAGAATCGCACACGAGTTAACTCTAGTAACCGTCTGTGTTATATTTTCTCATCGCAAACAGTTCATCCGAGTGGGCTGTTTGCCGCGTATCATACACATCTTGTTTACACGAATCGTTTGTGTTTTTTTGGCTCATCGCAAACAGTTCATCTATGTGAACTGTATGCCGCATATCAGACACATCTTGTTAAGTTGAACCGTTTCTGTTGTGTTCCCTAATCAAAAACAGTTCATCCGAGTGAAACGTATGCCGTATATCACACACACCTTGATCTGGCTAACTATTTCTGTTGCACTCCCTAATAGCAAATAGTTCATCGGAGTGAACTGTATGCCGTATATCGCACACACCTTGATATGGCTTCCCGTTTCTGTTGTTCTGTCTCATTGCAAACAGTTCGTATGGATCAACCGTATGCCCCGCATCGCACACGCAACTAAAATCGAAACCGTATTTGATGTATCCTTCATCGCAAACGTTTTGCATCTTTTTTGATGGTTTTTTTACATCATCGTTTGCGGTTAATGCATCGCACACAGTTTCGTCAAAGGGTCTCTGATCATACTGTCGTGTTAGCAGCATCCTGCAGTAGTGAAATCTTCAACTGACAAGGACACAGTGAAGAAAATCGACACATGTCAAGTAGAATGCATATGAAGATTTAGAGAGATTGGAAGAATTGAACATAGAGAGGTAAGGGTCCAATCATATTCACTTAGTGCAAAAAAAACAACAACTTGAAGACATAGATATAAGAGAATGTTGTTGAGGACAAACTCATATATTTATATATATATAGGCAGCAAGATTATTTCAACTCCAAAGTTAAACCTCAACTGAAAGACAAACCAAAGTATGAAGATATTTCAGAATTGCAAAGTGAAATGAAAAGCTTCAAGAAATTTGGTGGTGGCGTTACCCACCGTATATAGGAAGTATTAGACCCAGACACAATGCACAATTATCGTGGCGCTCTGAAGTCAAATTCCATGTTAATATCTTCACAGTTAGTTTGTTCATCTTCATCAATTGAAGACATATGTTACTTCATGTGTTGCACATCAAAGTCATCAACAATGCATGAGCGTTTGGATGTGTGTCCATTCACTGGACATTTGAGGATTCTAACATATTTAGGTCACACCGTAGCTTGCAAAATCTCTTCTCATCCAAAGGCTTCATGGAGATGTCCGCTAGTTGATCCTCAGTGTTGACGTGAATGATGTCAATGTCTTCTTTCAGCACATGATCTCAAAGAAAATGATATTGTATCTGAATATGCTTCGTCTTCAAGTGCTAAACTGGGTTGTGGGCAATCTTGATGGCTCTTTCATTGTCACAGAAGAGTGGTACATTCTTCTTATTGATGCCATAGTCCTTTACGGTTGGCTTCATCCAGAGAAGCTGAGGACAATAGGATCCATCCTATTGGAATCGGACAGACATGCAAACACTAAGCATTATATATGGCCTAGATGCACATAAGTACAATAAAGACCCAATAAAGGAGCAATATACCTTTTGGTCGAAATCTTTACCATTTTCGTCAGAGCTCAGGTGGCAATTGGTTGGCATTGGTATCTTGAGGCCTTTGCAATCTTGCATGCCAAACTTCTTCAGGCAATCTTTGTGATATGAAGATGTCATTGCGGTGTGAACGAATTTGAAGCCCTAAGAATAATTTCAGTTCTCCCATCATACACATTTGATATTGCTCTTGCATCATGTGACCAAACTCATCACTGTAGCGATCATTAGTGCAGCCAAAGATAATGTCATCCACATAGATTTGGCAGACAAACAATTCACCATCATATGATTTTGTGAATAGAGTGGGATCGAGTGAATCAAGTTTGAAGCCTTTGCTCTTTAGGAAATCCATGAGTGTATCATAGTAGGGTCGTGGTGCTTGTTTGAGGCCATACAACGCCTTATTGAGCCTATACACATTGACAGGATGCTTTGGATCTTCAAACCCAGGTGGTTGAGCAACATAGACTTCTTCTTCAATCATGTCATTGAGGAAAGCACTCTTCACATCCATTTGATATAAGAGAGTGTTATGATGATTGGCATATGCAAGTAGTATTCAAATGGCTTCAAGTCTAGCAATAGGAGTAAAGGTTTCTTCGAAGTAAATGCCCTTCCACTTGTGTGCAACCTTGAGCAACAAGACGTGATCTGTTTCTGGTGACTTGACCATGCTCATCTTTCTTGTTGCGGTAGATCCATTTGGTTCCAATGATATTGTGCTTGCGTGGATCAGGGCTCTTGACAAGCTCACGTACATTATTGAGCTCAAATTACTGAAGTTCTTTTGCGTAGATTGAATCCACCCAGCCTCCATGAAGGCTTCATCAACTTTGTTGGGCTGTGAGATGGAGACAAATGCGAAGTGCCCACAAAAGTTGGCAAGTTGCATGGCCCTAGAACGTGTGAGGGGGATGGGTGCATTTATGCTATCAAGTATCTTCTCAATTTGAAATTCGTTTGGCACTCGAGGATGAACAGGGTGAAGACTTTGTTGTGGCTGAGCATTGTCTTCAGTATTGGCTTCGGGCTCGGCATTATCTTCAGAATGACCATTGTCTTCATGCAGAATAGGAGCAGGTATTACGACTTCTTCATCTCCTTGATCCTCAGTGGGTATGATTTCTCCAGTGCCCATTAGCTTGATGGATTCACTTGGAGGCATTTCATCGAGCACATGTGGCAGGTGCGGTTCGTGCCATCTCAATAAGAGTCATGTTCTTGCGCTCCACAAAGCCATTCTGCTGGGGTGTGTATGGAGCTGACAGCTCATGAGTGATGCCAAGAACGTCAAGATAAGTATCAAGACCAGTGTTATTGCACTCGGTGCCATTGTCACACCTGAAGACATCCTACACTTCATTCCTATACACGATTATGTGCACCCAATTATATCAAGAATAATCATCAACAATCACAATCCAATAGAGATGTGCAGTAGTAGTAAGGGTAGAGTTGTGATTAGGGCCAAATAAGTCCATGCGTAGCAGCTCGAAGGGACGCGTAGTCGTCATGATTGTCTTCGAGGAATGCTTGGCCCTAGTCATCTTCCCGGCTTCACATGCACCACATAGATGATCCTTCTTGAGCTTGAAACCCTAGATGACAATGATGTGCTTCTTCTTGACAAGGGTGTGCAAGTTCCTCATGCCTGCATATCCTAGCCGTCGATGGCAAAGCCAGCATTCTGAAGCTTCTGCTGTAAGAAATGTGGTAAGTTGTAGTCCTGCAAATAAATCTACCATGTACAAGTAACCTCTTCCATAACCTTCGAAGAATTTGGTTTTGTCAGAAGCCATTAGCATAAGCCAACGATATTTGCCAAATATGACAATCATATCAAGATCACAAAGCATTGAGACAGACATTAGTTTGAATCCAAGGGATTCGACAAGCATCACTTTATCCATGTGCCGATCCTTTGAGATTGCAACCCTACCTAGACCAAATACCTTGCTTTTACCAGTGTCGGCAAATGTGATGCGCTTTTGAGTAGATGGTCGGAGAGTTGAGTCCATCAGTAAGCGTCGATCACCTCTCATATGGTTAGTGCAATCATTGTGCAGTATCCACTCAATAGCTCTTGGAAGATTACCCTATAGTACAGTTAGTGGGATAGGCTTCACCAAGACAATTATGAAGAGTAATCATTTGACGATATACACTATCATGTAAGCTAAATTTCTTAAATGATATGACATGACGATCATCAAGACCCATGGACGAAGTAAATCGTAAGACTATTTTGACATTTTATCTTGCGTCCAAAAAGATTTTTTAGGTCCCTAGCATTGTCTTCAGAAACCAATGCATGTTGGCTGGAGACCTGACCCTGCAAGGGAGATCAGTTTTTCTTAACCACCCACATTTGAAGGGGTGGCTTAGAAGCAGTAAGTCTAAGTGCAGCATCTGAGAATTTTGGCTTTGAAGCCATAGCAAATAGCTTCACAGGGGGTACATAATACTCAAATGAATAACCAGAGAAATTTTTCGATTGTGAACATAGTGCACTACTGCAGGATAATGCTAATGCGACACATGAATCAGAGACCCCTAGACCAAATTGTGTGTGATGTATTAATCGCAAACAGTGTTGTAATAAAACCATCACCAATAAGACCAACTGTGTGCGATGGCTGAGACATCAAGCAGGTACAGATTAGAGTTGCGTGCGTGATACGTGACATACAATTGATCCATAAGAATTGTTTGCAATGAGCCAAAAAACAGAAACGGTCAGCCATATAAAGGCATGTGCGATAGACGGCATAAAATTCACCCAGACGAATTGTTTGCGATTAGACAACACAACAGAAACGGTCGGCCGGATCAAGGTGTGTGCGATCAACGGAATACAGTTCACTCTGATGAAATCTATGCGTTGAGCCAAAACAATAGAAATGTTCAGCCTGATCAAGAAGTTTGTGATAGACGGCATACTGTTCACCCAGACGAATTGTTTGCGATTAGGGACCACAACAGAAACGGTCGCCCAGATCAAGGTGTGGGCGATAGACGGCATACAGTTCACTCTGATGAACTGTATGCGATGAGCCAAAATAACAGAAACGATCAGCCAGATCAAGGTGTGTGCGATATACGGCATACAGTTCACACAAATGAACTATTTGCGATGAGCTAAAAGAATACAAATGATTCATGTAAACAATATGTGTGTGATACACGGCAAACAGGCCACTCTGATGAACTGTTTGCGATGAAAAAATAACAGAAATGGTTACTACAGTTATTCGTGTGCGATGAGTATGTGTAGAAAAAACATTGAAAATGCAAACGCGTTGCTTGCGATGGCTAGGAGTATCGCACACGATGCGTGGTGCGAGTACTCGTGTGCGATGATTAGTGAGTTACACATACGTTTCTTTATGTTAACTCATGTATGATAACACGTGACACCGCATACAGTTGTGTGCTATGAATTGTGTGCTCCACTTAGTCTTCCCGCGCTCCAGCGAAGGCTTCCCTCGCAAGGACCAGCCACAATAGCGAATTTTAAAATCCCCAATCCCCTAGCCGGCTGCTAGCTATAAATAACCACAATAATGGCCGCCGGCGGTGACTCGCTACTCATCCACTTGCTAGCTAGTTATCCACACATACCAGCATACCCACATCGGACGACGATAGGATGAAGTTGCGCGACAGCGGAATTAAGGGTGCTTGCGCGATGGTCGGCTTGGCGGTTGACAGCCATGCCACCGTCTCTCCCGATGACAGCCAGAGGAGGCAGGAAATGCGGTACGAGCAAGCCACTAGGTTAGCCAGGGTCATCCTAAAAGTGGCTAGGTATCGCCAGCGGGCGATACAACGGGCTCGGCGCAGAGTGCAACGGATGGTGCGGGCGGCAGAGCAGGAAATGCGATGACCCAAGGACAACCGTGGAAGTAGCGGCCGCCGCACAAGTGGTAGGCTTGTGCCCCAGATGGAGGATGGCGCAGCGCCAGATGACGCCAAGGCAGGCCTGTGGGCCGTGACGGCAGCCGTGGCGAGAGCCAAAGTCGTCTCGTCGACCGTCAGGACGATGTATGCAGACTCAGTGGTTGCGGCAGCCCTGGTGAGCGTTGCGCCCGAGGAAGTACCCGCGGTCACCGATGTTTGATATTTCTCTTGCGTCATGTGACCAAACTCATCAATGTAGCGATCATCAGTGCAGCCGAAGAAATGCCATCCACATAAATTTGTTAGAGGTGTAATATGTCAACTGTATGGGCTGGCCTATCTATATATTGTCCCAATTTGCAATATGGACAACGGCGCTGATCGCCATGTTGAAAACATTGGCATCCTCTACTCTAACAAGCACGCGCTTAAACTGGATGACCTGCGTGCAGTACTAATACTTTTCATGAAATTTTAAGAACTTGGCTAACAACATTTGAGTAACATATAGTGGTGACATATTCAACAAAAGGCGGATCTAGGTATACTTAAACAACTCCGAACTTAACAATTTTGACACCCATATATATGGTCCATATCTACATACTTAACATAGTACTCCCTTCGTAAAGAAATATAAGAGTGTCTAGATCACTAATGTAGTGATCTAAACGCTCTTATATTTCTTTACAGAGGGACTAACAACTAGCACATTTTAAGAGGCAGAGGGCCAACAACCACAACTATCCACTGGAAGCAGCTTGATCACGACGACTCGGCATCTCGTCAATGAATAGGAAGAACCATCCTGTGCCTTGGTAGAGCATGAGTATAACAATGTCTCCAATCTTCAAATGTGGATGCATTGCCAGGACAAGCGAGAACCTATTAATTTGAATGGTTATATTTCTACGGGAAAAGCAGTACCGGGCAATCACTTTGGTGTTATTAGCATGCAGAAGTGTAATTTGACCATGCTGGGAAATTGATTCAGGAATTGCTGCAGAAGGCAATTTCAGTTGCAATGTAGAATAAAAACCAATTGTAACATATCATTGAAGCTATATATAGTTTATGATTTCCAACATAAAAATAAGACTTTGTACCAGCATTTTGTGCACACAATTGGTCTTGTTCAATGTGTGCACCAGTGGTAGAATTAATCCCAACCCAAATCCAGCATTCATAGGCCGTGTTATCTTTGTCAGATTATCAACAAATTTTATGACATGCTCCAAATCTTTCCAATGAAATTTGGTATGCCGAGTAACATACAGATCGTTAACTATGCATCCAACATATCCTTCTTAAAAGGTGGAAAGGGGTTATTTAGTCAGAACATGGCAGAAGAATAATGGGCATAAATTAGTAATTAGAATTTGTTACTGGATAGGAACGTAGTCAGAAAATGAAATCCCAATTGGTTGCTTAAGTAGTGATCAGTTAGTCAGAACAAATACCCCGATTCTGCTAAGTAATATGCCAACAAAGAGAAAATTGAAAGAACACTAACCTCGATCAAACTGTGATTAGTTGATGACATTGGGGAAGTAAACATCCATATTAATCAGACCAGGATGTGGTGCATAGATAGAATTTTATTGCCAGCTTTAAGTTCATAAAAGTTAGAAAAGTTTCTTCAAAAGTCAGCATCGAAATAGGAGTGAACATCTTTGTCAATTTTTGCCCTAATTGTCATCGTAAATCCATGTTGCATTGTCAATATGACATCCATAAGGGGAACATATTGTGTAGAAATACAGGACCCAGAATGATCTCGTCGACTAGGTGAACTAGGACGTGCGTCATAATATTCAAGAAGGATGGTGGGAACACCAACTTGAAACTGACAAGACATTGTACCAAATCATTCTGTAATCTTGGTAGGATTTCTGGATCGATTACCTTCTGAGAAATTGCATTGAGGAATGCACATAGCTTCACAATGGCTAATCGAACATTTTCTGGTAGAAGCCCCCTCAATGCAACCAGAAGCAGTTGCGTCATAATCACGTGGTAGTCATGCGACTTTAGGTTCTAAATTTTTTTCTCTGCCATATTTATTATTCCCTTTATATTCGATGAGAAGCCAGATGGGACCTTGATACTGAGTAGGCATTCAAAGAAGATTTCCTTCTCTGCTTTGGTAAGAGCATAGCTGGCAGGACCTTGATACTGCTTTGGATGCATGCCGTCTTTTTCGTTCACACATTGCTGGTCCTCCCGTGCCTCCGGTGTATCTTTTGTCTTCCCATACACGCCCAAGAAGCCTAGCAGGTTCACGCAAACATTCTTCGTCACGTGCATCACGTCGATTGCAGAGCGGACCTCTAGGTCTTTCCAATAGTGTAGGTCCCAAAATATAGATTTTCTTCTTCCACATGGGTGCGTGTCCCTCAGCGTCATTCGGAACAGATTGTCCGCCAGGACCCTTTCCAAAGATTACTTTTAAATCATTGACCATATCAAGTATATCATCACCAGTATGGAGGATGGGCTTCTTCTGGTGATCTGCCTCACCTTTGAAATGCTTCTCTTTTTTTCCTTAAGGCATGTTTGGTCGGAAGAAATCGACAATGTCCCAGGTACGCATTCTTCTTGCATTTGTCCAAATATATACTTTTAGTCTCATCTAAACAGTGCGTGCTTGCGTTGTATCCCTTGTTTGTCTATCCTGAAAGGTTACTAAGAGCAGGCCAATCGTTGATGGTCACAAACAGCCGTGGGCATAAATTAGTAATTAGAATTTGTTACTGGATAGGAACGTAGTCAGAAAATGAAATCCCAATTGGTTGCTTAAGTAGTGATCAGTTAGTCAGAACAAATACCCCGATTCTGCTAAGTAATATGCCAACAAAGAGAAAATTGAAAGAACACTAACCTCGATCAGCCTGTGATTAGTTGATGACATTGGGGAAGTAAACATCCATATTAATCAGACCAGGATGTGGTGCATAGATAGAATTTTATTGCCAGCTTTAAGTTCATAAAACTTAGAAAAGTTTCTTCAAAAGTCAGCATCGAAATAGGAGTGAACATCTTTGTTAATTTTTACCCTAATTGTCGTCGTAAATCCATGTTGCATTGTCAATATGACATCCATAAGGGGAACATATTGTGTAGAAATACAGGACCCAGAATGATCTCGTCGACTAGGTGAACTAGGACGTGCGTCATAATATTCAAGAAGGATGGTGGGAACACCAACTTGAAACTGACAAGACATTGTACCAAATCATTCTGTAATCTTGGTAGGATTTCTGGATCGATTACCTTCTGAGAAATTGCATTGAGGAATGCACATAGCTTCACAATGGCTAATCGAACATTTTCTGGTAGAAGCCCCCTCAACGCAACCAGAAGCAGTTGCGTCATAATCACGTGGTAGTCATGCGACTTTAGGTTCTAAATTTTTTTCTCTGCCATATTTATTATTCCCTTTATATTCGATGAGAAGCCAGACGGGACCTTGATACTGAGTAGGCATTCAAAGAAGATTTCCTTCTCTGCTTTGGTAAGAGCATAGCTGGCAGGACCTTGATACTGCTTTGGATGCATGCCGTCTTTTTCGTTCACACATTGCTGGTCCTCCCGTGCCTCCGGTGTATCTTTTGTCATCCCATACACGCCCAAGAAGCCTAGCAGGTTCACGAAAACATTCTTCGTCACGTGCATCACGTCGATTGCAGAGCGGACCTCTAGGTCTTTCCAATAGTGTAGGTCCCAAAATATAGATTTTCTTCTTCCACATGGGTGCGTGTCCCTCAGCATCATTCGGAACAGATTGTCCGCCAGGACCCTTTCCAAAGATTACTTTTAAATCATTGACCATATCAAGTATATCATCACCAGTATGGAGGATGGGCTTCTTCTGGTGATCTGCCTCACCTTTGAAATGCTTCTCTTTTTTCCTTAAGGCATGTTTGGTCGGAAGAAATCGACAATGTCCCAGGTACGCATTCTTCTTGCATTTGTCCAAGTATATACTTTTAGTCTCATCTAAACAGTGCGTGCTTGCGTTGTATCCCTTGTTTGTCTATCCTGAAAGGTTACTAAGAGCAGGCCAATCGTTGATGGTCACAAACAGCCGTGGGCATAAATTAGTAATTAGAATTTGTTACTGGATAGGAACGTAGTCAGAAAATGAAATACCAATTGGTTGCTTAAGTAGTGATCAGTTAGTCAGAACAAATACCCCGATTCTGCTAAGTAATATGCCAACAAAGTGAAAATTGAAAGAACACTAACCTCGATCAGACTGTGATTAGTTGATGACATTGGGGAAGTAAACATCCATATTAATCAGACCAGGATGTGGTGCTTAGATAGAATTTTATTGCCAGCTTTAAGTTCATAAAACTTAGAAAAGTTTCTTCAAAAGTCAGCATCGAAATAGGAGTGAACATCTTTGTCAATTTTTACCTTAATTGTCGTCGTAAATCCATGTTGCATTGTCAATATGACATCCATAAGGGGAACATATTGTGTAGAAATACAGGACCCAGAATGATCTCGTCGACTAGGTGAACTAGGACGTGCGTCATAATATTCAAGAAGGATGGTGGGAACACCAACTTGAAACTGACAAGCCATTGTACCAAATCATTCTGTAATCTTGGTAGGATTTCTGGATCGATTACCTTCTGAGAAATTGCATTGAGGAATGCACATAGCTTCACAATGGCTAATCGAACATTTTCTGGTAGAAGCCCCCTCAATGCAACCAGAAGCAGTTGCGTCATAATCACGTGGTAGTCATGCGACTTTAGGTTCTAAATTTTTTTCTCTGCCATATTTATTATTCCCTTTATATTCGATGAGAAGCCAGACGGGACCTTGATACTGAGTAGGCATTCAAAGAAGATTTCCTTCTCTGCTTTGGTAAGAGCATAGCTGGCAGGACCTTGGTACTGCTTTGGATGCATGCCGTCTTTTTCGTTCACACATTGCTGGTCCTCCCGTGCCTCCGGTGTATCTTTTGTCATCCCATACACGCCCAAGAAGCCTAGCAGGTTCACGCAAACATTCTTCGTCATGTGCATCACGTCGATTGCAGAGCGGACCTCTAGGTCTTTCCAATAGTGTAGGTCCCAAAATATAGATTTTCTTCTTCCACATGGGTGCGTGTCCCTCAGCGTCATTCGGAACAGATTGTCCGCCAGGACCCTTTCCAAAGATTACTTTTAAATCATTGACCATATCAAGTATATCATCACCAGTATGGAGGATGGGCTTCTTCTGGTGATCTGCCTCACCTTTGAAATGCTTCTCTTTTTTCCTTAAGGCATGTTTGGTCGGAAGAAATCGACAATGTCCCAGGTACGCATTCTTCTTGCATTTGTCCAAATATATACTTTTAGTCTCATCTAAACAGTGCGTGCTTGCGTTGTATCCCTTGTTTGTCTATCCTGAAAGGTTACTAAGAGCAGGCCAATCGTTGATGGTCACAAACAGCCATGGGCATAAATTAGTAATTAGAATTTGTTACTGGATAGGAACGTAGTCAGAAAATGAAATCCCAATTGGTTGCTTAAGTAGTGATCAGGTAGTCAGAACAAATACCCCGATTCTGCTAAGAAATATGCCAACAAAGAGAAAATTGAAAGAACACTAACCTCGATCAGACTGTGATTAGTTGATGACATTGGGGAAGTAAACATCCATATTAATCAGACCAGGATGTGGTGCATAGATAGAATTATATTGCCAGCTTTAAGTTCATAAAACTTAGAAAAGTTTCTTCAAAAGTCAGCATCGAAATAGGAGTGAACATCTTTGTCAATTTTTACCCTAATTGTCGTCGTAAATCCATGTTGCATTGTCAATATGACATCCATAAGGGGAACATATTGTGTAGAAATACAAGACCCAGAATGATCTCGTCGACTAGGTGAACTAGGACGTGCGTCATAATATTCAAGAAGGATGGTGGGAACACCAACTTGAAACTGACAAGACATTGTACCAAATCATTCTGTAATCTTGGTAGGATTTCTGGATCGATTACCTTCTGAGAAATTGCATTGAGGAATGCACATAGCTTCACAATGGCTAATCGAACATTTTCTGGTAGAAGCCCCCTCAATGCAACCAGAAGCAGTTGCGTCATAATCACGTGGTAGTCATGCGACTTTAGGTTCTAAATTTTTTTCTCTGCCATATTTATTATTCCTTTTATATTCGATGAGAAGCCAGACGGGACCTTGATACTGAGTAGGCATTCAAAGAAGATTTCCTTCTCTGCTTTGGTAAGAGCATAGCTGGCAGGACCTTGATACTGCTTTGGATGCATGCCGTCTTTTTCGTTCACACATTGGTGGTCCTCCCGTGCCTCCCGTGTATCTTTTGTCTTCCCATACACGCCCAAGAAGCCTAGCAGGTTCACGCAAACATTCTTCGTCACGTGCATCGCGTCGATTGCAGAGCGGACCTCTAGGTCTTTCCAATAGTGTAGGTCCCAAAATATAGATTTTCTTCTTCCACATGGGTGCGTGTCCCTCAGTGTCATTCGGAACAGATTGTCCGCCAGGACCCTTTCCAAAGATTACTTTTAAATCATTGACCATATCAAGTATATCATCACCAGTATGGAGGATGGGCTTCTTCTGGTGATCTGCCTCACCTTTGAAATGCTTCTCTTTTTTCCTTAAGGCATGTTTGGTCGGAAGAAATCGACAATGTCCCAGGTACGCATTCTTCTTGCATTTGTCCAAATATATACTTTTAGTCTCATCTAAACAGTGCGTGCTTGCGTTGTATCCCTTGTTTGTCTATCCTGAAAGGTTACTAAGAGCAGGCCAATCATTGATGGTCACAAACAGCAATGCTCGTAGGTCAAATTCCTGTTGTTTGTGCTCATCCCACACGCGTACACCTTTTTTATTTCACGGCTGTAAAAGTTCTTCAACTAATGGGCTTAGGTACACATCAATGCCGTTGCTGGGTTGCTTAGGACCTTGGATGAGCAATGGCATCATAATGAACTTCCACTTCATGCACAACCAAGGAGGAAGGTTATAGATACATAGAGTCATGGACCAGGTGCTATGATTGCTGCTGTGCTCCCCAAAAGGATTAATACCATCTGCACATAAACTAAATCATACGTTCCTTGCGTCATCTGCAAAGTCCCCCCACTTTCTCTCAATTTTTCTCCACTGCGACCCGTCAGCGGGTACTCTCAACTTCCCGTCTTTCTTACGGCCTTCTTTGTGCCATCGCAACAACTTGGCATGCTCTTTGTTTCTGAACATATGTTTCAACCGTGGTATTATACGAGCATAGCACATCACCTTGGCAGGAACCCCCTTCCTGGGGCGCTCACCCTCAACATCACCAGGGTCATCTCGTCTGATCTTATACTGCAATGCAATGCATACCGGGCATGCGTTCAAATTCTCGTACTCACCACGGTAGAGGATGCAGTCATTAGGGCATGCATGTATCTTCTGCACCTCCAATCCTAGAGGGCATAGAACCTTTTTTGCTTCGTATGTACTGTCAGGCAATTTGTTATCCTTTGGAAGCTTCTTCTTCATAATTTTTAGTAGCTTCCCAAATCCGTTGTCAGATACACCATTGTCTGCCTTCCATTGCAGCAATTCCAGTGTGGTACCGAGCTTTGTGTTGTCATCTTAGCAATTTGGGTACAACCCTTTTTTGTGATCCTCTAACATGCGATCGAACTTCAACTTCTCCCTTTCATTTTCGCATTCTCTCTGTGCATCAACAATGACCCAACGAAGATCATCATCGGACACATCTGGTGCCTCTTGATCTCCAGCGTCCCCCGTTGCAGTATCACCATATTCAGGGAACCTAGGATAGTTGTCATCATCCTGTTCTTCTTCATTATCTTCCATCATAACCCCTCTTTCTCCGTGCTTGGTCCAAACATTATAGTATGGCATAAAACCCTTCTCAAGCAGGTGCAAGTGAAGGGTTTTCGAGTTAGAGTAATACTTTGTATTCCCACAGACAGGGCATGGACAATACATAAAACCATTCTGTTTGTTTGCCTCAGCCACTTCGAGAAAATTATGCAGGCCCTCAATGTACTCGGAGGTGCGTCGGTCACCGTACATCCATTGCCGGTATCTGCGTGAATTATATAATTAAGTGTATCCAAAACCATTACAGAACATCATGAATAGAGAAGTGACCAAATTAATACAAGTTCATCATCACATTAAAACCAAACTACAGTAGTGATCAAATGTTATTACTAAAAAAATAAATATATAAAGTTCATACATAGTTCTCATAGAACAACATACAACTCTCTAGAGCATCTAATTAGAACATACATTGAAATTAACATACAACTATGTAAAACATTTAAATGCAACAATAAATGCGATCATAATCGCAACTAAGGTAACAATTGATCCAACAACATAATGATACCAAGCCTCATTATCAATGGCATATTTTCTAATCTTTCTAATCTTCAAGCGCATTGCATCCATCTGGATCTTGTGATCATCGACGACATCGGCAACATGCAACTCCAATTTAATCTTCTCCTCTTCAATTATTTTCAATTTTTCCTTCGAATAATTGTTTTCTTTTTCAACAAAATTTAACCTCTCGACAAGAGGGTCGGTTGGAATTTCTGGTTCACATACCTCCTAGATAAAAATGTCTATGTCACGTTGGTCAGCATAATTATCATAAACACTAAATAAAACAAATAGTTATAAAAGATAATATACCACATCCGAATCATAGACAGGATGAGAGCCGACGGGGGAGGATACCAAAACCATGGCACTATATAATAACAAACAATAATAAAAGTAAGAAAATTATACAAGTAGCTATCAAAATCATACAAGTAAGAATTTTTTGTTTTAAAAAGAAGATAAGAACAAGAGGCTCACCACGGTGGTGCCGGCGACGAGATCGACGCGGGCGATCGACGGCGATGAGGACGGGGACGGGACGACACCCTACACATGTGGAGAATCTAAGAAGTTAATTGGAGCTCAAATTGTGCATCTAAATCAAAAGAACTCCCACATACACTCCTCCACTAAAACCCACAAACCACTCTACTTCTAGAGCATTTGAAATGAGCTAAACTAGCAGTGAGAGATGAAAGGATGAAGTTGCTAACCTTTTAGAACACTTGTGTAGTTGGTGCACCGCCAAACCTAGATAAATCTTGGGAAAAATGGAGCTTGGAGGTCGAGCTTAAGTGTGGCTTGGGCCTTTCATTGAACACCTCATGTGCATAGGAGGTGAGAGCAGAGCAGCACACACTTCTCACACGCCGGCTAGCCAAAAAACAAAGGAGTGAGCGGGCAGGGGCGAGCATATATATATATATATATAGGCATCTATTTAGTCCTGGTTGGTGGCTAGAACCGGGACAGAAGACTGACCTTTAGTCCCGGCCACCAACCGGGACTAAAGGGGTTGCGCCAGGAGCGAGGCCCTTTAGTCCCGGTTCGTGTCTGGAACCGTGACTAAAGGGGTCAGACAAACCGGGACTGGTTCCTACCGAGGCCCGGCCAGCGCCCTGGCCACTCGAACCGAGACTGATGCACCCATTAGTCCCGGTTTGTAACACAACCGGTCTAATGCTCTGATCTGGCCAGGACCAAAGTCCTGTTTTCTACTAGTGTCAAGGGAGCGGTATGACACATCATATACACCGGTACATCTCTACATCCCACTAGCTGAACTTTAGCAAGGCTACATGCGTGTGGACAATGGACTAGGACACGTTCTATGTCCGCGTATCAACCAGGACAGACAGTTACAGGGTACTCAAAAGTATCCAACTTGGGGTTTGTTACCGGTGAGAAGCTCGTATGCCGTCTTGCCGAGTAGCTTGTGAAGATATAGATGATTTGTTGCATGACAAGCTGTCTCAACCGCTTCCGCCCAAAAGTGTTTTGGCGTCTTGTACTCATCAAGCATCGTTCTCGCCATCTCAATAAGAGTCCGGTTCTTCCTCTCAACAACTCCATTTTGTTGAGGCATGTACGTAGCCGAGAACTCATGTGTAATCCCTTCTTCGTCAAGAAAGGTGTCCACATTTGCATTCTTGAACTCTGTTCCGTTGTCGCTGCGAACCTTCTTGATCTTCACTTCAAATTGATTTTGGGCTTTCCTAGCGAAGTTCTTGAAGATCTTTTGGACCTGCGATTTATCATCAAGAAAGAACACCCACGTAAATCTTGAAAAATCATCGACTATGACTAAACCAAATGAATTTCCACCGAGACTTTTATAGGCGTTTGGACCAAAAAGATCCATATGAAGCAGCTCGAGTGGTCTTCTCGTGGTCATGATGTTCTTCACGGGGTGGCTTCCTCCAACCTGTTTTCCTGCTTGACAAGCACTGCACAATCTATCCTTATCAAATATAACGTCTTTTACTCCAAGGATATGATCACCTTTAATTAGCTTATCAAGATTTCGCATGCCCACATGACCTAACCTTCTATGCCACAACCAACCTTTAGAAGATTTAGCAATTAAGCAAGTTCTAGGTTGAGCCTTTTTAGTGAAATCAACAATGTATAGATCACCTCTATGTATACCGGTAAAGACCATTTTATGATTATCTCTTCGAAACACTTGACAATCTACTTCAGTAAATAGGACATTGAAACCGAAATCGGCTAGTCTAGATACAGAAAGTAAATTATACCCAAGAGATTCAACGAGCATAACATTTTGGATGGAGCTGTCATGTGAGATGGCCACCTTACCAAGGCCAACCACCTTACCCTTTGAGTTAACACCAAAAGTGACATATTTTCGAGGGCCGTTGTTTTCAGCAAGCTCACGAAACATATCCTTGTCTGCGGTCATGTGATTGGTACATCCACTATCAAGAACCCATTCCGTTCCTCCAGCCATGTAGCCGCGAAGATTAGCCATAAGACCAAAGTGTCTCACAGACTCATCGAGATCAAAGTCACTATCATCATCCTCATCATAGTATCCATGTTCGACATCGTCTTGTGATTGATCATCACCTAGAGAGAGTGATTCATTAGATTTATGATTATGACAATGTTCATCTTTATGAATTCTAATGACTTCCGAGATGATATTACTAATGATTCCAACATCTCCTTTGGCACGCATAAGGTCACGAAGCTCAAATAGACAATAACCAAACATAGGATCTTTAGGATTCATCTTATTTAAAGCAATGGACTTTTGAAGAATCACATCTAGATTTTTCAAGGAATAGTCTGAAAAGCGTTCCTCAAGGAATCTCCACATGGTGTAAGCACAATCAAGAGTAGGCAAGCATGCTATCAAGTTTCTAGGCAAACCTCTAGTAATAAGATTGACAGTTCTAAGATTGCGAATCATGTCGAGAGACTCATCGGGGGTAGGATGCAAAGGATCAACACGGGGCGCACAAGGGCTAGTAATGTACTTGTTCAGGTGATATTCATTGAAAATCTCAAGCATCTCATTTTTCCAAGTAGTAAAGAACACTCCATCAAGTATGGGTACTCTATGTCTAAGACTCCCCATCGTAGACTCATCCATCTTCCTCCAATGGTGATTAAACCAAAGCAATGGAGACCAAAGCTCTGATACCAATTGAAAGGATCGAGAAGAGGTGTCTAGAGGGGGGTGATTAGACCCTCAACAAAGAAAAGTAGCGGTTTTTAATTTCTTCAAGTTAAGGTGGAGTTTTAGCACAAGTTTAAACATTCACAATACATTTCAAGCAAGCATGGCAAGAGTATATGAGCAGCGAAAAGTAAAGCATGCAAGTTGCACGAAAGTAAAGGGATGGGATTGGAGTGTGCAAACGCAATAGAAGACACGGAGATTTTTGGCGTGGTTCCGATAGGTGGTGCTATCGTACATCCACGTTGATGGAGACTTCAACCCACGAAGGGTAACAGTTGCGCGAGTCCACGGAGGGCTCCACCCACGAAGGGTCCACGAAGAAGCAACCTTGTCTATCCCACCATGGCCATCGCCCACGAAGGACTTGCCTCACTTGGGTAGATCTTCACGAAGTAGGTGATCTCCTTGCCCTTACAAACTCCTTGGTTCAACTCCACAATCTTGACGGAGGCTCCCAAGTGACACCTAACCAATCTAGGAGACACCACTCTCCAAAAGGTAATAAATGGTGTGTTGATGATGAACTCCTTGCTCTTGTGCTTCAAATGATAGTCTTCCCAACACTCAACTCTCTCTCACAGATTTGGATATGGTGGAAATATGATTTGAGTGGAAAGCAACTTGGGGAAGGCTAGAGATCAAGATTCTTGTGGTTGGATTGGAATGCCTTGGTCTCAACACATGAGTAGGTGGTTCTCTCTCAGAAAATGAGTAGTGGAAGTATAGGCATGTTCTGATGGCTCTCTCTCTAATGGAGAAGGGGGTGGAGGTGTATTTATAGCCTCCACACAAAATTTAACCGTTACACACAATTTATCAAACTCGGTGGGACCGAATTGTGAAACTCAGTGAGACCGACCTGGTTCGAAATGTGAACGTTAGGATTTTCGATGGGACCGACAAGGTCAACTCGGTGGGACCGATGTGCTAGGGTTAGGGCAAACCTTATCTCGGTGAGACCAATTGCATGAACTCGGTGAGACCGATTTCAGCAATAAGCAAACAGAGACTTGGTCAAGCAAACTCGGTGGTACCGACTGCGTATCTCGGTGAGACTGAAGTAACTGCAATAGGTAACAGAGAGTTTGCAGGGCCATCTCGGTGAGACCGAGATCCCATCGGTGAGACCGAACTGATTAGGGTTTCTGGCAGTGGTTATGTCAAGTGAACTCGGTGGCGCCGGATGAATCAAATCGGTGGGGCTGAGTTTGACTTTAGGTTTAGGACATATGTTGAAATGAGAAAGTGGTTGAGGGCTTTTGGAGCATATCACTAAGCATTTTGAGCAAGCAAGCCATTAAGCAACACCTCATCCCCTTTTAATAGTATTGGCTTTTCCTATGGACTCAATGTGATCTTGGATCACTAAAATGAAAATGAAGAGTCTTGGGCTTTTGCCAATATGTGTCCTTAGCATCTTGAAGGGGTTCCACATCCTCCTGTCCTGCCACTCCACTGTTGAACTCATCTGAAATATACTAGATGAAAATATTAGTCCAACAAGAGATATGTTGACATTAATTACCAAAATCACCTAGGGAGCACTTGTGCTTTCAATCTCCCCCTTTTTGGTAATTGATGAGAACATACATCAAAGCTTTTAGATAAAGATATGAAATGTAGCAAGTAAAGCTTTGGAAGAACATGCAACATGCATTGGCTCCCCCTACATGTATGCAATCATATGAAGATAGATTATAAAAGTATGTGAATGCATAAACATATCAGAGCAAGCAATGAGTTACATGTATCTTGGCTATATGCATCAGAGCAAATGATGTGAAGTGCAGAAAATATACGTACATGTTCATGAGTCCTTCTTGCAAACAATATGTACATCAGCCAGAGATCCTCATGCACATGAGTGTGATGCATGTACTTACCTTGTGGCCTTGAGCTGACTTTGGAAGAGATGAAACTGAGAAAACAGGGTTAGATAACACAGGAACATCTACTAAACAGAGCAAGAACAGGAAACCACAAGAGTACCAAGACTGGGATGACATGTAGTGAGTGAGTACTTAGTACTCTATTTGGATATTGACATGTCCCCAAGAGATAAAGATATGCAACGAATTCCAAAGATTTTCTTCCCTTAAGTGTCTTTCTGCCCCTGAATCTGATATTAGATAATGGGAGAAGATAGGGAATAGAAAATCAAAGCAAAGAAAAATCCAAGCAAAAGACACAAAGAAACATCTACTATCATGTCTTTCCCCTCTTAAAGACATGTGGCTTCTCTCCTCCTTGAATACCAGTCATCTGGGATGGCTAAGAAGTCTCCCTCTCCCTTTGATGTGGTTAAGCTTTGATGTGCTCTCTCTCCCCCTTTGACATCAATTTCCAAGAAGGGATCTTCTGGAGCATGAGTCAAGTAGGTTTGGTCCTTGAGTCACATTACAAAGCAACATGTAATTTTAGATGCTGGTAGAGGACAAGAATCATCGAGTGGAGCTGGAACAGTTATGCAGGATGCAAATGGCAAAATGTTTCCTCAGTAGTGAAATCGGTAACACCGAATTTTTTCCTTCGGTGGCCCCGAGTTGTTTCGGTTTAGCCGATAAGAAAGAAATGGGTGAGGCCGAATTTAACACAGAAAAAAAAAATTGTCATCTCAGCTCACTAGGCAAATAAGATCTCACAAAGATTTGCAGGGAATTAACTGAAGGATTTGCAATGAATTAAATGCAGGGAATGCAGAAAATAACAGAGAAAAGAAAAGAAATCTAGATGAAGTATGCAAGAGATAAATGCAAGAACACAGAGAAACACTAGACAACTTCATCTAGAATTGGTCGGCGATACAGTCACCTATGTTAGAGTATATTGACTTAGGAGTTAAGTAAGGACACTTGATCATAGGTCATACTCATCGTTTAAGCTCAAAATGGGGATGCCATTTTTTGTTTAAACATTTTGATGTATTCACATCTTGTTGAGCTGCTTTGACCCATGTCTTGGGGTAAAGCTTCTCTAATATGGAATAACATACCTTGGGTGGTGGTGTTGATCTTGATCATGTAGTTGAACTTGTGTTGGATGCTCAAAGTTGATGTAGTTCATCAAGAGTTGGGAGCACCACTTGTAGTTTGAGTTCACCTTCCTACATGGGTTAGTCTTGCAAGGAAGAGCACTTGTGTGTCCAAAATGACAATAATGAAACTTGATACCAAATGAAATTCGATATATTGTCAAAGGATATACTGAAAGGATTCATGCTTCCTTGTCTCCAACCACCATATTGTAGAGACTTGGTGATGTAGAGATTGCTTAGAATGTGAGTGAGTTGCAATCTCATAGATTTGGGCTCATCCAAGTACCTACAAGGGTTAGATAACATGCAAGGGTACAAGTATAGATCCAAGATATATGATCATCATCATAAGAGAAATATCAAGGATTAGTCATGTAATGACTCATGCCTTGCGTACATCCAAATGGAGTTTCTACTCCAAGTTTGAGGCATCAATGATGTTCAATTCACCTCTCAAACGGCAAAATGCTTTCTCATCAAGCGGTTTGGTGAATATATCCGCCAATTGCTTATCGGTACGAACATGCTTAAGATCGATGTCTCCTTTAGCAACATGATCTCGAATGAAATGATGACGAACTTCAATATGCTTAGTTTGAGAATGTTGCACGGGATTGTGAGCAATCTTAATAGCACTCTCATTATCAAAAAGCAATGGAACATGTTTCACATAGATCCCATAATCTTTAAGAGTTTGGGTCATCCAAAGTAATTGAGCACAACATGAACCGGCGGCAATGTATTCCGCTTCGGCGGTGGATAAGGATACCGAGTTTTGTTTCCTGGAGGACCAAGACACAAGAGATCTACCAAGAAATTGACAAGTACCCGAAGTGGACTTTCTATCAACCTTGTCTCCGGCATAGTCCGAATCAGAGTAGCCAACAAGATCAAAAGAAGACCTCTTAGGATACCAAATGCCAAAGTTTGGTGTGTGAATTAAGTATCTCACTATCCTTTTCACAGCCTTAAGATGACATTCTTTGGGGGCCGCTTGATATCGTGCACACATGCACACACTTAGCATAATATCGGGACGGGAGGCACATAGATATAACAATGAACCAATCATAGAGTGGTAAACCTTTTGGTCAACCGGTTCGCCATCCTTAGTCAAGTTAAGATGTCCACTAGTAGGCATGGGTGTATTCATACCTTTGCATTCTTGCATGTTGAACTTCTTGAATAAGTCCTTGGTATACTTTGCTTGAGAAACAAAGGTACCCTCCTTAGTTTGCTTAATTTGCAAACCAAGAAAGAACTTGAGTTCACTCATCATAGACATCTCAAACTTCTCCGACATTAGTCTTCCAAACTTTTCACTAAAAAGAGGGTTAGTCGAGCCAAATATGATATCATCAACATAAATTTGGCACACAATCAATTCACCATTAACCCTTTTAGTAAAAAGTGTTGAATCAAGTTGCAAGAAAGTAAAGGGATGGGATTGGAGTGTGCAAATGCAATAGGAGACACGGAGATTTTTGGCGTGGTTTCGATAGGTGGTGCTATCGTACATCCACGTTGATGGAGACTTCAACCCACGAAGGGTAACGGTTGCGCGAGTCCACGGAGGGCTCCACCCACCAAGGGTCCACGAGGAAGCAACCTTGTCTATCCCACCATGGCCATCGCCCACGAAGGACTTGCCTCACTTGGGTAGATCTTCACAAAGTAGGCGATCTTCTTGCCCTTACAAACTCCTTGGTTCAACTCCACAATCTTGACGGAGGCTCCCAAGTGACACCTAACCAATCTAGGAGACACCACTCTCCAAATGGTAATAAATGGTGTGTTGATGATGAACTCCTTGCTCTTGTGCTTCAAATGATAGTCTCCCCAACACTCAACTCTCTCTCACAGATTTGGATATGGTGGAAAGATGATTTGAGTGGAAAGCAACTTGGGGAAGGCTAGAGATCAAGATTCTTGTGGTTGGATTGGAATATCTTGGTCTCAACACATGAGTAGGTGGTTCTCTCTCAGAAAATGAGTAGTGGAAGTGTAGGCATGTTCTGATGGCTCTCTCTCTCTCTAATGGAGAAGGGGGTGGAGGGGTATTTATAGCCTCCACACAAAATCTAACCGTTACACACAATTTACCAAACTCGGTGGGACCGAATAGTGAAACTCGGTGAGACCGACTTGGTTCAAAATGTGAACGTTAGGATTTTCGGTGGGACCGACAAGGTCAACTCGGTGGGACCGATGTGCTAGGGTTAGGGCAAACATCATCCCCACGCAATGCTGACATCATAATTCCTTTTCTGTTAATAAAAATAATTTCAGAAAACTGTCAAAATCTTTATAAATTCATAACTAATAAACCGTAGCTCAGATCGCAAAACTTTCTACATGAATGTTGCTCAGAACGACGAGACAAATCTGATCATGTCGTCTGTTTCCGTGCCGGAACCTCCTACGTAGGAGAACCCATAACTTATTGTCCATTTCCGATAGATGAATAGTGCATATTCACCGGATAATAAATCCAACTTAAATCCTCAAATAACTAAAATGACTTAGACATACTTTAGGCAACCCTGCATTGCATCCTAGGCATAGCATGTTTTGTGTTGCATTATTCCTGTGTATTTATTTGTTTCCTCCCCCTCTTCTCTCTCATTAGACCCCGACACCGATGTAGTCCCCGAGGCAGACGCAGCTCCGGAGGTCGACTACGCCCCAGATGATTAGACCCTTGCCGCAGAGCTTCCAGGTAAGCACCCCCCTTTTGACATATCGATATCGCCTATTCTCTTCTCTCTTATGCTTGCATTAGAAGTTACTGCTGCTGCTGTTATCCTATTTCTGCTGCATAGCCTGTTTATTGTAACCTGCTATTGTTACCTACCTGCTAATCCTAAACTGTTTAGTATAGGTTGGGTAGAGACCCATCAGAGACCCCACTAATCCCGACTGCCCCGTTGGATTAACAGAAGACCCGATCAATGGGATCGAAGACCAGGCCCTGGCACCGCACATCACTTTCCCCTTCGTTGCTCGACACTGCTGGGTTACTATCGAGTGCCGAGGGTGATACCTCGTCAGCACTTCTGATGATAACCTTGTAGGATAGTTAATCGGTCGTGGTCAGTGAGGGTGATTCCTCCTACACCACCCCCGATAACGACACCGTCGTGCAACTCCTCCAGAGTGGACCTCGAGGGTGATTCCTCCTTCGTTCACCTTGATGATAACATCAGGTGGAATTCCATCGAGGGTGATTCCTCAGGGTTCCCCTTGGTGTTAGACACACATTTACTTTGGTTAATATGACTTTACACTGAACCATGTTACTAAAGACGGGTCGGCCCTGAGGGGGTACCCGCGCGAGCTTAATTGTGAAGTGATGTGGAGACGGGTTGACCTGGAAGGTGCCCGAGAGATGAATACGTGGCGTGGCCGGGCATTCTTAGCCCTTGCCGCAAGTCCTCGAGATGGGGCGATGGGGTCACATCTTTCATGATTCTCTGCTCGTTACCGCACTACCAACACACTAACGGTTTGGATATTTGATGCGAGGGGCCTCTGGCATGATAGCACTAACCATCACGTGGGCATAGTATGGGCGTTCTGCGTCGTATACTTCAGCCGGAGCTTAATAGACGTCAGCGACTGAGCGACGCGCGCTGGGTTGGACTGGTAACGCCCTGCACTTGTATAAGGGGGGCTAGGTCTGCTCACTGGCCATGTTCGCAATGTGCAGGAGATCCCGGGGCGATGGCCGAAGACCCCTGGGGGCATAGGGTTAGTTCGGCGTGCTGACCTCTCTGTTAAGTTTTTGGTCGGGTTGCGGCGTATCATTTGGCCGAGGCCGGGCATGACCCAGAAAAGTGTGTCCGGCCGGAGTTAATCGAGCGTAGTGGGTAAGTTGGTGCACCCCTGCAGGGAAGAACTAATCTATCGATAGCCTGTCCTACGGTAACGGACACTCGGAGTTGTATCCTGATCGGTACAACTAGAACTGGTGACTTGAGATGATAACTGAATAGTATGGCTCTGGGATTGCTTTCTCGCAGGGAGTCGAGGAAGGATCTCTGGGCGAGGTTGATGACACTACTGTTACTTTACATTATGTTATTCTGCACTCTTCTAATGCTGCAAGTCTGATGAAGATGCAGAAGATGCTAGTCTTCGATAAGACTAGGCTTTCCCCTCTATTCTAGCATTTCCGCAGCCCAGTCCACATATACAACCTCCTTTGAAAATGTTGCATATGTAGTGTAGATCCTTGCTTGCTGAGTACTTCGGATGAGTACTCATGTTTGCTTTGCTTTATTTTCTCCCCATATCCATTTGTCGCAATCAGATGACGGAGCCCCTGAGTCTGCTGCCCCCGCCGATGGCTACTACTACTACTACCCTCCCGACGAGTACTACTACGAGGAGCCGACCGACGACCAGTAGTAGGTTCAGAGGGTCCTAGGCAGGAGGCCTATGCCTTTCGATCGTAGTGTTTTATTTTGCCCCGCCTTTCTAAAGGCCTATCTGTAACTCTGTTATATCTGTACCTAGATATCTGATGCTTCCGCTGACACTTGTATGCCATCGAGCTATGTATTCGAGCCCTCGAGGCCCTGGCTTGTAATATAAAGCTTGTATGACTTTATTTATGTTTTAGAGTTGTGTTGTGATATCTTCAAGTGAGTCCTTAGGCTTGATCATGTGCATTTGCGTGTATGATTAGTGCATGATTAAGCCGGGGTCATCACAGGTTGGTATCAGAGCCGACTGCCTTTAGGAATCCCCCTTTTCCAACTCCTTGGCCGAAGTTGAGTCTAGTAACCAAAAACTGTTTTACTAACTTGGCTGTGTGGCTTACGGGCCCACGTCGCCAACAGGGTGGTATTAGGATCTTTTATTCCTCATCTTTACTCTGGGACTCAGATCACTCTTCTATTCGGGTTTAATAAATTTACTAACGCTGACACTTAGGATCTCGCAAATCCCGTCCACCCGGAGAGCTGGATATGTTTGCTATTTCCCTATCATTGATCTGATTAGTCTGATAATCGTTTTCCTTTCCATTGTTTCATTTAACCTTTCTCTTCGAAATCTGTTACACTTCTCATCATCAAATGACAATCCTGAATTTCCTTTATTTTAGATGGATCGTTTGTTTCCACCACGTCCTACGACGCAGCTTGTGCTTCGTACTTGGGCTCGTGATGCCCCTAGTTTTCCAGCTGTCCTGATCGCCCTCCTGACCAGACTGGGTTACCGCTGGTACCCCGAGTACATGGTCTACGAGGTTTACCGCGAGTTCAACCAGGAGCAGTACTATGCTGATGTTCGTATCTATGATCAGCAGGATGACTCAGACACTGAGCTGTACCTTTTCCACGGCATTGGTGTGACGATTGAGATGGCAGTCCATGATGCCGCTTACTCTGCTGTAGCACGTCTCCGAAGAGAGCACAACGTTAGCTTGGATGCCTCTAAGTTCCGATACATCCCGTATGCCCATGCTGGAGATGCTACTGGATACTACACAGCTATCTGTGCCCCGTACGAGCCTCGTCGCTATGACCTGCAGGTTCTGATTCAGTGCACTCAGGCTCTGGATCGCACTGTTCGGGCTCTTGCCGTCGAGTTGTTTGCCACTCGAGCACGACTCTACGATGCTATGACGTAGTTGCTACCAGCTGTTCGTGCAGGGATACATCCGGAGCACATCCTTTACCCGCGCAGGACCGAGATGCCACCAGGGATCGATTGGCCTGCTGTGGGAGGTCACACACCTGCACGTGGACCTCTTCTTTCAGTTCGAGACCGGGTTCTGCATCAGAGTGCACATGGAGCGCAGGATCCTTCCGCGACGAACATTCGTCGTCCACACTTGCAGCTACCCCGTTTCAGTGGTTTTCTCCGACGTTGATGTAGCCTTTGCTATGTCTCGTTGTGTACTTCCTTACCGCGTGCCTGCGTGCCGCCTAGCATGTCTAGCTTTTGAATTTGTGCCATTATGCTGTCCGATTGTAACCGACTCTGTATGGATCTGTATGTCTTAAATGACTACTGTTAAGCATCTGTTACACTACTTAAATTCCATCGTGTTACATCATGCTTGTTGCTAAACACTCACAATAGCCTCTGCTAAACTACCCCTGCTGAATTTAGCAGGATGGGTGATAACAATCCACCACCACCGCCACCGCCTGAC
Organism: Thinopyrum elongatum; assembly: GCA_011799875.1. Taxonomy (NCBI): domain Eukaryota; kingdom Viridiplantae; phylum Streptophyta; class Magnoliopsida; order Poales; family Poaceae; genus Thinopyrum; species Thinopyrum elongatum. Next base: position 607,424,920 of record CM022299.1, on the reverse strand, counting down.
TATATGGCTGCTATGATGCAACAATTTGAACTCAACCATCAGTTCATGACTGGGATTATGGATCAGTTCCCTCGTCCCATTGCCAACCAGCAGCCAGCTTCAATCACGCTACCAGAGTTTGTGCGTCTCAACCCATCGGTATTCCGCAACCCAGTTAATCCGCTAGATGCCGATGACTGGCTGCGCGACATCTTCTATGAGATGGAGTCAACTGATGCTCCCCCTGTCAGCTATGCCACATTCGCGACATACTTCCTGAAGGGACCCGCAGCACAATGGTGGGCAACTCATAGACAGACCCTACCTCCTGGAACTGTTGTCACTTGGGTGGAATTCAAGGCTGCTTTTCGTGCCCGGTATATTCCGCAAGGAGCTATAGATCGGAAGAAGGCCGAGTTCCGCAGCCTCGTTCAAGGTAACAAGATAGTACAAGTCTATCTGCGAGAGTTCCTTGATTTGTCTCGCTATGCCGAAGAAGACATTCCCACTGATGCTCGTAGGAAGGAGAAGTTCTGTGAAGGGCTACACCATGACATTCAGCAAGCCCTACTCGTCCAAGACTTTCCTGACTTCGCCACCTTGGTGAACAAGGCTATTATGGTCGAGACTGGTCTGAAGAAGCACAAGGAAGCGACCAAACGCACTCGTGAAGCGGGCTCATCTTTGGGCTCGTCTTCTCAGAAGCGCCGCATATGGATTCCACAGAGCATGTATCGTTCCAGAGCTCCAGTGTAGAGACCTGCTTATGCTGCATCTCGTCTGCCTCCTCCACCACTGAGGCAGCCTCTTCGAGCCCCACCACCTCGAGCTCCTGCACCACGTCCAGACAGTGGACTCTACTTCAAGTGTGGCCAGCCAGGTCACCATGCTAGAGACTGTTCTCAGGGCCAGAACCAGCTAGCTCTTCCTCCTGCTGGCCGTGGAATTCCTCAGCAGTGTAACAACAATGCCAGACCTTCTTATGGTCGTGGGCAGGCCTATCATGTCAACATGAGTGAAGACCCAGACCAACTAGCTACTGTGATGGGTACACTTCCTGTTAACTCAGCACCAGCTTTTGTTTTATTTGATTCAGGAGCATTGCATTCTTTTATGTCTGAAGAATTCGCATTCATGCATGGCATTAAATATGATAAGTTGCACCATCCGTTAGCGGTAAATACTCCCGCGGGCCAGTGCCAAGCTTCCCTATTCAGCCCCGAAGTCACTATTGAGATAGAAGGGTTGAAGTTTCAGGCATTTCCCATATTCCTCAAGTCATCTAGCATTGACCTTATGTTGGGAATGGATTGGTTGAAGGCTCACTATGCCTCAATCAATTGTGCCACTAAAGTTGTACACCTCCTACATCCATCAAATGAGTTTGTGAATTACCGTGCTCATATCACTCAGAACGCCGAGGCTCAGATTTATGTCTTGAATGCGTTGAACGCCTCTCCGCTTGAGGGGATCGAAAACATTCCAGTTGTCTGTGAATTCCAGGATGTTTTTCCAGAAGAACTTCTAGGAATACCCCTTGCTAGAGCTGTCGAGTTTGTTATCGACTTGAAGCCTGGCACCACTCCTATTGCGAAGCGTCCTTACAAGATGCCTCCGCACCACCTTCTCGAGCTTAAGGAAGAAATTGTTAAGTCTCTTAAGAAGGGCTTCATCCGTCCCAGTTCCTCTACCTGGGGAGCACCGTCTCTCTTTGTCAAGAAGAAAGATGGTACGAATAGGTTGGTTCAAGATTACCGTCCTATCAACCAGGCAACCATTCAGAATAAATATCCGCTTCCTCGGATCAATGATTTATATGACCAACTTGCCCGATCATCGGTGTTCTCTAAACTCGACTTGAGGTTGGGTTATCACCAGATCCGTGTCCGTGAAGAGGATATTTCGAAGACCGCCTTTGTTACTCGGTATGATTCCTATGAGTACACCGTTATGTCGTTTGGTTTAACAAATGCTCCAGCTACGTTCTCCCGCCTGATGAATTATATATTCATGGATTACCTCGACAAGTTTGTCGTGGTATATCTGGATGATATTCTGGTATATTCGAAGAATAAAGAAGAACATGCTGAACATCTTCGTCTTGTTCTGGAGAGGCTTCGAGAACACAAGTTGTATGCCAAGTACTCCAAATGTGAATTCTGGCTTTCTGAAGTGACCTACCTTGGACATGTGATTTCCAAGGACGGTATCGCCGTTAACCCGGAGCATGTTTAGGATATTCTTAACTGGACTCCTCCGAAGAACGCCAAGCAAGTCAGAAGTTTTCTCTGTCTAGCAAGTTATTGTCGATGATTCGTCGAAAACTTTTCCCAGATTGCCAAGCCCCTAACTAACCTGCTCCACAAAGCCGTTAAGTTTGAGTGGACAGACAAATGTCAGGAGAGTTTCCAGACACTCAAGGACAAGCTTACTTCTACTCCAGTGCTTGCTCCTCCGGATTCTAGCAAAGAATTTGTAATTTATTGTGACGCTTCTCATCAGGGATTAGGCTGTGTCCTAATGCAAGAGCGAAAGGTAATTGCATATGCCTCACGACAATTGCATCCACATGAAGAAAACTATCCAGTGCATGATCTCGAACTCGCTGCTGTGATCTATGCTTTGAAATAGTGGCGATATTACCTTCTTGGCAACCGGTGTGAGATCTATACCAATCATCAGAGTCTGAAGTATTTGTTCACTCAACCGGATCTTAATCTCCGTCAACAGCGATGGTTGGAAACAATCACGGACTATGACTGTGGTATTTCTTATACCCCTAGCAAGGCTAATGTGATGGCTGATGCCTTGAGCCGCAAGTCCTATTGCAACAACCTCATGGTTAAGCAAGCTCAACCACATCTTTATGAAGAACTGCGCAAGTTGAACCTCTGTATCGTTCTGCAGGGTTCTCTTAATAACCTTGTGGTACAGCCAAATCTTGAGAAAGCTGTAAATATTGCGTAATCCAAAGATGCCGAAGTAGATCTAATGAAGAAAGAGCTTCACCTCGAGAAGTACAGGGATTTATCAATTGCTGAAGACGAAACCTTATATTTCAGAGACCGCATTGTGGTACCTCGCTTCGAACTTATGACTGACAAAGTCATGAAGGAGGCACATGATACACCACTGTCTATCCATCCGGGTAGCACCAAAATGTATCATGATCTCCGACAAAGGTACTGGTGGTCCAGAATGAAGCAGGACATTGCTCGATACGTTGCTGAATGTGATGTTTGCCGTCGCGTGAAAGCAGAACATCAGAAGCCTGCTGGAATTCTTCAACCACTTTCCTATTCCTTTGTGGAAATGGGATAAGGTTCAAATGGATTTCATTACTGGTCTTCCCAAGTCTCAGAAGGGTCACAATGCTATTCTTGTCGTCGTCGACCAACTTTCCAAAGTTGCACATTTTCTGCCTGTCAAGGAGACTATCACTGCTAGCCAGTTAGCAGAGCTGTATATCTCCAGAATTGTTTCACTACACGGTATTCCGAAGGGGATCAGTTCGGACCATGGCGGTCTTTTCACATCCAAGTTCTGGGAAAGTTTCCAAGAAGCTATGGGAACTCATATTACCTGGAGTTCAGCTTATCATCCCCAATCCCAAGGCCAAGTCGAGCGAGTTAATCAAGTGCTTGAAGATATGCTTCGGGCTTGTGTTATATCGTTCGGTAAGAAGTGGGAAGAATCTCTTCCGTTTGCCGAATTCTCTTATAACAACAGCTATCAAGCCAGCTTGAAAATGGCCCCTTTTGAAGTGCTTTACAGACGTAAGTGTCGAACCCCTCTGAATTGGTCAGAAACTGGGGACGACCACTTGTTGGACCGGGCATTATTCAACATGCCAAAGAACAAGTCCGCATTGCCCGAGAAAATCTCAAGGCGGCTTAGGACCGCCAGAAGAGCTACTATGATCGCAAACGATGGGGTTTGATCTATCAACTCGGTGATCAAGCTTATTTGCGTGTCACTCCTATGACGGGCACTCGTCGTTTCGGAATCAAGGGCAAGCTAGCTCCACGCTACATCATCCCCTTTCGCATCATTGCCAGACGTGGACAGGTGGCATATAAATTGGAGTTGCCACCGCAATTCTCTCATATCCATGACGTCTTCCATGTGTCGCAACTTCGTAAATGCTTCAAGGAATCTCCGCACCGCGCAGTGGATCACGAGATGCTCGAATTGCAAGATGATCTTACTTAGAAGGAGCACCCGATCCGCATTCTCAATGAAGCTGAACGTCGCACTCGTCAGAAGACGACCAAGTTCCTGAAAGTGCAGTGGTCGAATCACACTAAAGATGAAGCCACTTGGGAATGCGAGGATCATCTTTGGGAAGAATATCCCGACCTCTTTCCTTCCACCTCCTAAATTCTCGGGACGAGAATTTCTTTTAGAGGAGGAGAATTTGTAACACCCCCTTGTAATAAGCACTGTGACACTCTGGTAAGTATGCCAAGTCATCTTCATTTGCAGTGCCTAGTCATAGTGGTTAATCAAAACAATTCAAATGCTTCCCTAAAAATCAACTCAATTCAAATTTACAGAATAAAAGTTGACCAAATCAGAAACTAAAATGTTCATAACATTTCAAATAATCTAGAAGCAACTGTAAAAATATAATCAACATTAGCTGAATTCCTAAGATGACCCTAACCTCCAAAAACAGCACCCAAATCAGTTATTTAACTCCAATTCTATTTAAATAAAATTCAAAGGAATTCAATTTACTCCCAAACTTTTTGAGGCAGTGTCAGACATTGCCTAGTATTTGATTTGGCAAGTCCCATGTTTTACAAAATACAATTGCTAGCTAAAAGAAAATACAACAGGAAAGAACAAAAGAAAACTGAAAACAGAAATAAAATAAAAATGAAAAAGGGCCTAGCTGGCTGGGCTTAAGTGCATAGTGCACTCAGCCCAGACCAGCCGGCCCATCTCTCTCCTCCCGCTCTCCCTCCTTTGTCGTGTCGCCGTCCCCGTGGCTGGGCGCGAGCGCACCGGCGAGCTGCCGACAAGGTGACGCCCGCCGACGCCGCGAGTGGATAAGGCCAGCCCGTTCCTCCCTCCTGGCCTCCTCCTTGTCATTCTCCCCCTCTCCCTAGCTCGCTCCTCGCCTCTTCCCCTCAGATCCACCGACGCCCGAGCGCCAACATCGCCGCGCCTCACCACCGCTGTGGCCAGCGGCCTCTCTGCATCACCTGCTCATGTCCGGGAGGATCACCGTGGACTGCTGCGCCTTCTGGAGCCACTGGAGGGAGCCGAGAAGCTCTGCATTGCCCGCACACATCGTCTTCTTCCTCGGGACGCCGGCGATCCCCTTCTTCCCCGATGAGCTTCTGCTGCTCCTAACCTTTCATGGGCCTACTTGCGTGCCGCACGGTGAGCTTCTCCGTCTTCTACTCCCCTTCGTTAGCATCCTCACGCGCCGTAGCCAGCTAGTAGTCGAAGCTGTCAGCTCATCGCCGCTGATCGCTTCGCCGCTGTGGCCATGGCCCCCGTCGTGCTCGCCTGAGCAAGGTATCGAGCTCCTGGTGCTCCTAGGAGCCCAACGAGCTGGCGCACGAGCCTCCGCGTTCCCTCTAGCGTCGATTACGTCGAGGTCCCGAACGCGCTGCCGCCAAAGCTCGTCGCCGGCCACTTTTTCGGCGACCATTTGGTCCGGCACCACCACCAATCGACGCGGAACGCTTCTGCCGTTCGAACGCATGTCGCCGCATGTGTTTTGGCGCTCCGTAGCGCGTTTCCGACGCTGGCCTGCACCCTCCGCCGCGTCTGGAGGTCACCGGCGTCTAGCCGCCGGCCGCGCTGAGCTGGCACACCTGGGGCCACCCCCTGGGTCGCTGCCAGTGGGGCCCCTAGCCCCAGTTGACTAGTTGACCTGGTCAACTGAGCTGACTGGGCGGCCCCAGTCACTGACATGCGGGCCCCACCACATAATTTAATTAATTAAAACATTTTTATAATTAAAACTAATTAGTTGAACTAATAAGCCACTGACATGTGGGGCCCAGCTGATAATTAACCCTGTTTAGTTAAAATAAATCCCTGTTCACCTCTCTGAGTATGACATGTGGGGCCCACTGGTCAGTTTGACCAGTCACCGTCTCTGTTGACTGCTGACGTCATCCCCACGCAATGCTCACGTCATAATTCCTTTTCTGTTAATAAAAATAATTTCGGGAAACTGTCTAAATCTTTATAAATTCATAACTAATAAACCGTAGCTCAGATCGCAAAACTTTCTACATGAATGTTGCTCAGAACGACAAGACGAATCTGATTGTGTCGTCTGTTTCCATGCCGGAACCTCGTACGTAGGAGAACCCGTAACTTTTCGTCCGTTTCCGGTAGATGAATAGTGCATATTCACCGGATAATAAATCCAACTTAAATCCTAAAATAACTAAAATGACTTAGACATACTTTAGGCAACCCTGCACTACATCCTAGGCATAGCATGTTCTGTGTTCCATTATTGCTGTGTATTTATTTGTTTCCTCCCCCTCTTTTCTCTCGTTAGACACCGACACCGATGTAGGCCCGGAGGCAGACGCAGCTCTGGAGGTCGACTATGCCCCTGACGATCAGACCCTTGCCGCAGAGCTTCCAGGCAAGCACCCCCCTTTTGAGCATATCGATATCGCCTATTCTCTTCTCTCTTATGCTTGCATTAGAAGTTACCGCTGCTGCTGTTATCCTATTTCAGCTGCATAGCCTGTTTATTGTAACCTGCTATTGTTACCTACCTGCTTATCCCAAACTGTTTAGTATAAGTTGGGTAGAGACCCATCAGAGACCCCACTAATCCCGACTGCCCCGCTGGATTAACAGAAGACCTGATCAACGGGATCGAAGACCAGGCCCCGGCACCGCACATCACTTTCCCCTTCGTTGCTCGACACTACTGGGTTACTATCGAGTGCCGAGGGTGATACCTCGTCAGCACTTCTGATGATAACCTTGTAGGATAGTTAATCGGTCGTGGTCAGTCAGGGTGATTCCTCCTACACCACCACCGATAACGACACCGTCGTGCAACTCCTCCAGAGTGGACCTCAAGGGTGATTCCTCCTTCGTTCACCTTAATGATAACATCAGGTGGAATTCCATCGAGGGTGATTCCTCAGGGTTCCCCTTGGTGTTAGACACACAGTTACTTTGGTTACTATGACTTTACACTGAACCATGTTACTAAAGACGGGTCAGCCCTGAGGGGTACCCGCGCGAGCTTAATTGCGAAGTGATGTGGAGACGGGTTGACCTGGAAGGTGCCCAAGAGATGAATACGAGGCGTGGCCGGGCATTCTTAGCCCTTGCTGCAAGTCCTCGAGACGGGGCGACGGGGTCATATCTTTCATGAGTCTCTGCTTGTTACCGCACTACCAACACACTAACGGTTTGGATATTTGATCCGAGGGGCCTCTGGCCTGATAACACTAACCATCACGTGGGCATAGTATGGGCGGTCTGCGTCGTATACTTCAGCCGAAGGTTAATAAACGTCAGCGACTGAGCGGCGCGCGCTGGGTTGGACTGGTAACGCCCTGCACTTTTATAAGGGGGGCTAGGTCTGCTCACCGGCCGTGTTCGCAACCTGCAGGAGTTCCCGGGGCGATGGCCCAAGACCCCTGGGGGCATAGGGTGAGTCCGGCGTGCTGACCTCTCTGTTAAGTTTTCTGTCGGGTTGCGGCGTATCGTTTGGCCGAGGCCGGGCATGACCCAGAAAAGTGTGTCCCACCGGAGTTAATCAAGCGTGGTGGGTAAGTTGGTGCACCCCTGCAGGGAAGAACTAATCTATCGTTAGCCTGTCCTATGGTAACGGACACTCAGAGTTGTATCCCGATCGGTACAACTAGAACTGGTGACTTGAGATGATAACTGAATAGTATGGCTCTGGGATTGCTTTCTCGCAGGGAGTCGAGGAAGGATCTCTGGGCGAGGTTGATGACACTACTATTACTTTACATTATGTTATTCCGCACTCTTCTAATGCTGCAAGTCTGATGAAGATGCAGAAGATGCTAGTCTTCAATAGGACTAGGCTTTCCCCTCTATTCTGGCATTTCTGCAGCCCAGTCCACATATACAGCCTCCTTTGAAAATGTTGCCTATGTAGTGTAGATCCTTGCTTGCTGAGTACTTCGGATGAGTACTCACGTTTCCTTTGCTTTCTTTTTCTCCCCATATCCATTTGTCGCAACCAGATGACGGAGCCCCTGAGTCTGCTGCCCCCTCCGACAGCTACTACTACTTCTACCCTCCCGGCGAGTACTACTACGAGGAGCCGACCGACGAGCAGGAGTAGGTTCGGAAGGTCCTAGGCAGGTGGCCTACGCCTTTCGATCGTAGTGTTTTATTTTGCCCCGCCTTTCTAAAGGCCTATCTGCAACTCTGTTATATCTGTACCCAGATATCTGATGCTTCCGCTGACACTTGTATGCCATCGAGCTTTGTATTCGAGCCCTCGAGGCCCTGGCTTGTAATATAAAGCTTGTATGACTTTATTTATGTTTTAGAGTTGTGTTGTGATATCTTCAAGTGAGTCCTTAGGCTTAATCGTGTGCATTTGCGTGTATGATTAGTGCACGATTAAGCCAGGGTCGTCACACTCCTGCCCTCCGGGAGCCATGGACCAGAGGGGAAACTCTCCCCCCATCTAGGGGGGAGGCCAAGGAAGAAGAAGAAGGAAGGGGGCTCCCCCCCTCTCTTCTGTTGGCGCCGGAGTGCCCCCGGGGCAACCATCGTGATGGCGATCTACACAAAAAACTTGGCTGCCATCAACACCAACTCTCTTCCCCTCTATGCAGCGGTGTAACACCTCATCTCCCTGCTGTAATTTCTAGTTAAACATGGTGCTTAATGCTTCATATTATTATACAATGATGTGTTGCGATCGTATGATGTTTGAGTAGATTCATTTTGTCCTATGGGTTGATTGATGAGTGTGATTGGTTTTAGTTGTATATTTTATTTTGGTGTTGTCCTATGCTGCCCTCTGTGTCACGCAAGCGTGTGGGATTACCGCTGTAGGGTGTTGCAATATGTTCATAATTCGCTTATAGTGGGTGGCGAGAGTGAAAAAAGCTTATATCCGAGTAAGGGGTTGTTGCGTATGGTAGTAAAGAGGACGTGTTACATAATGCTATGGTTGGGTTTTACCTTACTGATCTTTAGTTGTTGCGGATGCTTACTAGAGTTCCAATCGTAAGTGCATATGATCCAAGTACGGAAAGTATGTTAGCTCATGCCTATCCCTCATATAAAATTGCGATAATGATTACCGGTCTAGTGATCGATTGCCTAGGGACAAATCCTTCTCTTGTGTTACAAAAATAATTCTACTAAACAACTAACTATTTATTATCTCGCAAAGTACTCCTTGCTTTATTTCTTGCAAAGTAGTTCTAGTTCTACTCCTACAAAATAGTTTCATACGTGTTCTAGGTAAAGCAAATGTTGAGTGTGCATAGAGTTGTATCGGTGGTCGATAGAACTTGAAGAGAATATTAATTCTGCCTATAGCTCCTCGTTGGGTTCGACACTCTTATTTATCGAAAAAGATACAATTGATCCCCTACATTTGTGGGTTATCAATACCTTTTTCTAGCGCCTTGTCTCAGCGGCAGTCTGTGACACCACCGTGTAACTGCCAGTTGGCCTAGCCAAGTGTAGGCGTGTGTGTGTGGTCCACCTGTAAGCGTGTAAGCGGCCAAGGGCTGTGTGAGTGAGGTGGGTACTTAAGCCCTCGAGGGCGGGTTTAACAGACATGCTGTTGAAAATGCATCTGAATTCCGCATCTCTCTCTCTCTGTCAGCTCATCCCCTTCCTCAAGTCTTCCTCACCTACTCTCTCCGATCCCCATTCGCCTACTCTGGTCGCCTTCGATCCAGATCGGGGTGTGACAATTGGTATTCAGAGCCATCGAATCATGCCCCCAATATTTTTTCCGCTGCTCCGCAACACTCTTGGCCTTGATCTATAACATCCACCGCCGCGGGTGCGATCTGCTCCGACCAGTCGCCAAAAATCCCCGGCGGGGTTTGGTCGGTTCGAAGATGAGCAATGGCGCCGCCCAGGCCCTCCATCCAGACGTGTCAGTTGCTGTTCGCCATGGACGACAACACCAGCAGTCTCAAGTCCCTCATGGAGACCATCCTCTCCTGCCTCGACGAGCAGAAGCTCGACAACGACAAGCGGCTCGAAGCCCAGGTCACCTTCAACGTGCAGGTCTCGCAAGATCTGCGTGCCCTCTCCAAGCAGGTGGATCTCACCAAAGCCGACGTCGACGAGACGCGCAAGGTGCTCAAGCGGTCGCCTTCACTGCGCGGATTGGGATCTGCCACCGTCATCAACCCCTCATCAGCACCACCACCGCTGCTGCCACCTCTCCGCCCAGCCCCCGTGCACCAGCAATAGCCACAAGGACCACCACCTTCACCGCGCCTCGCAGATCAGCGACCACCTCTGCTTCAAGCGCCACACCAGCAGCCGGTCGAGATGCATCACCACCAACATCACGACAACTACATCAAGCCACTGAAGCACGACTTCCCATGTTTCGACGGCAGCGCCCCCTACATCTGGCTAGATCGTTGTCGTGCCTACTTTGACCTCTACCGCATGCCGCCGTCCAGCTGGGTGACCACGGCGACGTTGTATATCGAGGGACAGGCCGCACAATAGTTGCAAGCATTTCGACAAACACATGGCGGTCAGGCTTGGGACACCTTCTGTGCTGCAATAATCGAGGAATTCGGCATCGCCGAGGTCGAGCTCGAGATGCACAAACTGCTCCAACTCCGACAGAGCAGCACTGTGAGTGAATATCGTCAGGCGTTCGACACCCACATGTACCACCTGCTCGCGCTCGACCCCTCGCTCTCCACCAAGTTCTTCATCACAGAGTTCCTCTTGGGGCTCAAGGACGAGCTGCGCGCGGCTGTTAGCCTCCAGGCACCTACAAGCATCACGTGGGCGTCGATCCTCGCGAGGATCCAGGAGGAAGAATTAAACACGCCATGGGCGTGCCCACGTCCTCCACCGCAAGGCCGACCACCTCCAGCTCCTCCAGCACGTCCCTGTGCAGAGCCAAGACAACAGCCCAACGACTCCGCTCGCGAGGGCCAACTCAAGGAATTTCGCCGTGCCAATGGACTCTGCTTCAAGTGCGGCGACCGGTACAACCGCGAGCACAGTTGCAATCAGCAAGCGCAGCTACTCATGATCCAAGTGGGCGCCTACAGGGAGGTGCTCACAGACAACACTGTGCACGCGCTTGACCTGCTCGTAGCCCCTGACCCAGCAGTTCCGCCGCCGGAGTGCTGCACCATCTCCGCGCACGGGTTGGATGGCTCCGAGGCGCCCAGCACCATCCGCCTCCGAGCACTGGTTGGCAACCAGGTCATGCTGCTGTTGCTTGACTCCGGCAACACCCACAATTTCGTTAACAAGTCCTTCGTGGAACATGTCGGCGCAACCACGTAGGCGATCGCCGCACTGGACGTGCGTGTGGCCAATGAGGATCATCTCACCTATTCGCGTCAAGTTCCCGAGCTCAAGTGGTGGATGCAAGGACACACATTCTCGACGCCCATGTACGAGCTTGACACCGGAGTGTACGATGGCATCCTCGGCATGGATTGGCTAGCCAAGCACAGCCCCATGACGTGCCACTGGCAAGAGAAGTTCATTTCCTTCCTCCACGACGGTGAAATTGAAAGTGCGTTATATCGACTAGAGGTGGGGGTGAATAGGCGATTTTTACAAATTCGTCACTGAGGAATTTCAAGGTGAGGAAATTCCTAAGTCACGAACTACTTAGCAGTGGAATCATTACTCAGATGCAAACATAACATGGCATAAGAACAGTCATCATGATGAAATGAAATAGGCACAGAGTACAGGTAGCGTGAAACACAGGATAAGCAGGCTGGAGACTATGTGACTGAAGAAATAGGATTGAGGAAATTGAGAAAGTCTTCGGTCAAAGTCTTCACACAGTAACGATCAAGTAAATCAACACATGAATGAGGAAATGAAAGGGTTGAGGAAATAGAACCTGTAGTTCGGTGAAGACAATGATTTGGTAGACCAGTTCCAACTGCTGTGACAGTTGTACGTCTGGTTGGAGCGGCTAGGTATTTAAACCTGAGGACACACAGTCCCGAACACATAGTCCTCACCGTATTCTCCTTGAGCTAAGGTCACACAGACCTCGCCCAATCACTCGTGGTAAGTCTTCAGGTGACTTCCAAATCTTCACAGACTCGGTCACTCGGCGATCCACAATTTCCTCTTGGATGCTCTAGACCATGACGCCTAACCGTCTGGAGGATGCACAGTCCTCAAAGGTAATAAGCGTCGGTTCCACACAGGAACAATTTCTTCAGTGATGCTCAATCACTTTGGGTTTGTAGGTGTTTGGGTTTTTGGGTTTTTCCTCACTTGATGATTTTCGCTCAAAGTCCTCGGAGGATGGGATGCTCTAAATGACAAGTGTCAATCTATCTCTCAGAGCAGCCAACCAGCTAGTGGTTGAAGGGGGTGGCTATTTATAGCCTAGGGAGCAGCCCGACAGGATAAGACATAAATGCCCGTCAATGATATGACTGTTAGGTGGGAAGGATATTTGGACAGCTCGTGCGTAGCACAGCAACGGTCGGAAATTTGTGTATCAAATTCCTCAAGGCTATCATGTTCCTCACTTGTAGGCAATCCGCACTGGCAAATTCCTAACTCCTCAGACAGAACAAATTCCTCAGAGAACAGAAGAACTTCGTCTCTGTCACTGAAGAAATTAACTGAACTGTATGAGATTTCCAATGGCTTCACTCGAAAGGATTGGGTAGGTGTAGGATTTGAGTTGAGCATCACTTGGAAACTTTTCCTTAGTTTTACCTCGACCCCCTTTAACAGTACGGTGTTTCCTATGAATCAAAAAGAACAAAATGAAACTACGAAAGCAAAAGTCTTCACGCTTCATAATCCTCGCATGAATATCTAGTCTTCAAGGTCACACCAATTTCTTCACTTTCAAAGTCTTCAAGAAAACCAAAGTCTTCAAGAAAACCAAAGTCTTCAGTTGAAGACATTAATTTTTAGGGGTCGACTTTCATCATAAATATCAAACTCCTCATAGACTTATAGACCTATGTACACTCACAAACGCATTAGTCCCTTAACCTATAAGTCTTCAATACACCAAAATCACTAAGGGGCACTAGATGCACTTACAGAAATGGTTACCCTGCAAGGTGTTCGGACCAAGATGACGACCACCCTCGCCGTGGTGCAGCCGGTCAAGTTGTGCAAGCTCATCGCCGGTAACGACATCTGGGCTATGGCCATGGTGGAGATGTAGCGTTCCGCACACAAGTCATGCAAGCCGTCCCAAACGCCGTTCAGTGACCTATTGGAGGAGTTCGCTGACGTCTTCGCCACATCGACAGTATGACCACGCGGTCACACTAGAGGACGGGGCTCAGCCCACAAACACATGCCCGTACCGCTATTCACCCCTCCAGAAGGATGAAATCGAGAGGCAAGTGGAGGAAATGCTCGACGTTGGCGTGATCACCCATTCGGTCAGCCCGTACGCCATGCCCGTGTTGCTGGTGAAGAAAAAGGACGGCACCTGGCGGTTCTGTGTGGATTACAGATGCCTCAACGATGTAACGGTGAAGAACAAGTTTCCCTTGCCGGTCGTCGATGAGCTCCTTGATGAGCTAGCCGGCACGGCATACTTCTCCAAGCTCGATCTACGCACAGGCTACCATTAGATTCACATGCGCGAGGAGGACTAACACAAGATGACGTTCAAGTCCCATCACGGCCATTTTCAGCTCCGGGTCATGCCATTCGGGCTAACAAACGCTCCCGCAACCTTCCAGTGCTTGATGAATGCCAAATATACGTGTAAGTTTGTCATCATATTCCTTGACGACATTCTCGTTTTCAGTGAGACCATGGAAGAGCACAGAGAGCACCTACGCCTCGTCTTAAACCTGCTCCGCGAGCACCAGCTCTATGCCACAACATGTCAAAGTGCTCGTTCACGCAAGATCACATCGACTACTTGGGCCACGTCATCTCCAAGCAGGGCGTCGCGACTCACTCAGAGAAGACAGACGCCATGGCGCAGTGTCCCACGCCGACCAACGCCGTCGAGCTGCGCGGTTTCCTGGGGCTCACCGGCTACTACCTCAAATTCGTGCCTCATTACGGGATCATCGCCAAGCCACTCACAGAACAACTCACCAAGAAAGGCTTCACGTGGCCCGAGTCAGCGTAGCTCGTGTTTGACATGCTTAAGAAGGCGATGGTGACCATGCCCGTGCTTGCCCTCCCCGACTTCGACAAGCCTTTCTCCATCGAGACGGACGCTTGCGACATGGGCATCGGCATGGCGCTCGTTCAAGAAGGTCACCCCATTGCCTACTACAGCAAGGCGCTGGGAGTGAAGAAACAGAAACTGTCTACCTATGAGAAAGTGTTCCTGGCCATGATGATGGCGGTGGACAAATGGCGCTCCTACCTCCAGCGTGGGTCGTTCACTATCGTCACTGACCACAAGAGTCTGTGCACGCTCGGCGAACAGCAGTTGGTGACCGATGTCCAGCGCCGGGCCATGTCAAAACTCGTCAGCCTGCAGTTCAAGTTCCAGTACAAACACGACATCAACAACGGCGCCGCCGACGCGCTCTCCCGCGTGGGCAGCCATTTCAACGCCAGCGCGTTGTCACTCTGCCAACCCGCATGGACTCAGGAGGTGGCCAACTCATATGCAACGGACCCTGATGCCCAGGAACGGCTACAGCAGCTCGCTCTGCACAACCCAGATGATGATGAGTACAAGCTGTACCGCGTGGTCATCCGTCGCCACGGGCGGCTGTGGATTGGCGCCAACACGGCGCTTCGCACCAAGTTGATCAGCGCCATGCACGGCAGCGCCATTGGTGGCCACTCCGGCGAGACGGCTGTCATGGGAACGGATCTGACAGTAGAAATGGGGGGTACGTACGAGAGGGCAGAGTCTAGCTACGACGTGGTTGTACACTCG
Source organism: Thinopyrum elongatum (assembly GCA_011799875.1). NCBI lineage: Eukaryota > Viridiplantae > Streptophyta > Magnoliopsida > Poales > Poaceae > Thinopyrum > Thinopyrum elongatum. The sequence continues at coordinate 607,409,871 of CM022299.1, read as the reverse complement.
GATTTACGAGTTCAGGCCCCTCTCAGAGGAGGTAACAACCCTACGTCTCGGTGCCTCGGAGGCTTTGTTGATTGGAGTGTAGAGTTACAGGGGGTGCGAACCCTTGTGCCTGAGGGGAGGAGTGGCTTATATAGAGCACGCCGACCCCTCATCATCCTCAGTTACACAAGGGTTCAATGTTTGAATAAAGTTATGAACGTTACTAGTAACGCCTATGTTTAATGATCTTTATAGCGACGGAGTAGACATCCGACCGTTGCCATCCTGGGGTGACTCTAGGTCTCCTGTCTTTCGAGTGAATTCTTATACTCCGAGTGAGTAATTACGATCGTGTGGAATTGGGGTATCCGAGTGGATTATCTGTCGAGTGAGATGCACTCCGTGGTGATTTTAGTCGGTATCTTCTTTCTAACTCTGTAAGTCTTGGCCTCTTGTGTGATGACCTTGGGTAGGGTGTATAGGTCAGGCCTAGGACCCTACCCCAGGTATGTATCCTCGTCATTAGCCCCCGAATGGATCGAGGACCGAGTGAGGAAGGATTGAAGTTGATTTCGACCCGACTCAATGTCTCGAAGACACTTTTTAGGGGTCTGAAAGTATACGGGTTGTCTAATCCTCTATCAGTCGCCTTGATCGATTCTGGCTTCTTGAATATCCGAGTGGAATCAAACAGCATGGTACCAAGCAGATTGGATTTGGATATCTCTGACGCGACCGATTGATTCGCTTTATCCGGAATCAGCGGAATTCAAAATTTGGAGAAGCGCGCGGGCCGGCCGCAGCGCGGTAAGTGGAGCAAGTGGGGAGGGACTCCTCGATCTTCGCTCTGCCTTTTTCGCCATGTATCGAGCTGGCGCCGGTTGCGGGATGTGCTGAGATTGCACGGGCCCACCAGTCAGTAACTCGGACGCACGGGTATAAAAGTCGGCACGGCCGAGGTATGTAACAGTGTCCTCCACTTTTCCCCTTTCTTCCCGTCTCTCTGCCTCTACCACCTCCGTGCAGCACCACTCGGCTCGTCCTGTCGACCACCGTGGGGATGATGAAGGACAAGACCAAGGCGCTGGAGCGCGCCAAGAAGGGGGCCAAGAGCAAAAAGGGGTCGAGCTCGCGGTCCGCCCTGCCCCCGGGTTGGATCCAGGGGGATTGGATCCCCTCGTCGGTCACGGAGGAAGATTTGGAGGGGCACATCGCCGACGGCCTGCTGGCGCCCGAATCTTGGAGGTTGCCAGGAGGGGAGTTCGAGCCCGCGCCGCGCGACGGCGAGCGGGTTCTTCTTACGACCCATTTGGAACGAGGTTTTTCTCTGCCACCACATCCATTCTTCTGAGGTTTCTTGAATTTCTTTGGTGCGAAAATCCACGAGTTCCCTCCAAACACCATATCATACCTTGCTGCGTATGTCTCAATGTGCGAAAACTTCCTCAGGTATCATCCCCATTGGGGCCTGTTCAAACACATTTTCACCTGTCGATCCCAGTCGGTCAAGAAAGCAAATCCGACTGACGCTAAAACCCACGTGATCCAGATGTGTGGGGGTTTAGGTGTCCAAATGAGGGGTAGGAGCACTTTCCCTACCATGACTTTTCCTGAGTCAGTTAGGGGGTGACAGTCGACCTTGTTCTAGTACAAAGACATTCCAACCCCCGATGCGTCGACTGGTCTTCCCCCTTTCTCTCTGGAGAGACTCCACGCCCCTCGTTCGTTGATTGTAGATGAGGAGGAGAAGGGCGAGGTCGGGATTTTGGTCAAAGCAGTCGTTGAGCTGATCTAAGGTGGAGTGACAGGCTTGGATCTGTTGGAGGCGTTTCTCAGTCGACGGATCCAACCTTTGCAAGTGCACGATCATCCCATGTGGTTGTACTCGGGTGCAGACGACACTGCACGGACCCATCCAGAAGAAGTCAGCGAGGAGGTTGTGGCCCAGTGGCTTAGGAGCATCATCGGAGCCCGAGACAATCCCCGCGGAGCCAAACAGATTTTGCCTTTTGATGCTGAACATCCACCGGGAGAGGTGAGACATATCTTGTCGAATGAATTTTCTCTGTTTTTGATATGCTGCTGTATTGGAATCTGACTAACCTTTGTAATCTGTGTCTTGCAGGCATTTACGAAGATGTACTCGCCTGTGCTAAACGGGGAACAATTCATCGGAGGAGCGGACAGCGAGGGCGGGAGCGCTGACATTGAATGTGCCGACGATAGTGAAGACGAAAGCGATGACTCTGATGATAGTGAAGAGGTTGACTCGCCACCCGATACTTCCATCTTGCATCATGCTTTTATATTGATATTTATTGCATTATGGGCTGTTATTACACATTCTAGCACAATACTTATGCCTTTTCTCTCTTATTTTACAAGGTTTATATGAAGAGGGAGAATGCCGGCAGCTGAAATTCTGGGCTGGAAAAGGAGCAAATCTGAGACACCTAATCTACACAACTCCAAAAGTCCTGAAACTTCATGGAGAATTATTTTGGAATATATAAAAAATATTGGGCGAGGAAAGCACCTGAGGGGACCCACCAGGCAGCCACAAGGGTGGGGGGCGCGCCGTACCCCCCTGGGCGCGCCTCCCTGCCTTATGGGCCACCTGGCAGGCCCCAGATGCCCATCTTCTGCTATATGATTTGTTTTGACCTGGAAAAAATCAAAAGGAATCTTTTGGGATGAAGCGCCACCGTTTCGAGGCGGAACCCGAGCAGAACCAATCTTGGGCTACGGCGGAGCTGTTCCGCCGGAGAAACTTCCCTCCGGGAGGGGGAAATCGAAGCCAACGTCATCACCAACGATCCTCTCATCGAGAGGGGATCAATCTCCATCAAAATCTTCACCAGCACCATCTCCTCTCAAACCCTAGTTCATCTCTTGTATCCGATCTTTGTCTCAAAACCTCAGATTGGTACCTGTGGGTTGCTAGTAGTGTTGATTACTCCTTGTAGTTGATGCTAGTTGGTTTATTCGGTGGAAGATCATATGTTCAGATCCTTAATGCTATTCAATACCCCTCTGATTATGAACATGAATATGCTTTGTGAGTAGTTACGTTTGTTCCTGAGGACATGGGAGAAGTCTTGTTATAAGTAATCATGTGAATTTGGTATTCGTTCGATATTTTGATGAGATGTATGTTGTCTTTCCTCTAGTGGTGTTATGTGAACGTCGACTACATGACACTTCACTATGATTTGGGCCTAGGGGAAGGCATTGGGAAGTAATAAGTAGATGATGGGTTGCTAGAGTGACAGAAGCTTAAACCCTAGTTTATGCGTTGCTTAGTAAGGGGTTGATTTGGATCCATATGTTTCATGCTATGGTTAGATTTATCTTAATTCTTCTTTCGTAGTTGCGGATGCTTGCGAGAGGGGTTAATCATAAGTGGGAGGCTTGTCCAAGTAAGGGCAACACCCAAGCACCGGTCCACCCACATATTAAATTATCAAAGTAACGAACGTGAATCATATGAACATGATGAAAACTAGCTTGACAGTAATTCCCATGTGTCCTCGGGAGCGCTTTGCTTTATATAAGAGTTTGTCCAGGCTTGTCCTTTCCTACAAAAAGGATTGAGCCACCTTGCTGCACCTTAGTTACTTTTGTTACTTGTTACCCATTACGAATTATCTTATCACACAACTATCTGTTACCGATAATTTTAGTGCTTGCAGAGAATACCTTGCTGAAAACCGCTTGTCATTTCCTTCTGCTACTCATTGGGTTCGACACTCTTACTTATCGAAAGGACTACGATAGATCCCCTAAACTTGTGGGTCATCAAGACTCTTTTCTGGCGCCGTTGCCGAGGAGTGAAGTGCCTTTGGTAAGTGGAATTTGGTAAGTGTGCTGAAATTTATTGTCACTTGTCACTGTGGAAAATAATCCTTTGAGGGGCTTGTTCGGGGTATCTTCACCTCGACCAGAAGAGCAAAGAGTTGCTCCTCAACCTACTGCACCTACTGAAAATATTTATTATGAAATTCCTTCGGGTATGATAGAGAAACTTCTAGCTAATCCTTATGCAGGAGATGGAACATTACATCCCGATATGCACCTAATCTATGTGGATGAAGTTTGTGGATTATTTAAGTTTGCAGGTTTGCTCGAGGATGATGTCAAGAAGAAGGTCTTCCCTTTATCTTTGAAGGGAAAGGCATTGACATGGTATAGGCTATGTGATGATATTGGATCATGGAACTACAACCGATTGAAATTGGAATTTCATCAAAAGTTTTATCCTATGCATCTGGTTCATCGTGATCGGAATTATATTTATAATTTTTGGCCTCGTGAAGGAGAAAGTATCGCTCAAGCTTGGGGGAGGCTTAAGTTAATGTTATATTCATGCCCCAATCATGAGCTCTCAAGGGAAATTATTATTCAAAATGTTTATGCTCGGCTTTCTCGTAATGATCAATCCATGCTCGATACTTCTTGTACTGGTTCTTTTATGAAGAAGACTATTGAATTCAAATGGGATTTATTGGAAAGAATTAAACACAACTCTGAAGATTGGGAACTCAACGAAGGTAATGAGTCAGGTATAAACCTTAAGTTTGATTGTGTTAAATCTTTTATGGATACCGATGCTTTTCGTGATTTTAGCACTAAATATGGACTTGACTCTGAGATAGTAGCTTCCTTTTGTGAATCATTTGCTACTCATGTTGATCTCCCTAAGGAGAAGTGGTTTAAATATCATCCTCCCATTGAAGTAAAAGTAGTAGAACCTATTAAAGTTGAAGAAGAAACTATTACTTATAATGTTGATCCTATTGTTCCTATTGCTTATATTGAGAAACCACCTTTTCCTGTTAGAATAAAGGATCATGTTAAAGCTTCAACTGTGGTTCGTAAGAGTAATATTAGAACACGTACACCCCTAAACAAATTAAAGTTGAACCTAGTATTTCTATGGTTAAAGATCTCTTGGTCGATAATATTGATGAGCCTGTTATTTATTTCTGTGGTGAAGCTGCTAGAATTGCTAAACCTGATATTAAAGACAAACATAGAGCCGTCGTTGGCATGCCTGTTGTTTCTGTTTGTTATCATGGTTTATGTGATATGGGTGCTAGTGTGAGTGCGATTCCTTATACCTTATATCAACAAATTATGAATGATATTGCACCTGCTGAGATAGAAAATATTGATGTTACTATTAAATTTGCCAATAGAGATACTATATCACCAATTGGGATTGTTAGAGATGTTGAAGTCTTGTGTGGGAAAATAAAATACCCTAATGATTTTCTTGTTCTTGGTTCCCCACAAGATGATTTTTGTCCAATTATATTTGGTAGACCTTTCTTGAATACTGTTAATGCTAGGATAGACTGTGAGAAAGAAATTGTTACTGTAAGCTTTGGGGATGTGTCTCATGATTTTAATTTCTCTAAATTTCGTAGACAACCCCATTATAAGGAATTGCCTAGTAAGGATGAAATCATTGGTCTTGCTTCTATTGCCATGCCTCCTACCGATCCTTTAGAACAATATTTGCTAGATCATGAAAATGATATGTATATGAATGAAAGAAAGGAGTTAGATGAAATTTTCTTTAACCAAATGCCTATTTTGAAACACAATTTGCCTGTTGAAATCCTTGGAGATCCTCCTCCACCAAAGGGTGATCCCGTGTTTGAGCTTAAACAATTACCTGATACTTTGAAATATGCTTATCTTGATGTAAAGAAGATATATCCTGTTATTATTAGTGCTAACCTCTCAGAGCATGAAGAAAAGAAATTATTGAAAACTCTGAGGAAGCACCATGCCGCTATTGGATATACTCTTGATGATCTTAAGGGCATTAGTCCCACTCTATGACAGCACAAAATTAATATGCAGCCTGATGCAAAACCAGTTGTTGATCACCAACGACGGTTAAATCCCAAGATGAAGGAAGTGGTAAGAAATGAAATACTAAAACTTCTGGAGGCAGGTATAATTTATCCTATTGCTGATAGTAGATGGGTAAGTCCTGTTCATTGTGTCCCTAAGAAGGGAGGTATTACTGTTGTTCCTAATGATAAGAATGAATTGATTCCACAAAGAATTGTTACAGGTTATAGAATGGTAATTGATTTTCACAAATTAAACAAAGCTAATAGAAAACATCATTACCCTCTATCTTTTATTGATCAAATATTAGAAAGATTATCCAAACATACACATTTTTGCTTTCTAGATGGTTATTCTGGGTTTGCTCAAATACCTGTGTCAAAAGAGGACCAAGAAAAGACCACTTTTACTTGCCCTTTCGTTACCTTTGCTTATAGACGTATGCCTTTTGGTTTATGCAATGCACCTGCTACCATTCAAAGATGTATGACTGCTATATTCTCTGACTTTTGTGAAAAGATTGTTGAGGTTTTCATGGATGATTTCTCCATTTACTGAACTTCTTTTGATGATTGCTTAAGCAACCTTGATCGAGTTTTGCAGAGATGTGAAGAAACTAATCTTGTCTTGAATTGGGAGAAGTGCCACTTTATGGTTAATGAAGGTATTGTCTTGGGGCATAAAATTTCTGAAAGAGGTATTGAAGTTGATAAAGCTAAAGTAGATGCTATTGAAAAGATGCAGTGTCCTAAAGATATCAAAGGTATAAGAAGTTTCCTTGGTCATGCTGGTTTCTATAGGAGGTTTATTAAAGACTTCTCTAAAATTTCTAGGCCTCTCACTAATCTCTTGCAAAAAGATGTTCCTTTTGTTTTTTATGATGATTGCGTGGAAGCATTTGAAATACTTAAGAAAGCCTTGATTTCTGTACCTATTGTTCAACCACCTGATTGGAATCTACCCTTTGAAATTATGTGTGATGCTAGTGATTATGCTGTTGGTGCTGTTCTAGGACAAAGAGTTGATAAGAATTTGAATGTTATTCCCTATGCTAGTAAAACTCTAGACAGTGCCCAGAGAAATTATGCTACTACGGAAAAAAAAATTTTTAGCAGTTGTTTTTGCTTGTGATAAGTTCAGATCTTATATTGTTGATTCCAAAGTAACTGTTCACACTGATCATGCTGCTGTTAAATACCTTATGGAAAAGAAAGATGCTAAACCTAGACTTATTAGATGGGTTCTCTTACTGCAAGAATTTGTTTTGCATATTATTGATTGAAAGGGAGCTGAGAACCCCGTTGCAGACAACTTGTCTAGGTTAGAAAATGTTCTTGATGACCCACTACCTATTGATGATAGCTTTCCTGATGAGCAATTAGCTGTCATAAATGCTTCTCATAATACTCCATGGTATGTTGATTATGCTAATTACATTGTTGCTAAATTTATACCACCTAGTTTCACATACTAGCAAAAGAAAAAGTTTTTCTATGATTTAAGACATTACTTTTGGGATGAACCACACCTTTATAAAGAAGGAGTAGATGGTGTTATTAGGCATTGTGTACCTCAGCATGAACAGGAATAAATCCTACGCAAGTGCCACTCCGAAGCTTACGGAGGACACCATGCTAGAGATAAAACTGCACACAAGGTATTGTAATCTGGTTTTTATTGGCCTACTCTCTTCAAGGATGCCCGTAAGTTTGTCTTGTCTTGTGATGAATGCCAGAGGATTGGCAATATTAGTAGACGTCAGGAAATGCCTATGAATTATTCACTTGTTATTGAACCATTTGATGTTTGGGGCTTTGATTATATGGGACCTTTTCCTTCCTCTAATGGGTATACACATATTTTAGTTGCTGTTGATTACGTTACTAAGTGGGTAGAAGCTATTCCAACTAGTAGTGCTGATCATAACACTTCTATTAAGATGCTTAAAGAAGTTATTTTTTCGAGGTTTGGAGTCCCTAGATATTTAATGACTGATGGTGGTTCACATTTTATTCATGGTGATTTCCGTAAAATGCTTGCTAAATATGATGTCAACCATAGAATTGCATCTCCATATCACCCTCAGTCTAGTGGTTAAGTAGAATTGAGTAATAGAGTGATTAAATTAATTTTGCAAAAGACTATTAATAGATCTAGAAAGAATTGGTCTAAGAAACTTGATGATGCATTATGGGCTTATAGAACTGCTTATAAAAACCCTATGGGTATGTCTCCGTATAAAATGGTTCATGGAAAAGCATGTCACTTACCTCTAGAACTAGAACATAAAGCGTATTGGGCTATTAAAGAGCTCAACTATGATTTCAAGCTTGCCAGTGAGAAGAGGTTATTTGACATTAGCTCACTTGATGAATGGAGAACCCAAGCTTATGAGAATGCCAAGTTGTTTAAAGAAAAATTTAAAAGATGGCATGACAAAAGGATACAAAAGCGTGAGTTTAATGTAGGTGATCATGTTTTGCTATGCAAGTCTCGTTTAAGATTTTTTGCAGGAACGCTTCTCTCTAAATGGGAAGGTCCTTACATTATTGAGGAGGTCTATCGTTCCGGTGCCATTAAGATCAACAATGCCGAAGGCACCAACCCGAAGGTGGTAAACGGTCAAAGAATCAAACATTATATTTCAGGTACTCCCATAAATGTCGAGACGAATATTATCAATACTGTAACACCGGATGAGTACATAAGGGATACTTTCCAGAATGTTTCAGACTCCGAAAAGGAATAGGTATCTGGTACAGTAAGTAAACCGACTCCAAAACTGTTTTAATGGCAATTTTTTTCCGTTTTGGAATATTAAAAAAATTAGGAAATTTAAAAGTAGTCCGAAAAGTGCACAAGGAAGCGACAAGGTAGGGAGTCGCGCCCTACCCCCTGGGCGCACCCCCCACCCTTGCCGCCACCTCGTGTGCCATCCGGACTCCGTTTTCTTGCACAATACTTCTTTTAGTCGGTAAAAAATTCATTATATAATCTCCCGAAGGTTTTAACCACCGTACCACTGTAGAATCCCATGTTTTTGTTTTGAGTTGTTTATGTAGCAGAATTAGAGCAAGATGTCTTCGCAAGAGTCGGTCGGGGAGAGTCGTGTCTCTCACATGACACCGGGCCCAAGAGCAAGCAGTAAGGCTGATCACTTTGGGAAATCAACGGAGGAAGAGATGGAGGCCGACCTGAAAAGAGTGGATGCCATGGAGGAGGACCAAGAAGCTACCTCTCGGCTTCAACCTGGAGCCATGCTAGAGGAACTTCAGAGCTCAGCAATACCTAATTCGGTCATCCCTCCCAATGCTAGATTTCTCTCTTATGAAAATATGAAAAAGAGTGTTGCTTTTTCCCCCGCGGCTATGAAACATCCATGGGTGATTGGAGCTCTAGCCGTCACGGGCAAACTTTGCAAGGAAATAATGGATCTTAAGCATCAAAATAATAAGCTCGAGGAGGAGAATCACACCTTAAGGGGCATCATCGCCAAGAATATCACCTCACCACCTCCGAAGAAAGAGATCTAAATACATGGGTATGGGCACTCCCCTTGGCAATTGCCAAGCTTGGGGGAGGTGCCCCGGTATCGTATCGTATCACCATCACATCTTTACTTTTATTGTTTTTCTTTGTTCGATCCTTTTGGTTATATCTTTATCTAGTAGAATAAAAGTTTTAATATGATCTAGCTTTGAGTTTTGCTTTATGTTCCCTCTATGTAATCGAGTCCGAGAGATATTTAATAAAGAGTAGTTTTGAGTTGAGGGCTTTGCTTTCTTGCTATGATCTTGATAAATAAAAGAAAGAAATAAAAAGATCGTATAATGATCTTATGGTGAGTGATGACTTCACATATAAAGAGTATGATGAATAAAAGTTGTTGAGAGTTGACAAACATAGTTTTGGTCATTGTTGCAATTAATAGGAAGTAATAAAGAAAGAGAGGTTTCACATATAAATATACTATCTTGGACATCTTTTGTAATTGTGAGCACTCATTAAAATATGACATGCAAAAAAGTTGATGTTGGACAAGGAAGACAACTTAATGGGTTATGTTTTCTTATATCCGAATAGAAGTTATAGTGTCTTGGATCTTCCAACATGTTGAGCTTGCTTTTCCTTCTTATGCTAGCCAAATTCTTTACACCAAGTAGAGATACTACTTGTGCATCCAAACATCCCTTAAACCAGTTTTGCCATGAGAGTCCACCATACCTACCTATGGGTTGAGTAAGATCCTTCAAGTAAGTTGTCATCGGTGCAAGCAATAAATTTTTTTCTCTAAATATGTATGATCTATTAGTGTGAATAAAATAAGCTTTATACGAACTGATATTGAAAGAATAAAAGCGATAGACTACATAATAAAGTTCTTTATCACAAGCGGTAATATAAAGTGACGTTCTTTTGCATTAAGATTTTGTGCATCCAACAATAAAAGCTCATGACAACCTCTACTTCCCTCTGCGAAGGGCCTATCTTTTACTTTTATCTTCTACCCTTGTCCAAGAGTCGTGGTGATCTTCACCTTTCCTTTTTACACTTTTTCTTTTTTGGCAAGCACTATGTGTTGGAGAAGGATCCAGATATATATATCCACTCGGATGTAGGTATTCATGAAGTATTATTGTTGACATTACCCTTGAGGTAAAAGGTTGGGAGGCGAAACTATAAGCCCCTATCTTTCTCTGTGTCCGAGTGAGGCTTTGAACCCATAAGTATGGCGTGAGTGTTAGCAATTGTGAAAGATTAAATGATAGTTGAGTATGTGGACTTGCTGAAAAGCTCTTGATTTGACTCTTTCCGATGTTATGATAAATTGCAATTATTTCAATGACTGAGATCAGAGTTTGTTAGTTTTCAATGAAATTTCCGATTCATACTTTACCTTGTGAACGAATTGTTACTTTAGCATAAGAAAGTATATGACAATATTTGTTGCTGTTCTAAAGATGTCCGTATTTTATTTTATCGACACCTCTATCTCTAAACATGTGGACATATTTTTTGATTTCGGCTTTCGATTGAGGACAAGCGAGGTCTAAGCTTGGGGGAGTTGATACGTCCATTTTGCATCATGCTTTTATATTGATATTTATTGCATTATGGGCTGTTATTACACATTCTAGCACAATACTTATGCCTTTTCTCTCTTATTTTACAAGGTTTATATGAAGAGGGAGAATGCCGGCAGCTGGAATTCTGGGCTTGAAAAGGAGCAAATCTGAGAGACATATTCCGCAAAACTCCAAAAGTCCTGAAACTTCATGGAGAATTATTTTGGAATATATAAAAAATATTGGGCGAAGAAAACACCTGAGGGGACCCACCAGGCAGCCACAAGGGTGGGGGGTGCGCCCTACCCCCCTGGGCACGCCTCCATGCCTTCTGGGCCACCTGGCAGGCCCCCGATGCCCATCTTCTGCTATATGACGTGTTTTGACCTGGAAAAAATCAGAAGGAAGCTCTCAGGATGAAGCGCCACCTGACCCGACTGAGAAGACTACCAAGCAAGCCAAGATCGTTCCACCTAAGCCTCGAAAGGCTCTGCCCATGATCAAGGTTACTGTGCCTATCGCTTCGACGTAAGTGTTTTCGTTGTAGACCATTTCATTTTCTGTCTTACTCTTGCAGATCTTCATGTTTTTGTTGACTGAGTGAAATTATGAACCTCAGGGCTGCTACTTCTGCTACATCCCAAATGGAGATTGAAGACGAGTGCGCAGACGCGGATACTGTGGACGTAGCCACCTCTCGGGCAGGTATGACCAACTTCCATTCTGCTCTATCTCGCTAATTGTCTTGATGATCGACTGGAATCTCACTGTCGATTGAATGTAGTGCCCACAGACATCATCCAGCTCCCAGATAATGACGAGGAGGAGCCTCCGAAGAGTACAGGAGGAAGAGGCAGGACCTCGACTACCTCACAAAGCTTCGCTAAAAGAGTGCCTTCATGCCAGGCGTCCCAAGAGCTAGGTGGTTCGTCTCGAGTTGGTGTTTCTATCGCCGCTCCTCCATCGACTGCTCAGCCTTTGGTGTCGACTGCTCCTGCCTCGTGTCCGACTGGACAATCGCAAGTGCTGACCCCTCCAGCTGAATCACTGATTCCCGCGTCGAGCACGTTCACTCTGCATCACGTCCCAGAGGACCAGACCGGAGCTAGCAAGGAGGCTATGATTCAAGCTGGGCTAATGATGCAGCGCCTGAACAAAGTGTATGAAGCTAGCAAGTCTGCGTACTATGCCAGTTCGGCCCTTGAAGCCAATGTCCGAGTAAGTACGATTGTAAGTTGATTTCTGATTGGATTTCGTCTTGTCTGTCTTGATTCTGTACACCCACTGGGTGTTCTTGACCTAGTGCTCACTTGGTCGCAAATTTACATTCTGATGTTCCTCACTGGGACCAGTCAGGCTAAGGCCGAGTGGAAAAACTAATCCAGTGGGGGCACGCTGAGTGCACCCACTGGGTATAGTCCCCGAGATCACCATCGAATGTTTGATTCGGCGGGGGTCTGAGAATGTGCTTGCTTGCTGGGTTTTTTTACTCGAATCGGTCGGGCCATACCGAGTGGAAAAACCGGTCCAGTGGGGGCACGCTGAGTGCAACCACTGGGTGTAGTCCCCGAGACCGCTGTCGAATGTTTGATTCGGCAGGGGTCTTAGAACATCTTTGCTTGAGACTCTTTGCTTTGACCGATCGGGTCGGGCTGGGTGGGAAACAGATCCAGTGGGGGCACGCTGAGTGCACCCACTAGGTGTAGTCCCCGAGACCGCTTTCGAATGTTTGATTCAGCGGGGATCTTAGAACTCTTTTGACAGTAGTGATCTGGATTTGCTTTTCTCCACTCTGAAGTAGAGGAAATACTTTCGAAAATCTTTCTCTTCGTCGACTGAGTTATGTTTTTTGTCAATCTCAGAAATCTTGCAAACTTGGGACTCAGTATGTTGCTCTGGAGAAGGAGAAGATCCATCTCCAACTGGATTTAGAACTTGCCAAGAAGAACTTGAAGCAGGCTCAGGATGAAGTGAAGTCCATGGGAGGTAACACTTCGCTGACTGTGTGCTTTGTCATTTTTTTCTTTCTGTCCTTTGAACCGAGTGAACCCCACTCGAACAGATGTGCGTAGTGAGAACCGTCAACTCCAAGCACGACTAAAGAATGTTATTTCTTTAGACACTATGAAGGAGGCATTGGAGAGGAAGGACAATGAACTTGCAAGGGTGCAGAAGGTGGCTCGAGAAAAGACTGAAGTGGCTGAGAAGAAATTAGCTTTAGTCGGAAAGCTCGAAGAAGAAAATGCGGCCCTAAAGACTGCCGTTGAGGAAGTGAAGAAGGAAGCTACTCAGCTTAAGGAAGAGAAAGTCGTTCTGACCGACAAGGTGGACCAGCTGACTCGAAAGAGGGACGAGCTGGAGGAATACTTGAGGAATCTTGCGAAGAAGATGTACATCATGCTTGAAGGTACCTTTTTCCGTCCGAGTGGACTCTTGAATTTTTTTGAAAGTAATACCACTGCCAACTCATTTGTCTTTTTCCTGTCTGTACAGAATTCTGCCAGAACTTCGAGCAAGAAACAGAACGGATCGAGCCAGGTCTGGACCCTACCAAATCACTCATTGGTGATGCTGCTGCTATGAATGTGTTGCGAATTGAAGCTCGCATTGACAGCATCTTGGGGTATGTCGCTCGACTGAAGGTTGCAGTGACAAAGATAGACAAGGAGCTGTGGCCAGAGGATACGCTTTAGAATGACCTTGAATCACTGATGACTCGGCTCAACAAAATCCCTGGTCGAGTGCAAGCATGGAAGAAATCAGCTGCCCGCTGCAGAGCCGATGTGGCGCTCTCACTTGTCCGTGTCCCTTGCAAGGAAGCAAGGGAAGACAAGCTAAAGGCCCTTCAGGTGGCAAACACGAAGAAGCTCCAATTTGAAAGTTTCATGGAGACCTTCATTGATGCAGCCACTCGGATCGCAGATGGTATTAATCTGGACACCTTTGTCGAGCCGGCGAGTCCTCCTGCCGAGTAAAAAACTTTGTGACCAAAACTTATTTGCCTCGGAATGCCGAGTGATCCTGTAAGCGTTAAACTCGTTCGGGCCGGGTGCCCGAGTACTTTTGCTTTCATTTCTGAACTTGATAGATTTACCCAAATATTACTTTCCAGTTTATTGCGTGTTCCGAGTGAATGAACTTTTTAACTTAGGCGAGAACGGGCTCACGGCTAAGCCCCCGAGTGGGAGGGATGCTCCCAGTCGGAGTAGTTTTTTGACTTAGGCGAGGACGGGCTCGTGGCTAAGTGCTAGAGTGGGAGGGATGCTCTCACTCAGAGTAGTTTTTTTAACTTAGGCGAGAACGGGTTCGCGGCTAAGCCCCCGAGTGGGAGGGATGCTCTCACTCGGAGTAGTTTTTTAACTTAGGCGAGAACGGGCTCGCGGCTAAGCCCCCGAGTGGGAGGGATGCTCTCACTCGGAGTAGTTTTTTAACTTAGGCAAGCACGGGCTCGCGGCTAAGCCCCCTAGTGTGAGGGATGCTCTCACTCAAAGTAGTTTTTTAACTTAGGCGAGAACGGGCTCGCGGCTAAGCCCCTGAGTGGGAGGGATGCTCTCACTCGGAGTAATTTTTTAACTTAGGCGAGGACGGGCTCGCCGCTAAGCCCCCGAGTAGGAGGGATGCTCTCAATCGGAGTAGTTTTTTAACTTAGGCGAGGACGGGATCGCGACTAAGCCCCCGAGTGGGAGGGATGCTCTCACTCGGAGTAGTTTTTAACTTAGGCGAGGATGGGCTCGCGGCTAAGCCTCCGAGCGGGAGGGATGCTCTCACTCGGAGTAGTTTTTAACTTAGGGGAGGACGGGCTCGCGGCTAAGCCCCTGAGTGAGAGGGATGCTCTCACTCGGATTAGTTTTTTAACTTAGGCAAGCACGGGCTCGTGGCTAAGCCCCCGAGTGGGAGGGATGCTCTCAATCGGAGTAGTTTTTTAACTTAGGCCAGGACGGGCTCGCAGCTAAGCCCCCGTGTGGGAGGGATGCTCTCACTCGGAGTAGTTTTTAACTTAGGCGAGGACGGGCTCGCGACTAAGCCCCTGAGGGAGAGGGATGCTCTCACTTGGAGTAGTTTTTAACTTAGACGAGGACGGGCTCGCGGCTAAGCCTCTGAGCGGGAGGGATGCTCTCACTCGGAGTAGTTTTTAACTTAGGCGAGGATGGGCTCGCGGCTAAGCCCCCGAGTGAGAGGGATGCTCTCACTCGGAGTAGTTTTTAACTTAGGCGAGGACTGGCTCGTGGCTAAGCCCCCGAGTGAGAGGGATGCTCTCACTCAGAGTAGTTTTTTAACTTAGGCCAGGACTGGCTCGCGGCTAAGCCCCCAAGTGAGAGGGATGCTCTCACTCATAGTAGTTTTTTAACTTAGGCAAAAATAGGTTTCGCAGCTAAGTCACCCGCTGGGGGTTTTGAACACACACTTAAGCGAGAGAAATCATCGTAGGACTGCGGGAGACATGTCTGGATAAACAATCTAAAAAGAGCACTTATTACATCTCGACAACCTGAGTGTTAGGTATAAAATCGTCGGAGAAGATCTGCATTCCAGGAGCGTGGCTCGTCGATCTTCTTCGCGAGGTTGTAGATGTGGTAGGCCCCATTGTGAAGCACCTTGGTGACAATGAAGGGGCCTTCCCATGCAGGGGCAAGCTTGTGGGGTCGTTGTTGATCCACTTGGAGCACAAGATCTCCTTCTTGAAATGCTCGACCTCTGACGTTCCTGGCGTGGAATCAACGAAGATCTTGCTGATAGATAGTCGACCGAACCACGGCCATCTCGCGCTCTTCTTCCAATAGATCAATAGCGTCTTGCCGTGCCTGCTCTGCCTCTGCTTCTGAATAGAGTTCCACTCGGGGTGAATTGTGGAAGAGATCACTCGGCAGCACGGCTTCCGCTCCATACACCATGAAGAAAGGGGTGCGATCAGTCGACCGATTTGGAGTCGTCCTCAAACCCCATAGGACAGATCGCAGCTCGGTCACCCAGGCTCCAGCTGCATGTTCCAGGTCACGCATGAGTCGGGGTTTTAGTCCTTGGAGGATAAGACTGTTCGCCATCTCAGCTTGACCATTCAACTGTGGGTGCGCAACGGATGTGTAGTCTACCCGAGTGCCTTGGGAGGCGCAAAAGTTTCTGAATTCTTCCGAATCAAAGTTTGAACCAATATCTGTGATAATACTATGAGGAACTCCATATCTGAATATCAATTCTTTCAAGAACTTAATGGTCGTTCTTTAATCCAACTTCTTAATAGGCTTGGCTTCAATCCACTTGGTGAATTTGTCGACTGCTACAAGCAGATGGGTGAAGCCACTCCTACCGGTTTTGAGAGGCCCAATCATGTCCAATCCCCATACAACGAATGGCCAGACGAGTGGAATGGTCTTCAGAGTAGATGCGGGCTTATGAGACATGTTTGCGTAGAACTGACACCCTTCACATCGCTGTACCATTTCCTTTGCAGCTTCATTGGCCCGTGGCCAGTAAAACCCAGCTCGGTATGCTTTGGCCACAATTGTCCGAGAGGACGCATGATGACCACAGGTCCCCGAGTGGATCTCTTCCAAAATCAGTTGACCTTCTTCCGGAGAAATACATCGCTGAGCCACGCCAGTGACACTCTCCCTGTAGAGCTGACCATTTATCACTATGAACGCCTTAGATCTGCGAATAATCTGTCGTGCTTCAACTTCACCTTCTGGCAGCTCTTGTCTGAGTAAATATGCGATGTAAGGCACCGTCCAGTCGGGAATAATCACCAGAATCTCCATAATCAAGTCGACAACAGCAGGGATCTCGATTTCAGTCAGATCCGTAGGACTTATTGCTTGGGGAGGCTCTTCGGTGAAAGGATCCTCTAGTACTGACGGGGAATGGAGATGCTCGAGGAACACGTTGCTGGGAATAGGCTTCCAAGTGGAACCAATTTTTGCCAGGTCATCAGCAGCTTGATTTTTGATTCGGGGAATGTGGTGAAGTTCCAAACCCTCAAATTTTTTCTCTAGCTTCCTCACAGCATTGCAATATCCTGTAATGGCTGGGTTTCTAACATCCCATTCCTTCATCACTTGGTTGACCACCAAATCCGAGTCACCGTACACCATCAGGCGACCTGTAAAGCAACCCGTAAAGCAGTGCTTCATACTCAGCTTCATTATTGGAGGAATCAAAGTGAATCTGGAGATACCAGAACCACTCTGGCACCGGAACCATTAAGCATTTTAGATCCATCGAAAAATATAGTCCAGTGCTCCGAGTGAACTTGAGTCAGCTGTTGCTGTTCAATCCACTCGGCCAAGAAATCTGCGAGCGCTTGAGATTTGATCGCCTTCTTCGCTTCAAACTTGATATCCAAAGGAAGAAGTTCAATTGCCCATTTAGCCACTCGGCCAGTTGTATCCCGATTGTTCATGATTTCAGATAACGGGGCGTCCCTGACAACTGAAACCGAGTGGTCTTGGAAATAATGTGCAACTTTCTTCGCAGTCAAGTAAATTCCATAAACAAGTTTCTGATAATGCGGATACCTCTGCTTGGACAGAGTCAAAACCTCAGAGATATAGTACACTGGCCTTTGAACTTTGTAGGCCTTGCCTTCTTCTTCTCGTTCCACTGTGAGCACTGTGCTGACAACTTGACCAGTGGCCGCAATGTACAAGAGCAGAGGCTCTTTGCTGTTCGGAGCAGCAAGCACCGGCTGGGTGGAGAGCAGGGCTTTGATCTCAACAAACGCTGCTTCGGCTTCGGGAGTCCACTAGAACTTGTCGGACTTCTTCATCAGTCGGTAAAGAGGCAGTGCCTTTTCACCGAGATGAGAAATGAACTGGCTCAGAGCTGCAAGACTGCCTATAAGCTTCTGGACATCATGCACGCACAGGGCGTTTCATTCGGACAATTGCACCGATCTTCTCGGGATTGGCATCTATTCCCCGTTTGGAAACAAGGAAACAGAGTAACTTGCCACCAGGTACTCCAAAGGTGCACTTGGACGGGTTCAGCTTGATATCATATCTTCTTAGATTGGCAAAGGTTTCAGCGAGATCAGTCAGCAGGTCGGAACCTTTGCGTGTCTTGGCCAAGATGTCATCCATGTAAGCTTCGACGTTCCGACTGATCTGAGTGAGCAGGCACTTCTGGATCATGCGCATGAACGTAGCACCAGCATTTTTGAGACCGAATGGCATGGTGACATAGCAGAACCACCCGAAAGGGGTGATGAAGGCCATTTTTATTTCATCTGGCCCATACAGTCGGATCTGATGGTATCCGGAATACGCATCAAGAAAAGACAAACGCTCACACCCTGCAGTCGAGTCAACTATCTGATCGATGCGGGGGAGTGGAAAATGGTCTTTTGGGCGGGCCCGATTGATATGCTTGAAGTCAATGCACATGCGAAGTGAATTATCCTTCTTTGGGACCATGACGACGTTGGCGAGCCACTCGGAGTGGTATATCTCGCGTATGAACTCAGCTACCAGGAGCCGAGCTACTTCCTCACCAATCGCCTTCCTCTTCTCCATAGCAGAACGACGGAGATGCTCTTTAGCTGGTTTGGCCTTCGAGTCAACACGCAAACAGTGCTCAGCCAGTCCCCTGGGTACACCTGGCATGTCGGATGGTTTCCATGCAAAGATGTCCCAGTTCTCATGGAGGAACTGGATGAGCGCAGATTCCTATTTGCTGTCGAGTGTCATCGAGATGTTGGTTGGAGCAGCCGTGGGATCTTCCGGGTGGATGTGGACTGGTTTCATCTCGCCAGCCGACTGAAATGCAGACTCAGAAGCAGGCTTCTTGGATCGGAGCAAATCACTCGGATCAGCATTCTTCTTGTACTCTTCCAGCTCCACCACCGCATTCTGGTCATCAGCAATCTTAGATCCTTTATGGAGGCACTCCTCGGCTCTCTGCATATTTCCTGTGATGGTAATCACGCCTTTGGGTAAGGGCATCTTCAGCTTAAGATACACGTATCATGGGCGGGCCATGAAACGTGCATACACCGGTCGACCCAGGATGGCATGATAGGCGCTGTGAAAATCTACAACTTCAAACGTCAACTTCTCCTTGCGAAAATTCTTCGAGTCACCAAAAACCACATCTAAAGCAATCTGCCCGAGTGATTTCGCCTTCTTCCCTGGGATCACTCCGTGAAACTGCATGTTGCTTTCACTGAGTCGGGACATCAGAATGCCCATCCCCTGGAGAGTTTCAGCATACAAAATGTTCAAACCACTACCGCCATCCATGAGAACTTTACGCAACCGAGTGCCTTCAATGACTGGGTCTACCACCAAAGCCTGCCGCCCGGGGGTAGCAACATGGGCTGGGTGATCCGACTGGTCGAAGGTGATAGGAGTCTTTGACCATTTGAGGAATGTTGTAGTTGCCGGAGCAACCATGTTCACCTCTCGGTTGATGACTTTCAGTCGACTTTTGCTCTCAACATCAGCAAAAATCACCAATGTAGCATTGACCTTCAGGTAATCAACTGCCTTTTCATCATCTTCATCCTTGTCGGAGCCTTTATCACTCTGCTGACCCTCACGGAACTGCTGAATAAGGAATCTGCACTGTCGAGTGGTATGTTTGGGCAAAATCAGGTTACCTTTCTCGTCCTTCTTCGTGTGGATGGCACACGGAAGGTCCAGAACGTCTTGGCCCGACTGATCTTTCATCTTTTTGGGTATCCACGTCCCCTTGGGCTTCCCTTTGAACTTGCCTTGTGTTGTCACAACTGCTACCTCTGCCTGACCAGCGGTCTCAGCTTTGCGTTTTTGCTTCCGACTAGGATTCCCGCCTCCAGTGTCAGGATCTGTAGCCTTTCCTTTACCATTGCGGAGTCAGTCCTCCTCCTCGGCATTCACGTACTGACTGGCTATCTCTATCATCCGATTTAGAGTCATGGCCCCGGAGCGACCAAATTTCAGTGTGAGCTCCCTGTACCATACGCCTTCTGATGACCCACAAGTATAGGTGATCAATCGTAGTCCTTTCAATAAGTAAGAGTGTCGAACCCAACGAGGAGCAGAAGGAAATGACAAGAGGTTTTTAGCAAGGTAATGTCTGCAAGCAATGCAATTATAAGTAACGAGTAGTTTGGTAGCAAGATAATTTGTAACAAGCAAGTAACGATAATGGTAACAAAAGTGCCGCAAGGTAGCCCAATCCTTTTGAGGCAAAGGACATGCCAAAACGGTCTCTTATGATAAGCAAAGCGTTCTTGAGGGTACACGGGAATTTCATCTAGTCACTTTCATCATGTTGGTTTGATTTGTGTTCCCTACTTTCATAATTTGATATGTGGGTGGACCGGTGCTTAGTTGTTGTTCTTACTTGAACAAACCTCCTACTTATGATTAACCCCCTCGCAAGCATCCGCAACTACGAGAAAAGTATTAAGAATAAATCTAACCATAGCATTAAACTTTTGGATCCAAATCAGCCCCTTACGGAATAGTGCATAAACTAGGGTTTAAGCTTCTGTCACTCTCGCAACCCATCATCTAATAACTACTCCACAATGCATTCCCTTAGGCCCAAATATGGTGAAGTGCCATGTAGTCGACGTTCACATGACACCACTAAGGGAATCACAACATACATGTCATCAAAATATCGAACACATATCAAGTTCACATGATTACTTGCAACAAGATTTCTGCCGTGACCTCAAGAACAAAAGTAACTACTCACTAATGACAATCATGCTGAAGATCAGAGGGGTATTAAATAGCATAATGGATCTGAACATATAATCTTCCACCAAATAAACCATATAGTAATCAACTACAAGATGTAATCAACACTACTAGTCACCCACAAGTACCAATCTATAGTTCCGGTACAAAGATTGAACACAAGAGATGAACTAGGGTTTTAGAGGAGATGTTGTTGTTGAATATGTTGATGGAGATTGCCCTCCCCAAGATGGGAGAGTTGTTGGTGATGATGATGATGATGATGATGATTTCCCCCTCCGGGAGGGAAGTTCCCCCGGCGGAATCGCTCCGCCGAAGGGCAAAAGTGCTCCTGCCCAAGTTCCGCCTCGAGACGGTGGCGCTTCGTCCCGAAAGTCCTCTCCTTATTTTTTCTAGGTCAAAATGACTTATATATCAGAAGAGGGGCACCGGAGGTGGGCCGAGGAGGGCACAACCCACCAGGGCGCGCATGGGCTCCCTGGCGCACCCAGGTGGGTTGTGCCCACCTGGTGGGCCCCGTCTGGTAGTTATTTGCTCCAATAATTCTTATTTATTCCATAAAAATTCATCGTGAAGTTTCAGCTCATTTGGAGTTGTGCAGAATAGGTAGCATGACGTAGCTTTTTCAGGTCCAGATTTCCAGCTGCCGGAATTCTCCCTCTTTGTGTGAACCTTGCATATTATGAGAGAAAAGGCATTAGAATTACTCCAAAAAGCATTATTATGCATAAAAACATCATAAATAACAGTAGGAAAACATGATGCAAAATGGACATATCAACTCCCCCAATCTTAGACCTCGCTTGTCCTCAAGCGAAAACCGAAATCAAAAAACATGTCCACATGTTTAGAGAGTGAGGTCTCGATAAAAGCAAAATACGGACATAGAAGCATCATGTATATTATTATAACAGCAACCAACTTTAATATAGAATTTTATCATACAACTTTTATCATATAACTTCTCATGAACAAGTAACAATTCATCACAACATCGAAGTATAAAGCATAAACTCTATTGAAAACCAACAAACTATGTTCTCAGTCAACTTTGCAACTACAATTCATCATCTTTTCAGGAAGGGTCACGTATCGGATCCTTTTTGGCAAGTCCACATACTCAACCATCATATAGTGTTCTATGATTGCTAACACTCACCGCATACACATGAGCAAAACGTTTCAACCGGACACATAGAAAGATAGGGGCTTAAAGTTTCGCCTCCCAACATACTCACTAATGTTGGCTTGAACTACGTCGGTATTTACCCAAAGAGGAAGGGATGATACAGCACAGCAATGGTAGGTATTTCCCTCACTGATGAGACTAAGGTTATCGAACCAGTAGGAGAACCAAGCAACACTACATAAACAGCACCTGCACACAAAGAACAAATACTTGCAACCCGATGTGTTAAAGGGGTTGTCAATCCCTTTCGGGTAACGGCGCGAGAAATTGGCAAACGGACATGAGGTAAATTGTAGTAGATTGGATAAATAGATCGCGAATAAAATAAAATGAAGCAAAATATTTTTGGTTTTTAGAAATATAGATCTGAAAATAAAAGTGGCAAATAAATAAAAAGGCAAATAGTAAAATAGATCTGAAAATATATGATGAGAAAATAGACCCGGGGCCGTAGATTTCACTAATGGCTTCTCTCGAGAAAAAATAGCATACGGTGGGTAAACAAATTACTGTTGGGCAATTGATAGAACTTTAAATAATTATGACGATATCCATACAATGATCATTATATAGGCATCACGTCAAAGATTAGTAGACAGACTCCTGCCTGCATCTACTACTATTACTCCACACATCGACCGCTATCCAGCATGCATCTAGTGTATTAAGTTCATGGAGAAACGGAGTAATGCAATAAGAAGGATGACATGATATAGACAAGATCTATTTATGTAGAAATAGACCCCATCTTGTTATCCTTAATAGCAATGATACATAGGTGTCGGTTCCCCTTCTGTCATTGGGATCAAGCACCGTAAGATCGAACCCATCACAAAGCACCTATTCCCATAGCAAGAAAAATCGATCTAGTTGGCCTAACTAAACCAAAGATTTGAAGAAGAAATACGAGGCTATAAGTAATCATGCATATAAGAGATCAAAAGACTCAAACAACTTTCATGGATAAAAGCATATATCTGATCATAAATTCAAAGTTCATCGGATCCCAACAAACACACCACAAAAAGAGTTACATCACATAGATCTCCAAGAGACCATTGTATTGAGAATCAAAAGAGAGAGAGGAAGCCATATAGCTACTTACTAAGGACCCATAGGTCTACAATGAACTACTCACGCATCATCGGAGAGGCACCAATTAGGATGATGAACCCCTCCGTGATGGTGTCTAGATTGGATCTGTGGTTTCTGGAACTTGCGGCGACTGGAATTGATTTTTGTCGACTTCCCTAGGGTTTCTGGAATATTGGGGTATCGGAGGCGCGCCCTGGTGGGTTGTGCTCCCCTCGGAGCCCCCCGCAGGTACTTTCTTGGCCCAACTTGTGTCTTCTGGTCCAGAAAAAATCACCAAAAAGTTTTGCTGCGTTTGGACTTTGTTTGCTATTGATTTCCTGTGAAGTAAAAAACAAGCAAAAAACAGCAACTGGCACTGGGCACTATATCAATAGGTTAGTCCCAAAAAATGATATAAAGTTGCTATAAAATGATTGTAAAACATCCAAGAATGATAATATAACAGCATGGAACAATCAAAAATTATAGATACGTTGGAGACGTATCAGCATCCCCAAGCTTAATTCCTGCTCGTCCTCGAGTAGGTAAATGATAAAAACAGAATTTTTGATGTGGAATGCTGCCTAACATGTTCATCTCATATTCTTTTCTTTGTAGCATGGACATTTGGACTTTTATATGATTCAAAGCAATAGTCTAGTTTTGACATGAAGATTTCAATACTCAAGCATATCAACAAGCAATCATGTCTTTCAAAATATGAACACTAAAGCAAGTTATCCCTAGCCCATTATGCTCAATCATTGATCTATTCATGAAACACACTCGCATATTAGCTACACCCAATGCTCAAGTACGATCATAGTGCCCCTTAGTTGGTGCTTTATAAGAGAAGATGGAGACTCAAAATAAAAAATGCGTAAAGTAAAAGAAAGGCCCTTCGTAGAGGGAAGTAGGGATTTGTAGATGTGCCAGAGCTCAAAGCGAAAAAAGTAGAGATAAAACATTTTGGGTGGCATGCTTTTCCTGTCAACGAAAACGATCGAGTAGTTCCCAATACTTTCCATGCTAGATATATCATAGGCAGTTCCCAAACAGAAAATAAAGTTTATTCCTTTTTCCATCATACTTTCACATTCCACGGCTAGCCGAATCCACGGGTGCCGTCCATACCAACACTTTCCAAGGAATTTATTATTTGACAACATAAAGTAAATTAATTTTTTCATTTCGGGACTGGGCATCCCTAATACCTTTGCCGTACTCTCGTGCAATGACAAGTGAATAAACACTCCTATTGAGAATAACACATCTAGCATGGAAATATATCAGCCACCCCCTACCATTTCATGAGCGGTACGAGCACACAAAAGAGAAATTTATTTTGAAATTAGAGATGGCACATACAAATTTGCTTAGAACGGCATGGAAATACCGCATATAGGTAGGTATAGTGGACTCATATGGCAAAAACTGGTTTAAGGATTTTGGATGCACAAGTAGTGTTCATACTTAGTGCAAATGAAGGCTAGCAAAAGATTGAGAAGCATCCAACCAAGAAATGAAAAATCTCAGAAGAGAGCATTAAGCATAACTAACACCGAATAATGCACCACAAGTAGGATGTAATTTCATTGCATAACTATTGACTTTCATGCTTGCATAGGGAATCACAAACCTTAACACCAATATTCTTACTAAGCCATAATTACTCATTAACATGACTCACATATTATATCATCATATCGCAAAACTATTACAAGGAATCAAGTTTATTTTGTCCAATGATCTTCATGAAATTTTTTATTATATCCCTCTTGAATATCTATCACTCTGGGACTAATTTCATAAGTTGCTTTTGATAGCTCAAAAAAATCTAAGTGAAGAACATGAGCATAAAATGTTCTTCTCTCAAAATAATCTAAGTGAAGCAAGAGAGAATTTCTAAAAAAAAAAATTACTAACTCTCAAATAAATCTAAGTGAAGCAAGCGAGCATTTCTTAAAAAATACTAAAGCACACCATGCTCAAAAAGATATAAGTGAAGCACTAGATGAATTCCATAGCTCATAAAAATTTAAGTGAAGCATTGAGAGCAATTCTAACAAGTCATAGCATAATTTTGGCTCCCTCAAATAGGTGTGTCCAGCAAGGATTCATGAATTAAAATAAAAAGCAAAACAAGCAAAGACTCATATCATACAAGACGCTCCAAGCAAAACTCATGATGTGTGACAAATAAAAATATAGCTCCGAGTAAAATATCGATGGTCGTTAGAAGAAAGAGGGGATGCCACTCGGGCATCCCCAAGCTTAGTTGCTTGCTTCTCTTTGGATAATGGCTAGGGGTGCCATGGGTCATCCCCAAGCTTTGGCTCTTCATACTCCTTATTCCTTCATCCATCGTAATCTCACCCAAAACTTGAAAACTTCAATCATACAAAACTCAACAAAACCTTCGTGAGCTCCGTTAGTATAAGAAAACCAATCTTTACTTTAAGTACTGTAGAAAACCCATTCAAATTTTGTTATTGCATTATATATACTGTATTCTAACTTTACCATGGCTTATAACCTCCAATACAAACCATAGATTCATCAAAATAAGCACACAATGCAAAGAAAACAGAATCTGTCAAAAACAGAACAGTCTGCAAAGATACGAATTGTTCTCATACTTCTGTAATACCAAAAATTCTGAAAACTTGTAAAAACAGAGACAATTTGTGTATCAATCTTGTGTAAAAACTTCAGAATTTTTCGTCACTTCTGTGAATTTTCAAAACTGTTTTACTGGACGCAAAAGTTTCTGTTTTCCAGCAAGATCAAATCAACTATCACCAAAGCTATCCTAAAGCTTTACTTGGCACAAACACTAATTAAAACACAATCATAACAGTAGCATAATTTTGCAAACACTCAAGAACAGAAAGAAAAATACGAAACTAAATTTTATTCATTGGGTTGCCTCCCAAGAAGCGCTATCGTTTTATGCCCCTAGCTAGGCATAAGATTTTATTGATGCTCACATGAAAGATAATAATGAAAACACAAAGAGAGCATCATAAAACATGTGACAAACATATTTAAGTCTAACATATTTCTGATGCATAGGAATTTTATAGGAAAACAAATTAGCTAGACAAGCAAGATCTAGCATATGCATGGAAAAAAACAATAGCAATTTCAACATGAAGAGAGGTAATTTAGTAACATGAAAATTTCTACAACCATATTTCCCTCTCTCATAATAATTACATGTGGGATCATATTTAAACTCAACAATATAGCTATCACATAACATATTCTCTACATGATCCACATGCATGAAAAGTTGACACTCTTCCAAAGTAGTGGGATTACCATCAAATAAAGTCATGACCTCTCCAAGCCCACTTTTATCAATAATTTCATAAGATTGAACACTCTCCAAATATGTGGGATTATTTTTACCTAAATTTGATGCTCTTCCAAACCCACTTTTAATATTATCGCAACCATATTCATCATGTGGTTTAAATAAATTTTCAAGATCATAAGAATCATTATCACCCCAATCGTGATCATTGCAATAAGTAGTGGACATAGCAATATTAGCATCCCCAAGCTTGGGGTTTTGCATATTATTAGCACAATTGACATTAATAGAATTTATAATAACATCATTGCAATCATGCTTTTCATTCAAGGAGCTATCATGAATTACTTTATAAATTCCTTCATTTAACACTTCATCACAATTTTCAGATTCATAAATCTCAAGCAAAACTTCATAAAGATAATCTAGTGAACTTAATTCACTAGCAATTGGTTCATCATAATTGGATCAGTTGAAAAGATTAGCAAGTGGATGAGGATCCATAACAATAGATTTTTAGCAAGCGAAGATGCAAATAAATAGAAGGCACATGGCAACACAAGCAAACATGAGATCTGACAAGAAAAGGCGAACAAAAAAGAAGGCAAATAAAACGGCAAATTGGTGAAGTGGGGGAGATGAAAACGAGAGGCAAATGGCAAATAATGTATATTGCAAGGAGATGAGATTTGTGATTAGGAACCTGGTAGATGTTGATGATGTCTCCCCGGCAACGGTGCCAGAAATTCCTTTTGATGTTGGCTTGAACTACGTCGGTATTTCCCCAAAGAGGAAGGGATGATGCAGCACAGCAACGGTAGGTATTTCCCTCAGTGATGAGACCAAGGTTATCGAACCAGTAGGAGAACCAAGCAACACCACATAAATAGCACCTGCACACAAAGAACAAATACTTGCAACCCGACGTATTAAAGGGGTTGTCAATCCCTTTCGGGTAACGGCGCCAGAAATGGGCAAACGGACGTGAGGTAAATAGTAGTAGATTGGATAAATAGATTGTGAATAAAATAAAGTGAAGCAGAATATTTTTGGGTTTTTAGAAATATAGATCTAAAAATAAAAGTGGCAAATAAATAAAAAGGCAAATAGCAAAATAGATCTGAAAATATATGATGAGAAAATAGACCCGGGGGCCGTAGATTTCACTAGTGGCTTCTCTCGAGAAAAAATAGCATATAGTGGGTAAACAAATTACTGTTGGGCAATTGATAGAACTTCAAATAATTATGATGGTATCAAGGCAAGGATCGTTATATAGGAATCACGTCCAAGATTAGTAGACCGACTCCTGCCTACATCTACTACTATTACTCCACACATCGACCGCTATCCAGCATGCATCTAGTGTAATAAGTTCATGGAGAAACGGAGTAGTGCAATAAGAACGATGACATGATGTAGACAAGATCTATTTATGTAGAAATAGACCCCATCTTGTTATCCTTAATAGCAACGATATATACATGTCGGTTCCCCTTCTGTCACTGGGATCAAGCACCGTAAGATCGAACCCATCACAAAGCACCTCATCCCATGGCAAGAAAAATCGATCTAGTTGGCCTAACTAAACCAAAGATTCGAAGAAGAAATATGAGGCTATAAGTAATCATGCATATAAGAGATCAAAAGACTCAAATAACTTTCATGGATAAAAACATAGATCTGATCATAAACTCAAAGTTCATCGGATCCCAACAAACACACCGCAAAAAGAGTTACATCAAATAGATCTCCAAGAGACCATTGTATTGAGAATCAAAAGAGAGAGAGGAAGCCATCTAGCTACTAGCTATGGACCTGTAGGTCTACAATGAACTACTCACGCATCATCGGAGAGGCACCAATGAGGATGATGAACCCCTCCGTGATGGTGTCTAGATTGGATCTTTGGTTTCTGGAACTTGCGGCAGCTGGAATTGATTTTCGTCGACTCCCCTAGGGTTTCTGGAATATTGGGGTATTTATAGAGCAAAGAGGCGGTGCGGGAGGTGGCCGAGGTGGGCACAACCCACCTGGGCGCGCCTGGGCCTCCAGGCGTGCCCTGGTTGGTTGTGCTACCCTCGGAGCCCCCCTCAGGTACTTTCTTGGCCCAACTTGTGTCTTCTGGTCCAGAAAAAATCACCAAAAAGTTTCGCTGCGTTTGGACTCCGTTTGGTATTGATTTCCTGCGAAGTAAAAAAACAAGCAAAAAACAGCAACTGGCACTGGGCACTATGTCAATAGGTTAGTCCCAAAAAATGATATAAAGTTGCTATAAAATGATTGTAAAACATCCAAGAATGATAATATAACGGCATGGAACAATCAAAAATTATAGATACGTTGGAG
This sequence comes from Thinopyrum elongatum, assembly GCA_011799875.1. NCBI lineage: Eukaryota > Viridiplantae > Streptophyta > Magnoliopsida > Poales > Poaceae > Thinopyrum > Thinopyrum elongatum. The sequence continues at coordinate 607,381,344 of CM022299.1, read as the reverse complement.
ACGTATCACTCACCTCGAGGGTGATGTCAACTATAATAACTCATGCTACTCATATCCAACTGGATATATGTGCCTAGATCTTTCCTCACCACATGATGCTTGCCAAAAGAGAAAATAAAAAGGAATAGAGAGAATAACTTTGACTCTTGCATAAAAGTAAATACATAAAAGTAAAAGATAGGCCCTTCGCAAAGGGAAGCATAGGTTGCCATGCACTTATTTGTTTGTATGCTCAATCTCTTAGTGCAAAAGAACATCACGTTATATTGCCCCTTGTGATAGCAACCTTTATTATGCAGTCTGTCGCTTTTATTCTTTGCTATCACAAGTTCGTACAACGCTCAATTTTCTCTTACACTAAATGATCCAACACTTTTAGAAGCAATTTTTATTGCCCTATTTGCACCGATGACAACTTACTTGAAGGATCTTACTCAATCGATAGGTAGGTATGGTGGACTCTCAAAATAAGATTTGGGTTTAAAGGTTTTTGGATGCACAAGTAGTATCTCTACTTAGTGCGGAATTTTTGGCTAGCAAAGATGGGGGCAAGCACCACATGTTAAAGGATCTATGACAATATAACTTCTATGTGAATATGAACAAACATAAATCATTACGTTGTCTTCCTTGTCCAACGTCAACAATTTTGGCATATAATATTTTGATGGGGGCTCACAATCACAAAATATGTCCAGGATAGTGTATTCGCATGTGAATCTTCCCTTCCCTTATTAATTCTTTCATGAATTGCATCATTGACCAATGCTATGTTTGTCAATCTCCAATAAAATTTTCTACTTATACTCTTCCTTATGTGATGTCATTACTTACCATAAAATTAGCATATGATCTTTTTCATTTATTTCCTTTCTTTTTATTGAACATGAAAGTAAAGAAAACAAAACTCAAACTAAACTTTATTATATATATCTTGCACACGATTACAAAGATAGATCACTAAGCAAACACTCGAAAAGAAAGGATCGAACTAAACTTTTATTCATCTAAAGCAAAAGATAACTATGGATCGAACTAAGATAAGTAAAGGCAAAAGATAGTGGAGGTGATACGATACCGGGGCACCTCCCCCAAGCTTGGCACAAGGCAAGGGGAGTGCCCATACCCGATACTCAATTTTCCTTTGGTGATAAAGAAGAAGGTGGCGGTGATGAAGTAGAGGGTTTGTCTTTCTTCCTTAGCTTACGCTTGAGGACGGAATTTTCCTCCTTTAAATCACCGATCTCCTGCTCGAGCTCTACTATCCTTTTGCATAATTCTTGCTTGTTTTCCTGCAAGAGACGACAAGGGATAAACTGGACCTTAGGTTTCTTTGCTTTGCTGGGGAGACTTGATTTCTTGAATTCCACATGCATGTCCCTAGGTTGAGGCAATGGAACTTCAGCTTCGTCTGAGCTTGTCTCCTCCTTCCTTTTAGGGTCATAGTCTTCTTGTTCCTCCGAAGTCCAGCTATATTGTTCCACATCCCCATAAACCTTGGGGTTTGCGATATAATCAGCAACCTAGCTCTCAGCCTCCGAGTCTTGGGATGACATATTTTCAGATCTGTCAGGAAAACAGCGAGAAAAGAAAACAGAGGATTTCTCCATGATACGGTGGTCAATAGGTTCGGGGGGTATATAAAGATTTTTTTATCTTGGGAAACAAGCAAACGGAAGAAAAAACGGAGTCCGGAAGGTACTCGAGGTGGGCACAACCCACCTGGGCGCGCCTGGCTGGTGTCTTGTGCCCACCAAGGGTGCCTTCCTGGTTGTTTCTTATTTTCCTAATTTTTGTTATATTCCAAAACTAACAAAAAATATTTTTGCTGATTTTTCGAAGTCCGTTTACTTACCGTATCAAGTACCTCCTCTTTTTCAGTTATTCTGGAGTGTTCCGGAAGGTTTCCTTTATGTGTTCTTCCGGTGTCATAGTTTGGATCATATTGCTTTCAACATTAATGGGCGTACCTGAGATATAATGTTTTATTCGTTACCCATTAACAACCTTCGGGTTAGTACCTTCGGCATTATTTATCTTGACGGCTCCGGATCGATAAACCTCCTCGATAACATAAGGTCCTTCCCATTTGGAGAGGAGTTTTCCTGCAAAGAATCTGAAACGAGAGTTGTACAAAAGAACATATTCTCCAACTGTGAACTCACGCTTTTGGATTCTTTTGTCATGCCATCTTTTAACTTTTCTTTAAATAACTTGGCATTTTCATAGGCTTGGGTTCTCCATTCATCTAGTGAGCTAATATCAAATAACCTCTTTTCACCGGCAAGTTTGAAATCATAGTTGAGTTCTTTAATTGCCCAATATGCTTTATGTTCTAACTCAAGAGACAAATGACAAGCTTTTCCATAAACCATTTTATACGGAGACATACCCATAGGATTTTTATATGCTGTTCTATAAGCGCATAGTGCATCATCTAACTTCTTAGACCAATTCTTTCGGGACCTATTGACAGTTTTTTGTAATATTAATTTTATTTCTCTATTGCTAAGTTCAGCTTGACCACTAGACTGAGGATGATAAGGTGATGCAATTCTATGGTTAACATCATATTTAGCAAGCATTTTACGGAAAGCACCATGAATAAAATGTGAACCACCATCAGTCATTAAATATCTAGGGACTCCAAACCTTGGGAAAATGACTTCCTTAAGCATTTTAATTGAGGTGTTGTGATCAGCACTACTAGTTTGAATAGCTTCTACCCACTACTAGTTTGAATAGCTTCTACCCACTTAGTAACATAATCAACAGCAACCAAAATATGTGTATACCCATTAGAGGAAGGAAAAGGTCCCATGTAATCAAATCCCAAACATCAAATGGTTCAATAGCAAGAGAATAATTCATAGGCATTTCCTGACGCTTACCAATATTACCAATTCTTTGACATTCATCACAAGATAAAACAAACTTACGGGTATCCTTGAAGAGAGTAGGCCAATAAAAACCAGATTGCAATACCTTGTGAGCAGTTCTATCTCCCGCATGATGTCCTCCATAAGCTTCGGAGTGACATTTCTGTAGGATTTGTCCCTGTTCAGGCTCAGGTACACAGCGTCTAATAATACCATCTACTGCTTCTTTATAAAGATGTGGGTCATCCCAAAAGTAATGTCTTAAATCATAGAAGAAAATTTTCTTTTGTTGGTAGGTGAAGCTAGGTGGTATATATTTAGCAACAATATAATTGGCATAGTCAGCATACCAAGGAGTGTTATGAGAAACATTTATTGCAGCTAATTGTTCATCAGGAAAACTATCATTGATAGGTTGTGGGTCATCAAGAATATTTTCTAACCTAGACAAGTTGTCAGCCACGGGGTTCTCAGCTCCCTTTCTATTAGTGATATGTAAATCAAATTCTTGTAGCAAAAGAACCCACCTAATGAGTCTAGGTTTAGCATCCTTCTTTTACATAAGATATTTTGTAGCAGCATGATCGGTGTGAACGGTCACTTTAGAATCAACAATGTAAGATCTAAATTTATCACAAGCAAACACAACTGCTAAAAATTCCTTTTCAGTAGTAGCATAATTTCGTTGAGCACTGTCCAGAGTTTTACTAGCATAATGAATAACATTTAATTTCTTATCGACTCTTTGTCCTAGAACAGCACAAACAGCATAATCACTAGCATCACACATAATTTCAAAAGGCAAGTTCCAATCAGGTGGTTGAACAATAGGTGCATAAATCAAGGCTTTCTTAAGTGTTTCAAAGGCTTCTACACAATCATCATCAAAAACAAATGGAACATCCTTTTGTAAAAGATTTGTAAGAGGCCTAGAAATTTTAGAGAAGTCTTTAATAAACCTCCTATAGAAACCAGCATGACCAAGGAAACTACGAATACCTTTGATATCTTTAGGGCATGGAATTTTCTCAATTGCATCAACTTTAGCTTTATCCACCTCAATACCTCGTTCAAAAATTTTATGTCCCAAGACAATACCTTCATTAACCATAAAGTGGCACTTCTCCCAATTCAAGACGAGATTAGTTTGCTCACATCTCTGCAAAACTCGATCAAGGTTGTTCAAGCAATCATCAAAAGAAGTTCCGTAAACGGAAAAATCATCCATGAAAACCTCAACAATCTTTTCACAGAAGTCAGAGAATATAGCAGTCATACATCTTTGAAAGGTAGTAGGTGCATTGCATAAACCAAAAGGCATACATCTGTAAGCATAAGTTCCAAAAGGGCAAGTAAAGGTGGTTTTCTCTTGATCAGGTTGTGAGACAGGTATTTGCGAAAAACCGGAATATCCATCAAGAAAGCAAAAATGTGTGTGCTTTGATAGTCTTTCTAACATTTGATCAATAAAAGGCAGAGGGTAAAGATCTTTTCTAGTAGCTTTATTTAGTTTTCTAAAATCAATTACCATTCTGTAGCCAGTGACAATTCTTTGTGGAATAAGTTCATTCTTATCATTAGGAACAACAATAATACCTCCTTTTTTAGGGACACAATGAACGGGACTTACCCATCTACTATCAGCTATGGGATAGATTATACCTGCTTCCAGAATCTTCAGTATTTCTATTCCTACCACTTCTTTCATTTTAGGATTTAAACGTCGTTGGTGATCAACAACAGGTTTAGCATCAGGCTCCATATTAATTTTATGCTGACAGAGAATGGGACTAATGCCCTTTAAATCATCAAGAGTATATCCAATGGCAGCTCGGTGCTTCTTCAGAACCTTCAATAATCTTTCTTCTTCATGTTCTGAAAGGTTAGCACTAATAATAATAGGATAAATCTTTTTCTCATCAAGATAAGCATATTTCAAAGTGTCTGACAATTGTTTTAATTCAAACATAGGATCACCTTTAGGTGGAGGAGGACCTCCTAGAGTTTCAATAGGCAAATTGTGTTTAAGCAGAGGACGTTATTCAAAGAAAATCTTATCTATTTCATTTCTTTCATGCAGATGCATATCATTTTCGTGGTCTAGCAAATATTGTTCTAGTGGATCGGTAGGAGGCACAACAATAGAAGCAAGACTAATTATTTCATCCTTACTAGGCAATTGTTCCTTATGATGCTTCCTACTAAACTTATAAAAATTAAACTCATGAGACTCATCACCAAAACTAACACCGACGATTTGTTTCTCACAATCTATTTTAGCATTGACGGTGTTCAAGAAAGGTCTACCAAAGATAATAGGACAAAAGTCATCTTGTGGGGAACCAAGAACAAGAAAATCAGTAGGGTATTTTATTTTCCCACACAAGACTTCAACTTCTCTAACAATCCCAAGTGGTGTGATGGTGTCCCTATTAGCAAGTTTAATAGTAACATCTATGTCTTCTATTTCAGCGGGTGCTATATCATTCATAATTTCTTGATATAATGTAAAAGGAATGGCACTCATGCTAGAACCTACGTCGCATAAACCATGATAACAGTGATCTCCTATTTTAACTGAGACAACAGGCATGCCAATAACGGGTCTATGTTTATCTTTTTCATCGGGTTTGGCAATTCTAGCAGCTTCATCATAGAAGTAAATAACATGCCCATCTATATTTTCAACCAAGAGATCTTTAACCATAGCAACACTAGGTTCTAATTTGATTTGTTCAGCAGGTTTGGAAGTTCTAATATAACTTTTGTTGACCACAGTTGAGACTTTAGCATGTTCCTTTATCCTAACAGGGAAAGGTGGTTTTTCAATATAAGCAGTAGGCACAACTGGATCAACATTGTAAATAATAGTTTCATCTTTAGCTATTACTGGTTCTTCAATTTCTTCTTTGATAGGTGGGTGATATTTAAACCACTTCTCCTTAGGGAGGTCAACATGAGTAGCAAATGATTCACAAAAGGAGGCTACTATCTCAGAGTCAAGTCCATATTTAGTGCTAAACTTTTGAAAAGCATCAGTATTCATAAAAGATTTAACACAATCATACTTGAGCTTAATACCTGACACTTTACCTTCGTCGAGTTCCCAATCTTCAGAGTTGCGTTTAATTCTTTCTAAAATATCCCACCGGAAGTCAATAGTCTTCTTCATAAAGGAACCAGTACAAGAAGTATCAAGCATGGATCGATCATCATGAGAAAGCCGAGCATAAAAATTCTGAATAATAATTTCTCCTGAGAGCTCATGATTGGGGCATGAATATAACATTGGCCTAAGCCTCCCCCAATCTAGAGCGATACTTTCTCCTTCACGAGGCCAAAAATTAATTATATAATTCCAATCACGACGAACTAGATGCATAGGATAATTTTTTGGGTGAAATTCCAATTTCAATCGATTCCAATTCCAAGAACCAATATCATCGCATAGCCTATACCATGCCAATGCTTTTCCCTTCAAAGATAAAGGGAAAACCTTCTTCTTAGCTTCATCTCCGGGTAAACCTGCAAGCTTAAATAATCCACAAATCTCATCCACATATATCAAGTGCATATTAGGATGTTCGGTTCTATCTCCTGCATAAGGATTAGCTAGCAGTTGTTCTATCATACCCGAAGGAATTTCATAACCAATATTTTCAGTAGGTGCAGTAGGTTGAGGGGTAACTAATTGTGGTTCTGGTCGAGGTGAAGATACCCCGAACAAACCCCTCAAAGGATTGTTCTCCATAGTAACAAGTGACAATAAATTTCAGCACGTAGTAATAATTTTTCCTTACTGATTTCCACTTACCAAAAGTGCTTCACTCCCCAGCAATGGTGCCAGAAAAGAGCCTTGATGACCCACAATTATAGGGGATCAATCGTAGTCCTTTCGATAAGTAAGAGTGTCGAACCCAACGAGGAGCAGAAGGAAATGACAAGTGGTTTTCAGCAAGGTAATGTCTGCAAGCACTGAAATTATAAGTAACGAGTAGTTTGGTAGCAAGATAATTTGTAACGAGCAAGTAACAGTAATGGTAACAAAAGTGCAGCAAGGAAGCCCAATCCTTTTGAGGCAAAGGACAGGCCAAAATGGTCTCTTATGATAAGCAAAGCGTTCTTGAGGGTACACGGGAATTTCATCTAGTCACTTTCATCATGTTGGTTTGGTTTGTGTTCGCTACTTTGATAATTTGATATGTGGACCGGTGCTTAGGTGCTGTTCTTACTTGAACAAACCTCCTACTTATGATTAATCCCATCGCAAGCATCCGCAACTACGAGAAAAGTATTAAGAATAAATCTAACCATAGGATTAAACTTTTGGATCCAAATCAGTCCCTTACGGAATAGCGCATAAACTAGGGTTTAAGCTTCTGTTACTCTCGCAACCCATCATCTAATAACTACTCCACAATGCATTCCCTTAGGCCCAAATATGGGGAAGTGCCATGAAGTCGACGTTCACATGACACCACTAAGGGAATCACAACATATATATCATCAAAATATCGAACACATATCAAGTTCACATGATAACTTGCAACAAGATTTCTGCCGTGACCTCAAGAACAAAAGTAACTACTCACTAATGATAATCATGCTCAAGATCATAGGGGTATTAAATAGCATAATGGATCTGAACATATAATCTTCCACCAAATAAACCATATAGTAATCAACTACAAGATGTAATCAACACTACTAGTCACCCACAAGTACCAATCTATAGTTCCGGTACAAAGATTGAACACAAGAGATGAACTAGGGTTTGAGAGGAGATGGTGTTGTTGAAGATGTTGATGGAGATTGCCTTCCCCAAGATGGGAGAGTTGTTGGTGATGATGATGACGATGATTTCCCCCTCCGGGAGGGAAGTTCCCCCAGCGGAATCGCTCTGCGAGAGGGCAAAAGTGCTCCTGCCCAAGTTCCGCCTCGAGACGGCGCGCTTCGTCCCGAAAGTCCTCTCCTTATTTTTTCTAGGTTAAAATGACTTATATACCAGAAGAGGGGCACCGGAGGAGGGCCAAGGAGGGCACAACCCACCAGGGTGCGCCTGGGCTCCCTGGCATGCCCAGGTGTGTTGTGCCCACCTGGTAGGCCCCCTCTGGTAGTTATTTGCTCCAATAATTCTTATTTATTCCATAAAAATTCCTCGTGAAGTTTCAGATCATTTGGAGTTGTGCTGAATAGGTAGCCTGACGTAGCTTTTTCAGGTCCAGATTTCTAGCTGCCGGAATTCTCCCTCTTTGTGTGAACCTTGCATATTATCAGAGAAAAGGCATTAGAATTACTCCAAAAAGCATTATTATGCATAAAAACATCATAAATAACAGTAGGAAAACATGATGCAAAATGGACGTATCACCTTCCTTGAAAGCGCAGACTGCTTGATGCTCTGAAACATTCTCTACCAGATGATGAAGTGTAGTCCAACGCTGGATGTAATCTCTCAAAGTTTCATTCGACTTCTAGACACAATGCTGCAACTCAGTCAGCCCTGCGGGTCGCTTGCAAGTGCCTTCAAATGTTTTGATAAACACTCGGGCCAAGTCTTCCCAACATTAAATGCTAGCTTGGCCAACTGATTCAACCAGGCTCTGGCCGAGCCTTCAAGCATCAATGGCAGGTGCTTCATAGCCACTTCATCATTGCCTCCACCGATCTGCACGGCCACTCGGTAATCTTCTAACCATGTGTCTGGCTTGGACTCGCCAGTAAACTTGCTCACTCCCGCAGCCAATATGAAGTTGGGAGGAATCTGTAACACCCCCGGTGGTTAACTACAGTAATCCCATTTTGATGACAGTGCATGATCATCATTTGCATCATAATGCATTTCAGCTTCTAACTCAAAAATTCAAATTTAAATGAAAATGGAAAATAAAAGTTGTCCAACATAGAAACTAAATTGTTCATTAAATAGCAAATAAATCAGAGACAATTCTAAAATTGAAACCAACATCATTGGAGTTGGGTAAGTGACTCAAACATCTTCAAACAGCGACTAAAAGCAATATTTAATAACCATTTATTAAATCTAATTTAAGTATGAAATGATGTTTTGTCCAAACTAATTTTAGGTGTTAGGGAATTAAGCACTGGTATTTATGGACCAGGTCACATGTTTTACAAAATTCAATTTGAGCCCTAACTATTTACAAAACAGGGGTATGGATAAATAAAAGGAGAAAAGAAAAGAAAAAGGAAAAGCCCCCCCCCCCCGGACCAACTGGGCCGTGGCCCAGCTGGCCACCAGGCCACCAACCAGGCCGGCCCATTCCCCCCTGGCCGGCCCACCCCATCCCCTTATCCCCTCACTCCCCGTAACCCTAGCCCACCGACACCCCATTCCCCCACCCCCTCGGTCTCCACTCCCTCCACCCGATCCCATCTGGATCGGGCCGGCGACCCCGGCGACCGCGCCGCCCCGCTCTCCATCGCCGCTGCGCCTCGACGCCACCTCGCCAGTGCCGCCCTTCCGCCGGGCCTCCTCGTCCCGTCGCTCGACCTCGACCCCGTGCCCGACGCCGCCGCCCCGTCCTCCTCGTCCTCTCCCTCACCGGACCTCGTCGCGCCTCCCCCTCTCCGTCGTCGACCTCGTCCCCGTCCTCCCCCTCGAGCTCGAGCACCGCTGCCACCCCCCTACAGCTCGCGGTGAGCACCGCGCTGCCCGCACCCCTCCTCTCCCCTCGGTCACCGCCGCGCTCACCGCAGCCCCGCACCGCGCCCGCACCTCGCCCCGCTCCGCCTCTACGCCTGGGCCGCGCCCCGGCCTTGCCCCGGCCATCGCCCGCGCCCACCACGCGGCCGCACCGGCGCTGACCGCGTCGCCGGCCCTCTGGCCGTGCCTCACCGCCCGCGCATGGCCACCCCGCTCTGATGCTGCCTACGCGCGCCGCCTGCCGCTGCTGCCGACCGCCCGCGCGCCGCCCCTGCTCTCCTAGCGTCGCTGCTCCGCCCGCTCTTGCCACGCCCATCGCCCGCTTGCCTCGCCCGCGCCTGCCTGCGCTCGCGCGCACGCACCGCCGCTGCTCGCGCACTCCCACGCGCGCGCACGCCCGCGCACGCGCGCCGCGCCGCGCCCGTGGCCCGCCCGTGGCCCTTGTGCCACTGACCGGTGGGGCCCAGTGCCCCTGTGACGCTGACGAACGGGGCCCAGCCCTTAAAAACGAAAAATAAAAATAAATAAAATAAATAATTAACTAGTTAATTAATTAGTTAATTAACCCTGTTTAGATTAGTCTAATTTAATTAATTAGTTTAATTAAATGTTAATTAATTAGTTAATCACTAATTAGCCTAATGTGAGTATGACAGGTGGGACCCACTGGTCCTGACGTCATGCTGACGTCAGCAAGACACTGTTTCGGATAATGTTAATTTAAATAATTAATTAAATTCCAGAAATTAATAAAAACTTTAGAAAATCATATTAAATAATCCGTAACTCAGATCGAAAAACTTTGTACATGAAAGTTGCTCAGAACGACGAGACGAATCTGAATACGCGGTCCGTTCGTCCGTCACGCGTCCCTAACTATCCGAACTTGCAACCGTTCCCCTCTTATCCTCTGTCCGATAATTCCAAAGACCCGGGAAATATCGTCAGATATTCTCCCGCTCCGTCTGTTACGTGTGATGCTGCGTTAGACTACCCCTAGCACCGTGTATCGTATTTGTCATGCTCATGTTTGCTATATATTTATACTGTTTCCTCCCCCTCTTCTCTCTCGATAGCCCCCGACCCCGACGTCGTCCCCGAGACCGACGCAGCTCCGGAGCCCGAAGACACCATAGACGACCTTGCCCTTGCCGCCGAGCAACCAGGCAAGCCCCTCCTTTGATCATCCCGATATCGCCCATTCTATATTCCCATGCTTGCATTAGAATTGCTGCTGCTGCTGCTGCTTTACCTATTCTGATGCATAGCCTGTTCATGGTAACCTGCTGTTGATAATTACCTACATATCCTAAACTGTTTAGTCTAGGCTGGGTAGAGACCTATCAGTGACCCCACTTATCCCGACTGCCGCGCTGGATCGTCAGAAGACCCGATCAATGGGATTGAAGACCCGGACCCGACACCGCACATCACCCCCCTTAGTTGTAACGACACTGCAGCGTTACTATCGAGTGCCGAGGGTGAAACCTCTTGTAGCACTTCTGATGTTAACTCTGTAGAGTAGCTATTCGGTCATGGTCATCGAGGGTGATTCCTCCTTCACCGCTTCCGATAACGACGCTGTCCTACAACACCTCAAGTGTGGACCCAGTGAGGGTGATTCCTCCTAGTTCACCTTGATGGATACATCGAGTGGGAATTCAATGAGGGTGATACCTCGGATTCCCTGATGTTATGGACACACGGATACTTGGACCTTACATTGTTACTTGGAAAGGCGGGTCGACCCTGAGGGGTACCCGCGTGTGATGTGAAGGCGGGTTGCCAGTGTGGTGCCCGAGTGGTGAATACGAGGCGCGGCCGGGCATTCTTAACCCTTGCCGCAAGTCCTCGAGACGGGGCGACGGGGTCACATCTTTCGTGAGTCTCTGCTCGTTACCGCAAGCCCTAGTCCTAACGATTTGGATATTTGATCCGAGCAGGCCTCTGGCCTGATAGCACTAACCATCACGTGGGCATAGTATGGGCGTTCTGCATCGTAGCATCAGCCGAAAGCTCTGTCAGACGTCTAGTTCAGCCTTGCGGCCGGGACGGACCGGCGCCCCCCTGGTGCCTGGCTTCCCCCTGCACGCAACGACTTGGAGTGCACAGGGCGATGGCCCAAGACCTCTGAGCGCTTAGGATGTAGACCGACGGGGACCTCTCTGCTGAGCTGTAGGTAGGGTTGCGATGTGTCGTTTGGCCGAGGCCGGGCATGACCCAGGAAAGTGTGTCCGGCCGAAGTTAATCGAGCGTGTTGGGTAAGTTGGTGCACCCCTGCAGGGAAGAACACTTCTATCGATAGCCGGTCCTACGGTAAAGGACACTCGGAGTTGTATCCTGATTGATACAATTTAGAACTGGATACCTGTGATGAGACCTGTATGTATGGCTCTGGGATTGCTTTCTCGCAGGGAGTCGAGAAAGGATCTCTGGGTGAGGTTGATATTATTACTGCTACATTATATGGTATTGTTCTACTCTCTTCTACTGCTGCAAGATCGCTGAAGATGCTAGTCTTCGATAGGACTAGGCCTTCTCTCTATTCTGGCATTTCTGCAGCCCAGTCCACATATACAGCCTCCCCTTGATAATGTTGCATATGTAGTGTAGATCCTTGCTTGCTGAGTACTTCAGAGTACTCACGGTTGCTTTGTTTTCCTTTTTCTCCCCATACCAGTTTGACGTGACCAGAGGACGGAGCCCCCTGAGACAGATGCCCCGACGATCGTTACTACTACTACCCAGAGGATGGATACTACTACGAGTTGACTGACGACCAGGAGTAGGATCGGAGGGTCCCAGGCAGGAGGCCTTCGCCTTTCGATCGTAGTGTTTTATTTTGCCCCGCCTTCCTAAAGGCCTTTCTGTTTCTATTTCATATCTGTACTCAGATATCTCATGCTTCCGCTGACGCTTGTTCGCAAGCTTATGTATTCGAGCCCTCGAGGCCCCTGGCTTGTAATATAAAGCTTGTATGACTTTATTTATGTTTTAGAGTTGTGTTGTGATATCTTCCCGTGAGTCCTTAGGCTTGATCGTGTGCATTTGCGTGTATGGTTAGTGCACGATCGGGCCGGGGGCGTCACAGAATCCCAGCGGCCCGAATGGCTCTGCTGAAACATTCAGGTCCAGAGATGAAAGCTCTGCTTCCACTAGGACGATCTCTGTCCAAACCTTCTTGGTTAGCTCTACCTCTGTCGACCAGGCCCAGCACGAGGACTGACCTTGCATTGAACCCGGGCTCTCGGGGGTCGACTGTAATCCTCTGCTCGTCACCGAACGGGTGCCTATCGTCGTACCACCGGGGCGTGTACGAACCACCCCTCGGAGGGGGCGTAGGCACTCGATGACGGTCGTCACGGTGATATCGAGATTCAAACTGTCCGTGGCCTCGATCCAGGTACTGATCCTGGCGATAACCACGATCTTCTCGCCGCGGAGGCGACCTTGGGCTGTGCGCAGACTGAACTGTGTCCACCCTGACGGACCTACTGTGAATCCTGTTGCGCGACTGAGAAACAGCCGAATTCTGCTCTCCAGCCGCCCTGAGCAATGTCCGAATCTGCTCTAGGCCTCTCCCGGCCTCGGAACGGGATGGTTGGATTGAATCCGCAATTCACACAGCTGCTGCAACATTCTAGATGGGAGTGCGGTATACCTGACACTCATCTTGAGATCCAGTCGGGAACAATTGCCACTGCCGTCGACTGGAACTGGGGAATCGTCTGCGAGCGCGGTCATCGAGTGACTTCTGGAGATTCTCCAGGCGCACATGTTCAGCCAGAGTGGCTACGCGCACAGCCTCCAAAGCCCGGGCTTTGGTAGTCTCCCCTACGATGGGGGTCCGGAGAGCCTGTTCATCCCTGCGCTGCAGCTCTTCTCTTTGCTCCGTAGTGAGGGCTTGCGGGTAGTATTCGTCTTCGTCGTGCGACGGGCCATCGCTTCCACCGCCGCCGCGGGGGAATCCCAGTGGGCTACGCTGGGGGCCGACCATGAGGACCTCCGCCGCTGGATCGTTGCTTTCACACTTGCAAAGCGTGTCCGAGTGGCCAGTCGACAGATCAAAAAGATCATAGAGGGACTCGTCGGGCTCCATTGCCGCGATCTGAGGAGTGGCCGACTGACGAGCCACTGCATGCTTCACCCACCGCTAGAGCTGCGAGCGACCGGATCGCTTGTGGCAGCGAGCAGTGATGAGGGAAAACACCGTCGGAGCCGACCGATACTGAGTCGACGGCTGCCGCAAGAGGACGCCGCAGGCACTTGCACGGAAGTGCACTGCCCCACGAAAAGGGAGTGCCTCGACATCGAGGGGGGCCTCCTAGAGCCAGGCCGAATCGTCGGCGATGAAGGTGAGCGCGTCGAGACGGATCTCGCGGCCCGAAGACAATCCACCGCCGGAAACCATGTTGATGGAGATCGAAGATCGCAACCTCGTCGGAAGTCGCTTAGACGCCTGCCCCACGGTGGGAGCCAACTGTTGTGGGAATAGATCTGACAGTAGAGATGGGGGGTACATAGGAGAGGGCAGAGTCTAGCTATGGCGAGGTTGTACACTCGTATTTATGAGTTCAGGCCCCTCTCGAAGGAGGTAACAACCCTACATCTCTGTGCCTCAGAGGCTTTGTTGATTGGAGTGTAGAGTTACAGGGGGTGCGAACCCTTGTGCCAGAGGGGAGGAGTGGCTTATATAGAGTACGCCGACCCCTCATCGTCCTCAGTTACACAAGGTTTGAATGCGTGAATAAATTTATGAACGTTACTGGTAACGCCTGTGTTTAATGATCTTTATAGCGACGGAGTGGACGTCCGACCTTTGCCATCCTGGGGTGACTCTAGGTCTCCTGTCTTTCGAGTGAATTCTTGTACTCTGAGTGAGTAATGACGGTCGAGTGGAATTGGGGTATCCGAGTGGATTATCTGTCGAGTGAGATGCACTCCGTGGTGATTTCAGTCGGTATCTTCTTTCTAACTCTGTAAGTCTTGGCCTCTTGTATGATGACCTTGGGTAGGGCGTATAGGTCAGGCCTACGACCCTACCCCAGGTATGTATCCTCATCAATGGCCACGTACCACCACATCAAGAAACTGTTCGAGTGGAGGGGCATGAAGCAGGACGTCGACGACTACGTATGGCAATGCCAAGTCTGCCAGCAAGCCAAGCATGAACTACGCAAGCCCGCGGGCAAATTGGCACCACTGCCCATTCCCACAGTGCCGTGGCAAGACCTGACGATGGACTTCATCGAGGGCCTTCCCAAATCAGAAGGGTATGACGCAATCATGCTTGTGGTCGACCGCTTCACCAAGTTCGCACACTTTGTGCCATTGCAACACCCGTTCACGGCGACGCATGTGGCCAAGATGTTCTGGGACAACATCGTCAAGCTCCACGGCATCCCCTCTTCCATCATCTCCGACCGTGACAAGGTGTTCACCAGCATGCTCTGGCACTGCTGGTCGGAGCGGGCACCAAGCTTCTCTACTCCACTGCCTACCACCCCCCAGACAGACGGATAGAGCGAGCGCGTGAACCAGTGCATGGAGATGTACTTGCGCTGCGCCGTCCATGATACTCCGCGGCAATGGTGTCGCTGGCTTCCCTTGGCCGATTTTTGGTACAATTCCTCATTCCATTCCTCTCTGGGCTGCTCTCCGTTCAAGGCTCTGTATGGTGTCGAAGCGAACGACGGAAGCATGGCCACTTGGCCGGCTGCACAGCCAACCCTGCCGGATGGCGAACAGTGGGACTGGGCACTACACAAGGACATGTGCAGTTGGCACGGGCGCAGGCCAAGTACAAGAAATTTGCAGACCTGAATCGGACTGAGCGCGTCTTTCAGGTTGGTGATCAAGTTCTTCTGAAACTCCAGCCGTACGTGCAGAAATCTGTGGCTAGCCGCCCTTGTGCCAAGCTGACATTCAAGTTCTTTGGGCCCTTCTCCATCATCGCCAAGATTGGTCCTTCTGCATACAAGCTGGATCTGCCTCAGGACAGTCGCATCCACCCAGTGTTTCATGTTTCGCAGCTGAAGCCATTCACACCCAACTACATCCCAGTGTTCTCTGAGCTGCCTGCTACTGCTGATTTGTCGACTGTGGACACCATGCTCGCGGAAATTCTGGACAGACAAATGATGAAGCGAGGCGATGCACCTGTGATTCAGTTACAAGTGGCTTGGGACACAACACCACCATCAACCACCTGGGAGGATTATGAAGTGCTTCGTCGGCGTTACCCGCAGGCCACGATCTGGGACGACAGCCCCATGGAGGAGGGAGCTCGTTCTCCAGAAGGGGAGAATGTCATAGTGGCAGCGTGTGATACCACCGTGTGACTGCCAGTTAGCCTAGCCAAGTGTAGGCGTGTGTGTGTGTGGTCCACCTGTAAGCGTGTAAGTGGCCAAGGGCCGTGTGAGTGAGGTGGGTACTTAAGCCCTCAAGGGTGGGTGTACAAGACAGGTTGTTGAAAACGTATCTGAATTGCTCATCTCTCTCTGTCAGCTCATCCCCTTCCTCAAGTCTTCCTCACCTACTCTCTCCGATCCCCTTTCGCCTACTCTGGTCGCCATTGATCCAGATCGGGGTGTGACACGCCGTTGCCGGGGAGCAATAGCGTGGGATGAATATTCTCGTGTGTGCTAGTTTGCTTTATCACTATTTATTTTTCTGTTCATGTTTTCTATCTTTAGTTATGGGTATCAAACGCAAAATACCAAAAAAAAAATAGTTGTACTTGTTAACCCAATGGTTGAAGAACCACCCAAAATATATCATACTGCTGAAGCTTTTTACTTGGATAATCTTTGATCTATTTGTGCTCGTGCTGAAAACCCATCTAGCTTAGTTGAGGGAAAATCATTAGACGGGCATGCTTATTTTGTGCAACACCGCTTGTCTCAAAAAGGGAAACTTTTACGGCACCAAATTAATTGTTTGTATTGCTATGCTTGGAATTTAAGCGAAATACATGATTTTACTTGTTGTTCTGAAGACCCTAAAAACACCTTTCCTTCCAATGTGAGTTTAAGGATAATGGAATCTTATCTTCTTATGCCAAAGTAGTTTATAATTACTATGATATTGGACAAATAGAAGAATTTGTTGCCTTTAATGGTGCATGTGAAATTAAATCTTTGTTTGAAGAGTGTGAAGATTGTGATGATGCTCTTTACATATCGGAAAATTATGTTATACTTAAATATTGCTATGCGAATTATGAATATGATGCCTATATTAATGAGTTTGTTGGGAAAGTCTCTGATGTCCAATAAGAGATTAATACTTTGCAGGCTCCTATGGAAGAAGAAATTGATGACACTGTGAGCTCATTAGATGAAAACATGAGGAGGAGAGCGAAGAACAGAACGAGGAAAAGCGGATTAGCAACCCGTGCCCATCTTCTAATAAGAGTAACTCTTCAGCTCATACATTTTTTAATTTCCCTTCGTGCTTACCGAAGGATGAATATATGATGAATGCTATGATCCTTTGGATTCATTTGAAATATCATTTTTTGATGAAATTGATGCTTGTTATGCTTGTGGCCATGATGCCAATATGGGTTATGCTTATGGAGATGAACTTGCTATAGTTCCTTATATTTAGAATGAAATTATTGCTATTGCACCTACACATGATAGTCCTATTATCTTTTTGAATTCTCACAACTACACTATATCAGAGAAGTTTGCACGGATTATATTGATGGGTTGCGTTTTACTATTACACATGATCATTTTGATGTTATAATATGCATGACCAATTTGTCTTTTTTTTCTGAGAGCTCCTCAGATGTCCAAATGACTTGAAAATTGGAGCAGATGTCAAGCAATAAATTTTCTAGGATGAACTTTTTTTTTGAATTTTTTTTTGTCATTTTTTTCTGACCAGGTGCAGATGAGCCTGGCCACTGAAACGCTGCAAATAATTTAATGGTCAAGATATATTAGAAGACTCCACAAGATTTTTAATATAAAAAATAGTACGTACATAAAAAAATTGTAATCCATCACGTCCATGGAAGAGTCTTTAACAACCACACCTTCCTTTACGATGGAAAAAAGATAATTACATCAAAGAGTCCTTTTCTAGGATACTCTTTTTTACATTAAAGAGTCCTTAATACCCATTTAGGACAGTAAAACTGAGCCTAAACCGAGCTCTCTCACGACCTGGACGATTTCGGCCGTCAGATGAGCGTTTCAACTTTTTCTGGCCATCG
The DNA here is from genome assembly GCA_011799875.1 of Thinopyrum elongatum. NCBI lineage: Eukaryota > Viridiplantae > Streptophyta > Magnoliopsida > Poales > Poaceae > Thinopyrum > Thinopyrum elongatum. The sequence goes on along the minus strand of CM022299.1, from coordinate 607,363,571 downwards.
GATCTTCATTTCAGCGCCAATGTACGCGACCTGGGCCGCCTGTCCTAATGGGCCGCTGCTCTGGGGACTTTTTTGAAGGCCTGTCGTTGATCCACCCGGTCGCTAACCCTCCTGAAGAAAAAAAAAATTGCTCAGCACACAGAAACTGCTCGGTCGCTGCGAGAGAAAGGAGAAGGGAATCCGCCGCTGCGCGAGAGGTGAGAGGCTGATGCAGGGATGGATCGATCGGTCATGGCAACGGTGCACCCTATCTGTCCAGCGGTGGGTGATGTCGCCGACGCCCCATCTCTCTTTCTCCCATGATTGCTCGCTCACCTCAACCCTTTCCCTCTCTCTCGCAGGTCCTTGGTAGCCCTAACCGCGCCGGCGGCGAGCCGACGACTCTGGGTCATGTCGCCACCATCACATGTAAGCCCCATCTCCGCACGCCCCCATATATCTTTCTCTCGCAGCAGAAGAACCCTAGCCGCACGCACGTTCTCCCCCTTCTCCCCCCTGCTCGATTCAACTCATCTGCTACATGATTACATCACATTGCAGGAGAGGTCTTGTGTGTGGTGATATGTTCGTGTGTCTTTGCTATGGACTTGGTCAGTGGTTGCGCCCTAGATTTGAGCTCCTCATGGTAATACCAATCCTTAAAGACATCTTCTAATAAATTCTCTGCAGCCAATCCAACGCATTTCCGTGCAGCCACACTATTTCGCTCTGGTTACATACAGCTCACAGTGTTTGGGTTGTATATTTTTAATGTTTAGTACCATAAGATTATTTAGTCATACTCATACAAAACCATGTTCTCATTTGCCTGTTGAATGGAGCTTGTTATTCTCTTATTTATAGAAACAATTCATAGGCCATACATCCTCATGTGCTGGAGGTTTTGGACCATTGTAGCCCGAGTGATTTTCTCAATTGCAGATGTAGAAGAATAGGTAAAAAAAGAGGTACAATTTTTCTCTCCAGTTGAGAACATGAGGGGTAGAGAGAGGAAAACACCATGGATATAAATTGGAAAAAACAGACCGATTTCATGGTGCCGTTTTACGCCGGCAATTTGTGTGTCAGAATACGTTTTTAGAGCCAAGAGCACTAAGACCAATGGAGCAACCAAATGAAAAATGCATGTTGTGCAGAACAAAATGACAACTTCCTGCCATAATGTGAAGAACCTTTTGTCAACGGTATGCCATAATCAATTTACCTCTCGACACTGAAAAATACAAATGGCACATTGTAAGTCTTGTCCAATCATCCGTGTTGGGCTGGAGAAGAAGTTAGTATTTGTGATATAAAGTTGATCCTTACGTAAAACGAACACAAAAGAATCTAGATTGATTATCTTACATGGTATGTTCAGTTGCAGTGAAGAATCATGGAACTCCTGAGTACAAAAATAATGTCACAAAATTTGACAAGGTAACATGCGATCTTATTTAGTTTCTGGGGTAAATTGGCAAAGTAAGTTTCTTAAGCTTTACATCAATTCTCCCAAAATACCACATGGATTGCTTCTCCACTAGGCTACGCGCCATCTTAATTTAGTTTGTGGGGTGAATTGGCAAAGTATGTTTCTTGAGCTTCACATCAGTTCTCCGAAAATACTACATGGATTGCTTCTTCATTAGGATGTGCATCATCTTTAACTTACCATATTTTCCCTTCCCATTACCTTCTCTATCGGTTCAGTCTGACTTGTCCAAATCTGTTTTTCTTTTGCTGCAGGTTATGGTATATCAGTTTGGGGATTATTGGAGGCTGGATCTAGATTATTTTTCGGGAAGTGGAATTCATGAGCTGACTATTTAAAATGGCTGCTGATCAGGTAGTTAACATGCATTAGGGAAAATGGAGGACTGTCTGAGTGAAGATGAGTTCCTTGTGCAGTGTATTGTAGTCTCTAGGAGAGTGGCAAGGAAGATACATCCCTTAAGCTATTATGCCCTTTGAAGTGCTATAAAAGCAGTTCGAAATAAGTTGAACCAAATCAAAATGCATTATACAAAACAACAGGGAATGGATATGATATGCATGGTTCTTGAATCATGGTAAGCGGCATATGTTCCCTATATATTGATGTTAGTTTTAAATCAACCAGAGTGGCATACCCAATAATATAGAGTTTCTAAGCCTTCTTTAATTCCTTCTTTTGTCAATCTGTGTCCTGATCATGTCATATTCGAAAGATTTCTTAGACATAATAGTAGTTTTCTGTTCTAAATTATGTATTGTATACCATTACTCGATCCTTGCTAATGTACAACATGATTTAGTCCTTGTATGCAATTGTTGGGTGTTTTGCATCTTTACTCTCGTAATGTAAATATATAAGATTAGAAAAAACTAATCATTTTGTGTAAGTGGGTACCTTTATGTTTTTATAGAACTAATAAAAATTATCTGCAATATGTGAGTAAGTTTATATAGATTTAATTCATATGTTTTATGCGTCGACATATTTACGTATATTCCTGTCACTCTATTGTCAAAATGGATGGGCGCAACAACGCGCGCCAACGATGATCTAGTGTTTCCATAAAAAACACCTTTAGTTGCAACCTATACAAAATCCACTCGCATTTTCCCATTGTGATGGAAAAAGAGATACGTACAATGATTTAATGATCAATTTTTATTAGAGAAACCTACAAGATTTTTAATAGAAAAAAATAGCGGTACGTAATTCAGATTAAACAAGCACTACATGGAAGATTCTGAACCTATACGTGTCTTCCTTTGTTATGGATAAAAAAGATAGGTACATCGAAGAGTCCTCAACACCTCTTTCCCTAAGAAAATAGCTCCACGTTAGAAAAAGGAGTCTGGTCTAAGAACTGGTGTCCACGTACCAGTTAGAACATACAAAAATCCCTTCAAAAAATGAAAATAGTACGTACAAATAAATAGTTCCCAATCATCACGTTATAAAAAGAGAGAATCATTGCCTGATTGAAAAAAAATCGGTCCTACCTTACAAAATAAAAACCAAGACTATATTAATAAGAGTGTGAAATCACCTAACTGTAACATAATAACTAGGAAAATATACATAAATTGTCATACAGAGCAAAATCATATATGAGCAAAACCTGGAACTTTTATGGGTATTGTAAATAGGGATATTCCCCTAGGTAAACTGAATTTTCAAGTATTACTGTATACTCCATTGTTAAATTTGATACTATAGATACATTCTCAATGAAGGATAACAGTGTATTTAATAATAAAATTAAAGAAGGACCGCTGCCCAATGTACTAAGAAGGATTGTCGATTATGTAAATGGGAAAAATATCATTATAGTAGGCGCATATGTACCCCGACCGAGACAAAGAAAAACATGCCTCGGCAAAGTAATCTAACTCCAATTGGAACAGATATCCAGCTAACATTGGTATGTAGAATAATATTTCAAAAACACTAGGCACCACTTCTGATAATTTAAAGTTCATGTAAAAAAATCTGCGAAGATTTAAGCATGGCTGAATACTATTATACGAGTATGTTAGCAAAATGTTCCTAAACTTGATGCTGATCCAAGGGAGGACATTAATTTTATTATTTTGGACAGAAAGGTTTGATCAATAGAAATATATTAGGATTTCTATGCACACATCATATGTGTCCAACAATATTGATATTGTTTGTCAAAAATCAATTATACTTGTCAATGTCATTGCAATGGAATCTTCTATTTCAGATTTTAATCTAAAAGTGATCACAATACTGAAATATACATCTACATATTTGTAATGTTTGGGTGCAAACGAGACATCATTTCAAATATATACAGTTTGACACTCTGTATCAATTCTAGACTAATATAGTCAATATTTTATTATAATACTTGACATGTGCATTACATTCTACCGTAATATAAATTATATAGTGTTTATTTGTACATATCATCGATTCTCTTTAAAATGCATGATAAATATCTGAAAATGCACAATAATTTTAAGATATACCATTCTCTAGCCCGTGCAGACAAACGGGCTGATGACTAGTCCTCTTAATCTCTACTCCTAATGTTTGAGTTGATGAATAGCCTTCACGGTTTATTTTCGTCCCACCATTTTCGCTGGGTTTTTTTCGTCCCCTTCCCCACCCCACCCCATCCCACGCAGCCACCCAAAAAACCCCACACCCAGCAAAAAAAAAACTCCATCGACCCCATCCTTCATTGCCCACTCCTCTCGATCCCATCGTTCGTTGCCGCTGCCGTCCGAGGGGAGACGCCGCCGCCGCGTCTCTCGATCACATCGATCCCATCTATCGTTGCCGCCACCACCGCCGCCGTCCGAGTGGGGAGACGCCGCCGCCGCTGCCGCCTCTGCAAGGCAGGGCGGTTTGAATCCCTCCGCCGGCCAAACCACAAGCGCCCTGTCGTCGTACCTCCGGTTGGTGCGGTGGTGCCTTGATCTGTCCTGCCGTCGCCCACTCGACCTCGCGCCCCGGAAGCCCACTGAAGGAGCCGCCCCAGATCTCTGTCGCTGCATATTCGTGTCAACTGCAGGACAAGGAGCGTAGGAAGGCTCCTTCCTCTGTGCCCCGCCGCTCTTTGTGCACTACGTCGCATGCGTGTGCGGCTGGCGTGCTCCTGCTGCTGCTCCATCACGTGTGATGCGTGTGTGTGCTAGCTGCTGGGTTTGCGTATGCGTCAGCAGCCTCTCCGCTTTGGTAAGCCTTCTCCAACCAGCTCGCCGCCACAGTCCGACATCGTTGGCCTTCTTCAACACTGGTGTTCCAGACGCCTGCAAGGTGTTCGGTCAATTCACCGGACCGAGCCAAGGTACATCTGACATTCACAAACATATGTGATTTCAGTATGTAAACAACAGGCCATTAGCTCAACACTGAGAAATGAGGTATTTACATGCTTTTGGTTCCATGGGTGCACTATTTGTAGCTCCTAAGTTAAGTTAAACTATTTTCTGGTTTCTGTCTTGTAGGAGCAAGCAGCTCAGTGCATGGATGATCTGTTTCTTGCAAGTGTTCACCTTGATTATTTCTTACGGTTGTTGTCACTTCTTGCAGTTAGTGGTTAATTATTTCCTGTCCAAATAATAGTGTAGGAGGTGGTGTCCCAGTTAGATAGATGGTTGATGGGCGTATGTGGTCAGTGGGCAATGCCAAGGTCTACTGTCATGCAGAAATGTCATGGCCTTCTCCTCTATGGTATTCAGTGCTTTGGTGACTCTGCTGGCGAATATTGTGATGTTTTCAAACCGGCATGGGGTGCATGTAGTGGTTCTACTATATTGAGTTGGAGGGGTGTCTACAGACCTGATTGGATGGCAAAATTTGTATAGGTCATCTGTATTAACATGCTCTAGCCTATTCAAAATGACATAGGCATGACTACAATAATCAGAAGCTAACTATGATAAGACTGAGTGGACTGGAGAGACATACTATATGCAAGGAGAAAAAGGAAAGACAAAAATCATTAAACCCAAGAGGAATGAGGGCTTACTAATTAGTTTGTTGAGCCCTCAAGATCTTTATCATTAACTGCAGATTCATATTCCTATACAATACGTGCACAAATGCACCGATCGGTTTGTTCAAAAGACACATGGTTCATATATGATATTGCTACAAACACTAGGTTCATTGTGTTGTTACAAGTCTCATTCATTCACTGTACTTGCATTCTAGGAGTCCTTTTGTTCCATGTATATCTCAAAAATTCAATCTTGTGCTGCAGTTATGTTTTCTTCACTGCAATGAACACGGGATAATGAATCTTCTGCGCAAAATAAAATTAAATGAACGGAGGTGTCCTGCAGAAGTCAGTAGATTGGCGCTGGATCAGGCTCTGATGTATGATGTATGTAATCGTTCTTTGGGATATGTATTTACTCCATGATCTTGTATGAATCTCAACCTCGTCTGTTCCCAATAATTTCTGGTGGCAAATAATACATACAAATTCTCATTTACTTCCTGAAGTCATCCAACATTACATTTTACTTGCTTTTATGGTGGATTTCTTAATCTGGTGATGTAGGTAGTAAGAATACTAGGCCCGTAAGGGTTCGATTTTTCTGGTTTTTTCAGATTTTTTTTTACCCCTACGGATTGAGCGACACGTGTGCACGGTGGCTTTCCTGAAGTGGTTGATCGCTTGGGCTGTGCCTGTTTCTTCTAGAGGTGCATGGGCTTCTTTTGTCTCATGTGTCCCATGTGAAAAGGTGGTTTGACTGCATGGGCTGATTTTGTCTCACGTGAAAAAAAAATATTAGCTGCATGGGCTGTTGTATGGGCTGGTATGCGTGTGCTGCTGCATGGCTTATGCATGCATGCATGTGTCCACGTTTGCAAGTTTGTAGTTCCACGTTTGCACACGTTTGTGTTCTGGGTCCTTTGCTTGCCTATAAGTAGCTCCTTGCTGTGTTCTTCTCTCATGTGTACTTCTTATTTGTTTAGTCTCTGTTATGGTTCGTGTTGTTGTACATGGTTCTCAGCGCGTTCCTTCGACGTCCTTGGGCTCTTCTTCTTCCGTTGGTGCTTCTGATGGGAGGTTGGCTGCCGAGGGTGGTTCTAATCCTGGTGAGTATTGTTCTTTCATTTGGAGGGTTTGGTTTGCTGATTTTTTGTAGTCTTTTTGATTGTGTTCATGATGTTGTGTGTTTTTAGGTTCGAGGGCTGATGAGGCGTGGCGGCGACGCCAGGAACGACAAGATATTCACCATGGGAAACGTCCTGTAGATTCATCGTTTGGTGGGTATTTGGCATGCTTCTTTTTTTTCTTGTTATTTGCCTGGATTATTTTATATACCCTAGGCTCTAGAATACTAGATCCTTCTGTTCCTATTTATCTCTAAATCTGGTTTTAGTGTCTTCGTGTTGTTTTGTGATTCCTTGTTTTTATTTGTTTGTTGTGGCTATTTGCAGGTCCTCTGGTTTCTCCATCTTATTTGGATCCAGACAAAGCTCACTCTTGCCCGGCAGGAAGGTGTCCTGTTTACTTCATGATGGTGGGCGTTCTTTGTATTGTTCATTTCACTTTCTGTTTGGTTTGTCATTTATTCCTTTTTTGTTCTTTTACACTTATGTAGATGGCATGTCTCTTGATTTGCCTCCCATTTTATGATATCCTTGACAAGAAGCTAAATGAAGAGGGCCTAAAGCTAAGGTATATTTTGGTTTCACTTTAGAAGAAAAATAATAATAGTTTTGTAGTCTCCCAAATACTTTGTCCATGAGAATCAGTGATCTTGATTTACACTGTTGTTCCAAAGGACTAATTCTACGGGAGAGATAAAGAATAAAGATATGCATCCTGTAGTGCTTATGCCAAAATGCCATGAAGGTTTTACTTCATCTCTACTTCTAATGGAGCAGTTGGTAGTCTCCGCTTCGTCCGGTTTTTTTCGTCTCAACCTCCCACCTTCGTATGTTTTTTTCCGTCTCAGTTGGTTTTCTTTTCTCACCTCACGTACATGTCCCCTTCCACCGATTTTTTTCATCCGTGCCCGCTGCCCGTACCAACGATTCGCTCGGCAATCGACCACCACCCACCCTTCTCTCTTCTCCCAACCCACCTAGGGTTCCCAGGCCCCCTCCTCGAGCGCCGTCCTGTGTTCCCTTGGCCATGCTGTTTCCCAAACACCGCCGCCATGGGCTCCGTCACGATCCACCTCTCTGATCATTGCTGCGACCGGTCATGCCGCATCTCCCATCCCCGCGAGGCACACCCAGATCCAGCGATAACAGATAGAGCGGAGAAGAGGCCTCAAACCGCCGGCGACGAGGCGCACGGCGCTGCCACGGCCATGCTCGAGCGGCTCAAGGAACCTGCCACACGCACCAAGCGAGGCGCCTACTGGTCTCTGGTCGTCGCCACTTCGCCGCCGCCGCCACCAGGCAGGAGAAGTTCTCCCGCGCCTTCAAATACACGCGAGTCCCTGCAGGCTGCAGCACATGCTTCCATCACCTCCCTGTGTTGCTCGAGTCAAGTGGATCTCCATGACCCCGTCATGTGACGCACTTCTGAGGATGTCAACCATGCCGACGCAGGGTTCAACGTGGTCATCTTTGTCCGCACCTTCCGCTCAGGTCACGCTCCCAACCCCTCATGCCCTTCTTCTCCTCTCGATTCATGACTCGTTTTCTTTATTTTGCTTGCTGATCCGGATATTGAACTGCACTAGCAAAGGTGTGAGTACTAATCCATCGTTATATGGTTGCTGAGATGAGTTGCTCAAATGATTAAAAAATTGTGTTTGCGCTCTAGGTCTATAGGAGGTAGATAAGCTCCAGTTTGATCGTAAGGTTGGCCTTGCTATGAATATACTTAATGATACAAATTCAAGAATTAAGTGTCCAGGTATGTCTTCATTGAAGTGTTGATGGATATTATGTGTATTTGTATTTACGGCATTAACAGAATTACTAAGATTGTTTAGTTATTTCCTTCCCAGACTAGAATACTGGATTGTGTCTACAACCATTGCACATCAATGTGGCCCAAAAAGTAGTCAATTCGAGGTGGATTTCACTCGTTCTTGAGAAGCACACAGTTCAGTAATCAAATTTTCTCCAGGATGATAGGAATTGATCATCGCATGAGGAATTATATGAGGGGAATCACTATTTTCTATCTTATCTAGCATTTTTCTATTTCTGCATATTCTATATTGTTGAGAACAACCATGGCTACGGCTTGCAGAGGTAAAATCCCTAGCACCCTGTGACCACCCCGGCTTAATCGTGCACTAACCATACACGCAAATGCACACGATCAAGCCTAAGGACTCACTTGAAGATATCACAACACAACTCTAAAACATAAATAAAGTCATACAAGCTTTATATTACAAGCCAGGGCCTCGAGGGCTCGAATACGTAGCTCGATGGCATACAAGTGTCAGTGGAAGCATCAGATATCTGGGTACAGATATATTACAGAAATGAAGATAATCCTTTAGGAATGCGGGGTAAAATAAAATACTACGATCGAAAGGCGTAGGCCTCCTGCCTAGGACCCTCCGAATCCTACTCCTGGTCATCTGTCGGCTCCTCGTAGTAGTACTCGCCTGGAGGGTAGTAGTAGTAGCCGTAGTCGTCGACGGGGGCAGCTATCTCAGGGGCTCCATCATCTGGTGGCGACATATGGATATGGGGAAAAAGAAAGTAAAGCAAATGTGAGTACTCATCCGAAGTACTCAGCAAGCAAGAATCTACACTACATATGCAACATTTTCAAAGGAGGGTGGTATATGTGGACTGGGTTGCAGAAATGCTAGAATAGAGGGAAGAGCCTAGTCCTACCGAAGACTAGCATCTTCAAGCATCTTCAGCGGTCTTGCAGCATTAGAAGAGTGCAGATTAACATAATGTAAAGTAGTAGTAATGTCACCAACCTCGCCCAGAGATCCTTCCTCGACTCCCTGCGAGAAAGCAATCCCAGAGCCATACTATCCATTTCATCTCAAGTCACCAGTTCTAGTTGTACCGATCGGGATACAACTCTGAGTGTCCGTTACCGTAGGACAGGCTATCGATAGATTGTTTCTTCCCTGTAGGGGTGCACCAACTTACCCACCACGCTCGATTAACTCCGGTCGGACACACTTTACTGCGTCATGCCCGGCCTCGGCCAAGCGATACGCCGCAACCCGACCAAATACTTAACAGAGAGGTCAGCACGCCGGACTAACCTATGCCCCCAGGGGTCTTGGGCCATCGCCCCAGACGCTCCTGCATGTTTGCGTACACCGCCGGTGAGCAGACCTAGCAATCCCTTAATACAAGCACGGTTGCATTACCAGTCCAACCCAAAGTGTGCCACTCAGTTGCTGACGTCTATTAAGCTTCGGCTGAAGTATACGACGCAGAACGCCCATACTATGCCCACGTGATGGTTAGTGCTATCAGGCCAGAGGCCCCTCGGATCAAATATCCAAACCGTTAGTGTGTTGGCAGTGCGGTAACGAGCAGAGACTCACGAAAGATGTGACCCCGTCGCCCCGTCTCGAGGATTTGCGGCAAGGGCTAGGAATGCCCGGCCACGCCTCGTGTTCAAATCTCGGGCACCATCCAGGTCCACCCGACTCCACAACTCTCGCAATTAAGCTCACGCGGGTACCCCTCAGGGCCGACCCGTCTTTATCCAAATTAAGCAGTGTCAACCACAATGTAAAGGCATCTGTGTGGCTATCATATCGAGAAGGAATCCGAGGTATCACCCTCGTTGGATTCCCACCTGACATAAACATCAAGGTGAACTAAAGAGGTATCACCCTCGAGGTCCACTCTTGAGCCGTTGCACGACGATGTCGTTATCGGGGGTGGTGTAGGAGGAATCACCCTCGCTTACCACGACCGAATAACTAACCTACAAGGTTATCATCAGAAGTGCTGACGAGGTATCACCCTCGGCACTCGATATTAATCCAGTAGTGTCGAGCAGTTAAGGGGGAAGTGACGTGCAAGGTCGGGGCCTGGTCTTCGATCCCGATGATCGGGTCTTCTGAGAATCCAGCGGGGCAGTCGGGACAACTGGGGTCTCTGATGGTCTCTACCCAACCTATTCTAAACAGTTTAGGTTAACAGGTAAGTATCAACAGCAGGTTACAATTAAACAGGCTATGCAGCAGATTTAGGACAGCAGTAGCAGTAGCAACTTCTAATGCAAGCATAAGAGAGAGAAAAGTAGGCGATATCGGAATGCTCAAAAGGGGGTGCTTGCCTGGAAGCTCGGCGGCAAGGGTCTGATCGTCAGGAGCGTAGTCGACCTCCGAAGCTACGTCGACGTCGGGGTCTATCGAGAGAGAAGAGGGGGAAGAAACATATAAATGCACAGCAAACGATGTAATACAGGGCATGCTGGGCTAAGATGCAGTGCAGGGTTGCCTAAAGATGCACCTAAGTCATTTTAGGATTATCGCCGGATTTATTATCCGGTGATTATGCACTATTCATATACCGGATACGGACGAAAAGTTATGGATTCTCCTATGTAGGGGGTTCCGGCAACGAAACAAACAACACGATCAGATTTGTCTCGTCGTTGTGAGCAACTTTCATGTTTTAAGTTTTTCGATCTGAGCTACGGTTTAATTTATATGAATTTTCAAAGATTTTAGCATTATTCTGAAATTTCTGGGATTAAACTAAACTAGTCGTCAACCCGTGCATTCGCACGGGCTAGTTTAATAAACTATTATTATGACTTTACCTAAATTATAAAACATGGGATGAAGCTTTGGGGCCATAACTCATTTGTTGGGACTTAGAAAATTGGGAAGTGCCAAATTTCTATTAGAACAGCTCCATCGTGTCCTATGACCACTTAGGTTTAATATTCATCGCCGTGGGTACACAGGTTTAATATTCAAGTCATATTACAGTTATAATTTAACATTTCAAATAATAGAATATGAAATGAAGCATATACTCAAAATTTTGAAATACAGATAAAAATATAATTATTTAATCCCGTCTAATCTTGGTATGTAATGCCTTCAACACATCGAGTTTTGACGGTTGCAGTTTTGTGCATCTTCTTTGCTTCCGTCATATCATAATGTATTAACCTAAAACATGTCCACTCTGATTAGTCATTTTGTAAGAGTAAAATGCTAATATATATTTTAAACATATATATTATATACCAATTTATTTCAGTATGGTTTTTGTATATACCTAAACCATACTGAACAAATTTGGTATATAGTGAAACCAAACAAATTTTGAACCCTTATATTAATCGAGATGCTGATACAGTTTATAATGAAACCAAAACAAATAAACTGAATGTTCATGGCTCGTATCCATTATCTGACATCATATATATGTGGTTCCTACAATTTACATGCATTTTGTTCTGAAAAACTTTGAAGCTTCTTCTAAGACTGCATCTCAACATGACATTAAAAAAATAGTTAATCATGTAACAGTGAAAAAAGGAAGTAAATATCATTCTTGAATTAGATTATTCTCGTCTCCTACATGTTTAATTTTTTTGCTAGCCTGTAAGATTAACCAATATAACTTGGTACAATGGAATCTTGTTGCATCTAGTTGGGGTACCTAAGGTATATTGGGTTTGACTACCATGGAGTTAATTTCATACATGTACTTCGGTTTGGGAGACTGGGCAAATAATTTGATTATGCTGCAAAATCTCTAAACTGAACTTTCTTCATCATATTTTTTACCTAGATTTACTTACAAAAGTTACAATGCATGGACTGATGTGACGTCCAATTCTTACTTATTAGAAATGCAAATTCAGTACGGATGCATTATGCGATGTAAATTTCAGCAAGACAGTGAAGTAATGACATATATTATTCATGGGCAGGTTAATTATAATGCCTCCGATTTCATGACCTAGTGGCTTGTGTGGATACGGTCAAAACTTTCTGTTTCCATGTAAAGTGTCTTGCACGGAACATGAACATTTGCAGTCTTGCAGAAAAAACTGTGCCCCAGCAATGACGCTATCCTGGGAAACAGTTGGTTGATCGTCCTTCAAAGATATTACAGCAAACATAGAGTACATGCCCGATTAAAATTACAATCCCCGCAGAAATAAATCAACTGCATACTGATAATTATAACATGTATAGACGTCACAAAAACGAACTTGTGTGAAAGATAACCTCTTTTTACTCATACGATGGCCATAAGTGGCTCCTTGATGGACAACTTCATTGGCTGGATTGTATAATTGCAGATTTAGAGGTGCATGTGGTCAAGGGAGACAACTCTCTTATTAATAGAATTGAATAATACCCGAGAACAAATAGAATTGGATGTTGTACACTACATGGCAGGGATGACGAATGGAGGAGAGAGGATCAGTGGAGATTTGTGGTAGAAGAAAAAGGTGTCATGATAACATACAGCATATGAAAAACTGAGACAAATAAATAGAGCTGAAATCTGAGATAAAAATATTAACCTTCTTTTCCTGACCAAATCTCTATTCTTCCAGCAATAACAACTCTGGTTGCATGATGAATTTGAGAGAGTATAATATATGTGTGCTTTTTTGGCTATCACGGACTAACACCTATTAGCTGTTTGTCTTTCCTAGTAAATTAAGTATACTGAACCCATAATCTTCCTTTGATGAACTAACCTGCATGCAGTGCAGACAAATAGCGTACATAGGTGAATGCCAAACAGAAACTGTAATTAAAAAAGAAAAACAATATATCACCTCAGATCAAAACTGCATAGTGGAAGGTCATACATTGCAGTTCGTCGTACAATTTTGTATAATGTGTGGGGGACCAGTTATATAATCAGTCGATGATGTTCAGCACCTCGATGCAAATCTCGCTTTTTCCAGATAAACGCAACACACAAAGAGAGGTTGATGGTGCCGGGAGGCAGAAGCCAAGGCCTATCCGCCATCGGGAGATGTGATTTGCCGCCCGCTGGATCTGACTTTCTGCCGATGAAAAGAAATCTATTGGAGAAAAGCAAGGCATTAGGGAGAGGAGATGCCTCGGAGGAACAGAACACACGGAGTTTATGCCCAAAGAGAAGAACACTGCGATGGGAAAGGAAGTTTGTGCCTTTCACGTTTCTAAGAGATAAGCAACGTATGATTTATTATCTTTAAACAGAGAGATATAGTTAATTTCGTCCTATGCATGTTTCTAGGAGATAAGCAACGTGATTATCTTTAAACAAAGAGATATAGTCCTGCATGCACGTGGACGTGTACCTCTTTTGCCCGTCTTTCTAGGAGATAAGCAAGGCGTGACTATCTTTAAACAAAGAAATATAGTAGCTTGTTTCCTTTTCTATAATTCATGCACGTGGATGTGTACATGTTTTTTTTTACTCATTGGAAAAATAGCTTATCTCCTGTATGTTTCCAAATTATAGGCTAATCTCTCCAAAAAAAAATATGGACTAATCTACACCGTAATAACTTGGTCCCACCAAATTAACGGCCCTAATTTTCTAATTAACGTGGGAATTTTTAGGGAGTCTGTAATTAGTATAAGTATAGATAGATATAGATATAGATAGATAGATAGATTCGAAAATAACAGGAAAAGGACAGGTGCACCCGGTCCAGTGCACCAGAGGTGCACCAGTGTGGCTGACCCATGGGTCCAGTCAACTGCTAACTCAGCAGTTGACTGGTCCATGGTTGACCAGTCAACGGCTCCGGTGGGGCCCGCGTGTCAGTGTCTCAGACTAAACTAACAGTTTATTTCTTTTTTTAACTAACTGGTTTAATTAAACAACGGGTCCCACTGTCATAGGACCAGAGGGTGGTTAGGGGGCGTCATTAGGGGCTAATGACGTGCCATGTTATCCGTGTCACCGGCGGCGAGGCCGAACGCCGGCGAGGATCTCCCGGTCGATTTCGGCGACCGTTCGAGGTGCGGTTTGATCCTACGGAACGGGCGCGTCGAGCCGCACCTGATGGTTGCACGGGCTCGAGCTAAAACGACCGGAAACGACGGTGTTAACGACGTCCGACGGCGGCCAGAGCGGCCTACGAGCTAGGAGGGGCTACGGGCTACGAGGGGGAGTATGGAAAGGCCAGGGGGAATGAGGAGCTCACTGCGAGGTCGGGAGAGGGCTCGGGGATGCCGGGGTTGTCGGAGTCGAGCACATCGACAGCGAAGCGGAGTCGGGTTCCGGCAAGGGGAACGGGTGCGGGCGACATTGCAGGGGCTCGCCGGCCTCGATCTAGTGGTGCGGACGACGAAGAAGAGTCCGGCGGTCCTTGTGGTCTTGCCCGCGTGGCGATTTGGCATTGCTGGTCACGGCTATGGCGGCATCGTGGCGACGGCGGCGTCGGGTGAGCTCGGGACAGAGAGGAAGAGGGGGCGAGCGCGAGCGAGAGAGTGTGGGGAGAGCGGGGCGAGTGGGGAAGCCGACCAGGGGGAAGGGCCTGGGGTCGCCCTTATCCCCTCCAGCCTCCTGCCTCGTCGCGGTGGCGAGTGGCAAGCGGTGCGGCGAGCGCGACCATGGAGACGGCAACACGGAGGGAGGAGTTGGTGGAGATGGGCTGGGCCGGCTTGGGCCTCGGGTGAGCGCCAGGTACGTTTACTTTCTGTTTTTCTCTGTTTTTCTTTTTATTAATTAAGTAGTGGCAGAAATGGAAATGTTGGGTTACCAAAAAGATTAGAAAAATAGGGGACCTGGTCCAATAAATCTAGCGCATTATTAGGCACTGCCACAAGGAGTTTGGAGGCAAAAGGTAATGGTTAGGTATTATTGGAAATTGAAAAAGGACTATTTAAATGCTGCTGGACTAATGTTTTAATGTCCAGGGCATTTTGGGAACTTTTATGAGGTTGGTCTTCAATTTTATAATTGTTTTGGGATTATTTGCAATATGGTGAACATTTTTGTTTTGCTGTTTGAAGAAATAATTATTTGACTTGCATTCTGAATTTTGAATTAAGGTTGAATTATTTCCTAATGCAATTTTTGAAGATGATCATCATGACATGGCAGTCTAATGAGCTTATCAACAGGGTGACGATCTGGGGATGTTACACCTCCACTACAAGAAATCTCGTCCCGAGATTTAAGTGGGGAAGTAAGGGGTAACTTCGGGGAATCTGACATTTGTGAGGGCGATTATCTGGTGGACAAATTAGGGAATGCGACAAAAACATATCTCGAGTTGAAACTTAGGAAAAATATCGAGAGCAAAGTTTGAAGGTTCAATAAGAAGTTTCAAGCAAACGGTCAAACGATCGATACCTGAACAGAGTGTGAGAAGGGGTTTAGAGCATAGGAAATAGATCATCTCTCGGAGGGTGGCTCTTGATAACACACAAAGCCAAGAGCAAAGGATACTTCAGGATCAAGGATGTACAGAAGAGTCAGGTTACGATCCAGTGGAACTGTGATCAGTGTCGATCGAAAGTAGAGAGAACGATGACATCTTACCGGTCATGTCAACAAGGCATGTCAGAGGATAGCCTGTCAGTTATGTCGGCGACAACATCGGTACCAAGGGCGAGGGACGAAGAGAACCATTTTCCTGCTCGTTGAATGAGGCAGACCAATAGGCAAAGTTCTCGTCCATCGGTGGTTACCGGAATGTCATCAACCATAGTAACGGGGTCTCTCTGACGAAGTTGTGCACCGGGGTATTTTATAAGCAGGGAGTTATTTCTGCTTACATCATATAAATCACAAGAAAGGTTAAACAAAACAATGGAAAGGAAAATGTGTTTACACACAAGAATTGGGAATATATCCTGTCCAAGGAAAAGCAGAGCATGATATGCATGATGGGACAGCAAGTTCAAAAGATTTTTAGGTAAAAGGGGCGAGGAATGACTCATGTTATTACCCATGTAACGGTGCTTGGATAATTGATCGAGAAGCTTTTGGCAATGTGCTTCCAATGTTCTTGTTGATATTTGGAATACCACTATCATGCTTCGAGGTAGCGATAACATGCGGTTTCAAGTAAGGGTTGGATCTGAAGATCACAAGAGATACAAAGGAACACTTTCAAGATTATCTCAGAACGTAAGGAATAACCAAACACAACCAGGTCTGTGTTGGCAGGAAGTCAAGGATGTCATCGATGATATCACAAATCATCGAGGGGCAGGGATGGTATTTCTAGCCATGAATTCAATTGATAACTTGGATGAAGTCAAAGTGTTGATGATGATCACATCACATTTGTCGAGGGGTTTCAAGAGGATGCAATCGAACCGCGACGACATTAAGCAGGGAAATGTCGAAGCGAAAGGTTATTGGAACCACGGACACGACACAAGCTCGAAATCAAGCTTGCTGTTCGAGGTGAAATGATAAGATGAGGAAGATCGACGTAAGATTAGCTCATCGTCGGAAGTTGATCCGGGTTATAGGGACCAGGTAGCACGGTTGAAACTTGCACGATAGGGATATAGGCGATCAGGTTAGAAAAGAATTGAAGGTTTATTTAAACTCGTAAGCAACAAAAATTACTTAGAGTTATTGAATCGTAGTGCGGAATCGATTCACCTACCGGTGTTCTCGAGTGACCAACAACTCAGAACCCGACGATATTGGAATGGGTGATCAATAGTAGTTTGATAAAGAGCTCGTAAGGAGTTATGTAGTTCCTGTGATATTCCCGAGATACCAGGGGGAATTACTCGAGGGTAAATCAAGATAGAGGTTGGGCAGGCATATTGGTTTGCAGAAGACAAGTGCCTTAACTTGTCCGAGAAATGGGATCAAAGAAGGACAGTCATGGTAGAAACCATGATGGCGAAGACCAGATCCCGGATATAAGATAAACTTATACAAAGGGGATTTTTTTTTACGAGCAGTTTCCATGATAAGTTCTACATCGGGTCCATGGGCATGAACACAAAGGTTCAAGGTCGACTCCCACTTCATCAATGAACAACTTCTCATTTACTACTCTCTATTAAGAATGTTTAGAGTTTCAAAGTTTAACTGGTGGAGTACCAAAAGGTATGGCCCATGAATACTTTTGGGTTTTCACAAATAGCGAAGGCATAGACACAACCCATAGGGGCATTTTACGAATCTATACCACACGCTTATAGAAGCGACAGACAACATCTCAAAATAGGATATGGACAAAAAGAATTAAATGTTACCGCATTGCCGAAGGAAATTGTAACAGGGGAAGAACTCTCAGAGATAGAAGATGAAAAACATTGTCGGATAATGATCCAACAAAAGATCAGGTAGACGACATAGGATCTGACGTGAGTAACGGTACTCAACCAGGAGAAGAAAGAATGTATCGGCATCAGATTATAGAAACATCGGAACAATCCAACGTTTAATTACAAAGGAGTTATGGTTCAGGAACGAAGGATTAGAAGCAAAAGCTCTGATCAAAAGATGAGTAGGTTGAATAGAACTAGATGGACAACTTTAGTGTTCCGTCTTGCAGAGATCTCCACCCATGGTTACAGAACATGTCCTGGTCAGTAGTCAATCCCAAGTCAATATGGAGATGGAATGCACTGCCTTTCCGTGCCATGCAAGCAGGGCGGATATACAGACGGCAAGAAGTAGAGAATGCTTCAGTGCCAAAGGCAATGTCAACGGGGGAGGAACCGATAAAGTTCTTAGAATAGAAAAGAGTCGGTCGGATAATTGTCCTCAAAAGGAATCAAGTGATCTGTGAGAACTAACGGGGTAAGATTTTAACAACTGGTTCCACCTGAGAGTCCTCCGAGAAAGGACGGGAGGCAAGCACATCGAATTAAGGAAGCACTTGAACAACCCAAGTATAAAATTCAGAGGGTTCACGATTTCCAAAGCTAGGAGTGACAATTAGTTCACCTGGACAGAGGGACGAGTGATTTGTACATGCTTAGTTAGACAATCAACCAATGCTCGATTGGCCGAGAACCAACTCATGTCCGGAATGGTGAATGAGCCGGAAGGATGAATTCTAAGAATAGGCAGATGATAGAAAGCATCCGCAGTAGATTGAATCAAGGGACGCAAATGGTATTGACAAAGAATGTCAACTAAGCTTGCTAAACATCTAGAATTAACCGTAATGCAAGCAGGCAAGAATTTCAAAAGCAATAGGCTGCAGAGGATTATGGGGAGATTAAATAGCAATTCAATGTGTTCCGGAAAGCCCTTGAACAACTTGGGATGAATGGACCCCGTGTAAGTATGAGGATTTATTTGTAGTTGTGTTCAGGCGGAGAGGAACTGCAAAGCAGTAGGTTCAGAGAATTCTCGAAATGTCGGATAGTATTTCGGTAGGCCGGATGAAACCCGGGAGTAACTGAAATTAATCTATGAACGACGAGTGTAAGTAGTTATCAATCGTAGTTTATCGGTGGTTAGGAACTGCAAAGCAGTGGGACAGGGTCTCGGTTAACGTCGAGGAGTATCTTCAGAATCTTTTGATGAAGCCGACGATCATCTGTAGTGAAAGGGCTCTCCGGGAGGAAGTGGTTAGGAGAACCTAATGCCAGAGTTAGTAAATTTTTTAACCCGAATAGAAGAGAGATCAGAGTCCCAGAGTAAAGACGAGTAATAAAAGATCCTAATACCACCCAGTTGGCGACGTGGGCCCGTAAGCCACATAGCCAAGTTAGTAAAACAATTTTGGACGACTAGACTCAACTTCGGCCAAGGAGTTGGAAAGGGGAATTCCTAGATGCAGTCGACTCTGATACCAACCTGTGACGACCCCGGCTTAATCGTGCACTAACCATACACGCAAATGCACATGATCAAGCCTAAGGACTCACTTGAAGATATCACAACACAACTCTAAAACATAAATAAAGTCATACAAGCTTTATATTACAAGCCAGGGCCTCGAGGGCTCGAATACGTAGATCGATGGCATACAAGTGTCAGCGGAAGCATCAGATATCTGGGTACAGATATATTACAGAAATGAAGATAAGCCTTTAGGAAGGCGGGGTAAAATAAAATACTACGATCGAAAGGCGTAGGCCTCCTTCCTAGGACCCTCCGAATCCTACTCTTGGTCGTCTGTCGGCTCCTCGTAGTAGTACTCGCCTGGAGGGTAGTAGTAGTAGCCGTAGTCGTCGACGGGGGCAGCTATCTCAGGGGCTCCGTCATCTGGTGGCGACATATGGATATGGGGAAAAAAGAAAGTAAAGCAAACATGAGTACTCATCCGAAGTACTCAGCAAGCAAGGATCTACACTAAATATGCAACATTTTCAAAGGAGGGTGGTATATGTGGACTGGGTTGCAGAAATGCCAGAATAGAGATGAGAGCCTAGTCCTACCGAAGACTAGCATCTTCAAGCATCTTCAGTGGTCTTGCAGCATTAGAAGAGTGCATATTAACATAATGTAAAGTAGTAGTAATGTCATCAACCTCGCCCAGAGATCCTTCCTTGACTCCCTGCGAGAAAGCAATCCCAGGGCCATACTATCCATTTCATCTCAAGTCACCAGTTCTAGTTGTACCGATCGGGATACAACTCTGAGTGTCCGTTACCGTAGGACAGGCTATCGATAGATTGTTTCTTCCCTGCAGGGGTGCACCAACTTACCCACCACGCTCGACTAACTCCGGTCGGACACACTTTACTAGGTCATTCCCGGCCTCGGCCAAACGATACGCCGCAACCCGACCAAATACTTAACAGAGAGGTCAGCACGCCGGACTAACCTATGCCCCCAGGGGTCTTGGGCCATCGACCTGGACGCTCCTGCACGTTGCGTACACCACCGATGAGCAGACCTAGCAACCCCTTAATACAAGCGCGGTTGCGTTACCAGTCCAACCCAGCATGTGCCGCCCAGTTGCTGACGTCTATTAAGCTTCGACTGAAGTATACGACGCAGAACGCCCATACTATGCCCACGTGATGGTTAGTGCAATCAGGCTAGAGGCCCCTCGGATCAAATATCCAAACCGTTAGTGTGTTGGCAGTGCGGTAACGAGCAGAGACTCACGAAAGATGTGACTCCGTCGCCCCGTCTCGAGGACTTGCGGAAAGGGCTAGGAATGCCCGGCCACGCCTCGTGTTCAAATCTCGGGCACCATCCAGGTCCACCCGACTCCACAACTCTCGCAATTAAGCTCACGCGGGTACCCCTCAGGGCCGACCCGTCTTTATCCAAATTAAGCAGTGTCAACCACAATGTAAAGGCATCCGTGTGGCTACCATATCGAGAAGGAATCCGAGGCATCACCCTCGTTGGATTCCCACCTGACGTAAACATCAAGGTGAATTAAAGAGGTATCACCCTTGAGGTCCACTCTTGAGCCGTTACACGACGATGTCGTTATCGGGGGTGGTGTAGGAGGAATCACCCTCGCTTACTACGACCGAATAACTAACCTACAAGGTTATCATCAGAAGTGCTGACGAGGTATCACCCTTGGCACTCGATATTAATCCAGTAGTGTCGAGCAGTTAAGGGGGAAGTGACGTGCAAGGTCGGGGCCTGGTCTTCGATCCCGATGATCGGGTCTTCTGAGAATCCAGCGGGGCAGTCGGGACAAGTGGGGTCTCTGATGGTCTCTACCCAACCTATTCTAAACAGTTTAGGTTAACAGGTAAGTATCAACAGCAGGTTACAATTAAACAGGCTATGCAGCAGATTTAGGACAACAGTAGCAGCAGCAACTTCTAATGCAAGCATAAGAGAGAGAAGAGTAGGCGATATCGGAATGCTCAAAAGGGGGTGCTTGCCTGGAAGCTCGGCGGCAAGGGTCTGATCGTCAGGAGCGTAGTCGATCTCCGGAGCTACGTCAGTCTCGGGAGCTACATCGACGTCGGGGTCTATCGAGAGAGAAGAGTGGAAAGAAACATATAAATGCACAGCAAACGATGTAATACAGGGCATGCTGGGCTAAGATGCAGTGCAGGGTTGCCTAAAGATGCACCTAAGTCATTTCAGTTATTTTAGGATTATCGCCGGATTTATTATCCGGTGATTATGCACTATTCATATACCGGATACGGACGAAAAGTTATGGGTTCTCCTATGTAGGGGGTTCCGGCAACGAAACAGATGACACAATCAGATTCGTCTTGTCGTTCTGAGCAACTTTCATGTTTTAAGTTTTTCGATCTGAGCTACTGTTTAATTTATATGAATTTTCAAAAAATTTAGCATTATTCTGAAATTTCTGGGATTAAACTAAATTCGAAAATAACAAGAAAAGGCCAGGTGCACCCGGTCCAGTGCACCAGAGGTGCACCAGTGTGGCTGACCCGTGGGTCTAGTCAACTGCTGACTCAGCAGTTGACTGGTCCATGGTTGACCAGTCAACGGCTCCGGTTGGGCCCGCGTGTCAGTGTCTCAGACTAAACTAACAGTTTATTTCTTCTTCTTTTTTTATCTAACTGGTTTAATTAAACAGCGGGTCCCACTGTCATAGGACCAGAGGGTGGTTAGGGGGCGTCATTAGGGGCTAATGACGTGCCACGTTATCCGTGTCATCGGCGGCGAGGCCGAACGCCGGCGAGAATCTCCCGGTCGATTTTGGCGACCGTTCGAGCTGCGGTTTGATCCTACGGGACGAACGCGTCGAGCCCCTCCTGATGGTCGCGCGGGCTCGAGCTAAAACGACCGGAAACGACGGCGTTAACGACGTCCGACGGCGGCCGGAGCGGCCTATGAGCTAGGAGGGTCTACGGGCTATGAGGGGGAGTATGGAAAGGCCAGGGGGAATGAGGAGCTCACTGCGAGGTCGGGAGAGGGCTCGGGGATGCCGGGTTTGTCGGAGTCGAGCACATCGACGGCTAAGCGGAGGCGGGTTCCGGCAAGTGGAACGGGTCCGGGCGACGTTGGAGGGGCTCGCCGGCCTCGATCCGGTGGTGAGGACGACAAAGAAGAGTCCGACGGTCCTTGTGGTTTTGCCCGCGTGGCGATTTGGCGTCGCTGGTCACGGCTATGGCGGCATCGCGGCGACGGCGGTATCGGGTGAGCTCGGGACAGAGAGGAAGAGGGGGCGAGCACGAGCGAGAGAGTGCGGGGAGAGCGGGGCGAGTGGGGGAAGGCGACCAGGGGGGAAGGGCCTGGGGTCGCCCTTATCCCCTCCAGCCTCCTACCTCGTCGCGGTGGCGAGCGGCAAGCGGTGCGGCGAGCGCGACCATGGAGACGACGACACGGAGGGAGGAGTTGGTGGAGATGGGCTGGGCCGGCTTGGGCCTCGGGTGAGCGCCAGGTACGTTTACTTTCTGTTTTTCTCTGTTTTTCTTTTTATTAATTAAGCAGTGGCAGAAATGGAAATGTTGGGTTACCAAAAAGATTAGAAAAATAGGGGACATGGTCCAATAAATCTAGCGCATTATTAGGCACTGCCATAAGGAGTTTGGAGGCAAAAGGTAATGGTTAGGTATTATTGGAAATTGAAAAAGGACTATTTAAATGCTGCTGGACTAATGTTTTAATGGCCAGGGCATTTTGGGTACTTTTATGAGGTTGGTCTTCTATTTTATAGTTGTTTTTGGATTATTTGCAATATGGTGAACATTTTTGTTTTGCTGTTTGACGAAATAATTATTTGACTTGCATTTTGAATTTTGAATTAAGGTTGAATTATTTCCTAATGCAAATTTTGAAGATGATCATGATGACATGGCAGTCTAATGAGCTTATCAACAGGGTGAGGATCTGGGGATGTTACACCTCCACAACAAGAAATCTCGTCCCGAGATTTAAGTGGGGAAGTAAGGGGTAACTTCGGGGAATCTGACCTATGCGAGGGCGATTATCTGGTGGACAAATTAGGGAATGCGACAAAAACATATCTCGAGTTGAAACTTAGGAAAAATATTGAGAGCAAAGTTTGAAGGTTCAATAAGAAGTTTCAGGCAAACGGTCAAACGATCGATACCTGAACAGAGTGTGAGAAGGGGTTTAGAGCATCGGAAATGGATCATCTCTCGGAGGGTGGCTCGTGATAACACACAAAGCCAAGGGCAAAGGATACTTCAGGATCAAGGATGTACCGAAGAGTCAGGTTACGATCCAGTGGAACTGTGATCAGTGTCGATCGAAAGTAGGGAGAACGGTGACATCTTACCGGTCATGTCAACAAGGAATGTAGGAGGATAGCCTGTCAGTTATGTCGGCAACGACATCGGTACCAAGGGCGAGGGACGAAGAGAACCATTTTCCTGCTCGTTGAACGAGGCAGACCAATAGGCAAAGTTCTCGTCCATCGGTGGTTACCAGAATGTCATCAACCATAGTAACGGGGTCTCTCTGACGAAGTTGTGCACTGGGGTATTTTATAAGCAGGGAGTTATTTCTGCTGACATCATATAGATCACAAGAAAGGTTAAACAAAACAATGGAAAGGAAAATGTGTTTACACACAAGAATTGGGAATATATCCTATCCAAGGAAAAGCGGAGCATGATATGCATGATGGGACAACAAGTTCAAAATCTTTTTATGTAAAAGGGGCGAGGAATGACTCATGTTATTACCCATGTAACGGTGCTTGGATAATTGATCGAGAAGCTTTTGGCAATGTGCTTCCAATGTTCTTGTTGATATTCGGAATACCACTATCATGCTTCGAGGTAGCGATAACATGGGGTTTCAAGTAAGGGTTGGATTTGAAGATCACAAGAGATACAAAGGAACACTTCCAAGATTATCTCAGAACGTAAGGAATAACCAAACACAACCAGGTCTGTGTTGGCAGGAAGTCAAGGATGTCATCGATGATATCACAAATCATCGAGGGGCAGGGATGGTATTTCTAGCCATGAATTCAATTGATAACTTGGATGAAGTCAAAGTGTTGACGATGATCACATCACATTTGTCGAGGGGTTTCAAGAGGATGCAATCGAACCGCGACGACATTAATTAGGGAAATGTCGAAGCGAAACGTTATTAGAACCACGGACACGACACAAGCTGGAAATCAAGCTTGCTGTTCGAGGTGAAATGATAAGATGAGGAAGATCGACGTAAGCTTAGCTCATCATCGGAAGTTGATCCGGGTTATAGGGACCAGGTAGCACGGTTGAAACTTGCACGATAGGGATATAGGCGATCAGGTTAGAAAATAATCGAAGGTTTATTTAAACTCGTAAGCAACAAAAATTACTTAGAGTTATTGAATCGTAGTGCGGAATCGATTCACCTACCGGTGTTCTCGAGTGACCAATAACTCAGAACCCGGGGATATTGGAATGGGTGATCAATAGTAGTTCGATAAAGACCTCGTAAGGAGTTTGTTTAGTTCCTGTGATATTCCCGAGATACCAGGGGGTATTACTCGAGGGTAAATCAAGATAGAGGTTGGGCAGGCATATTCGTTTGCAGAAGACAAGTGCCTTACCTTGTCCGAGAAATGGGATCAAAGAAGGACAGTCATGGTAGAAACCATGATGGCGAAGACCAGATCCCGGATATAAGATAAACATATACCAATGGGGTTTTTTTTACGAGCAGTTTCCATGATAAGTTCTACATCGGGTCGATGGGCATGAACACAAAGGTTCAAGGTCGACTCCCACTTCATCAATGAACAACTTCTCATTTACTGCTCTCTATTAAGAATGTTTAGAGTTTGAAAGTTTAACTGGTGGAGTACCAGAAGGTATGGCCCATGAAGACTTTTGGGTTCTCACAGATAGCGAAGGCATAGACACAAACCATAGGGGCATTTTACGGATCTATACCACACGCTTATAGAAGCAACAGACAACATCTCAAAATAGGATATGGACAAAAAGAATTAAATATTACCGCATTGCCGAAGGCAATTCTAACAGGGGAAGAACTCTCAGAGATAGAAGATGAAAAACATTGTCGGATAATAATCCAACAAAAGATCAGGTAGACGACATAGGATCTGACATGAGTAACGGTACTCAACCAGACGAAGAAAGAATGTATCGTCATCAGATTATAGAAACATCGGAACAATCCGACGTTTAAGTACAAAGGAGTTATGGTTCAGGAATGAGGGATTAGAAGCAAAAGCTCTGATCAAAAGACGAGTAGTTTGAATAGAACTAGATGGACAACTTTAGTGTTCCGTCTTGCAGAGATCTCCACCCATGGTTACGGAACATGTCCTGGTCAGTAGTCAGTCCCAAGTCAATATGGAGAAGGAATGCACTGCCTTTCCGTGCCATGCAAGCAGGGCGGATATACAGACGGCATGAAGTAGAGAATGCTTCAGTGCCAAAGGCAATGTCAACGGGGGAGGAACCGATAAAGTTCTTAGAATAGAAAAGAATCGGTTGGATAATTGTCCTCAAAAGGAATCAAGTGATCCGTGAGAACTAACGGGGTAAGATTTTAACAACTGGTTCCACCTGAGAGTCCTCCGAGAAAGGACGGGAGGCAAGCACATCGAATTAAGGAAGCACTTGAACAACCCAAGTATAAAATTCAGAGGGTTCATGATTTCCAAAGCCAGTAGTGACAATTAGTTCACCTGGACAGAGGAACGAGTGATTTGTACATGCTTAGTTAGACAATCAACCAATGCTCGATTGGCTGAGAACCAGCTCATGTCCGGAATGGTGAATGAGCCGGAAGGATGAATTCTAAGAATAGGCGGATGATAGAAAGGATCCGCAGCAGATTGAATCAAGGGACGCAAATGGTATTGACAAGGAATGTCAACGAAGATTGCTAAACATCTAGAATTAACGGTAATGCAAGCAGGCAAGAATTTCAAAAGCAATAGGCTGCAGAGGATTATGGGGAGATTAAATAGCAATTCAATGTGTTCCGGAAAGCACTTGAACAACTGGGGATGAACGGACCCCGTGTAAGTATGAGGATTTATTCGTAGATGTGTTCAGGCGGAAAGGAACTGCAAAGCAGTAGGTTCAGAGAATTCTTGAAATGTCGGATAGTATTTCGGTAGGTCGGATGAAACCCGGGAGTAACTGAAATGAATCTATGAACGACGAGTGTAAGTAGTTATCGATCGTAGTTTATCTGTGGTCAGGAACTGCAAAGCAGTGGGACAGGGTCACGGTTAACGTCGAGGAGTATCTTCAGAATCTTCTGATGAAGCAGACGATCATCTGTAGTGAAAGGGCTCTCCGGGAGGAAGTGGTTATGAGAACCTAATGCCAGATTTAGTAATTTTTTTAACCTGAATAGAAGAGAGATCAGAGTGCCAGAGTAAAGACGAGGAATAAAAGATCCTAATACCACCCAGTTGGCGACGTGGGCCCGTAAGCCACACAGCCAAGTTAGTAAAACAATTTTGGACGACTAGACTCAACTTCGGCCAAGGAGTTGGAAAGGGGAATTCCTAGAGGCAGTCGGCTCTGATACCAACCTGTGATGACCCCGGCTTAATCGTGCACTAACCATACACGCAAATGCACAGGATCAAGCCTAAGGACTCACTTGAAGATATCACAACACAACTCTAAAACATAAATAAAGTCATACAAGCTTTATATTACAAGCCAGGGCCTCGAGGGCTCGAATACGTAGCTCGATGGCATACAAGTGTCAGCGGAAGCATCAGATATCTGTGTATAGATATATTACAGAAATGAAGATAAGCCTTTAGGAAGGCGGGGTAAAATAAAATACTACGATCGAAAGGCGTAGGCCTCCTGCCTAGGACCATCCGAATCCTACTCCTGGTCGTTTGTCGGCTCCTCGTAGTAGTACTCGCCTGGAGGGTAGTAGTAGTAGCCGTAGTCGTCGACGGGGGCAGCTATCTCAGGGGCTCCTTTATCTGGTGGCGACATATGGATATGGGGAAAAAAGAAAGTAAAACAAACGTGAGTACTCATCCGAAGTACTCAGCAAGCAAGGATCTACACTACATATGCAACATTTTCAAAGGAGGGTGGTATATGTGGACTGGGTTGCAGAAATGCCAGAATAGAGGGGAGAGCCTAGTCCTACCGAAGACAAGCATCTTCAGCGGTCTTGCAGCATTAGAAGAGTGCAGATTAACATAATGTAAAGTAGTAGTAATGTCATCAACCTCGCCCAGAGATCCTTCCTTGACTCCCTGCGAGGAAGCAATCCCAGAGCCATACTATCCATTTCATCTCAACTCACCAGTTCTAGTTGTACCGATCGGGATACAACTCCGATTGTCCGTTACCGTAGGATACGCTATCGATAGATTGTTTCTTCCCTGCAGGGGTGCCCCAACTTACCCACCACGCTTGATTAACTCCGGCCGGACACACTTTACTGTGTCATGCCCGGCCTCGGCCAAACGATACGCCGCAACCCGACCAAATACTTAGCAGAGAGGTCAGCACGCCGGACTAACCTATGCCCCCAGGGGTCTTGGGCGATCACCCCGGACGCTCCTGCACGTTGCGTACACCGCCGGTGAGCAGACCTAGCAACCCCTTAATACAAGTGCGGTTGCATTACCAGTCCAACCCAGCGTGTGCCGCTCAGTTGCTGATGTCTATTAAGCTTCGGCTGAAGTATATGACGCAGAACGCCCATACTATGCCCACGTGATGGTTAGTGCTATCAGGCCAGAGGCCTCTCGGATCAAATATCCAAACCATTAGTGTGTTGGCAGTGCGGTAACGAGCAGAGACTCACGAAAGATGTGACCCCGTCGCCCCGTCTCGAGGACTTGCGGCAAGGGCTCAGAATGCCCGGCCACGCCTCGTGTTCAAATCTCGGGCACCATCCAGGTCCACCCGACTCCACAACTCTCGCAATTAAGCTCACGCGGGTACCCCTCAGGGCCGACCCGTCTTTATCCAAATTAAGCAGTGTCAACCACAATGTAAAGGCATCCGTGTGGCTACCATATCGAGAAGGAATCCGAGGCATCACCCTCGTTGGATTCCCACCTGACGTAAACATCAAGGTGAACTAAAGTGGTATCACCCTCGAGGTCCACTCTTGAGCCGTTGCACGACGATGTCATTATCGGGGGTGGTGTAGGAGGAATCACCCTCGCTTACAATGACCGAATAACTAACCAACAAGGTTATCATCAGAAGTGCTGACGAGGTATCACCCTCGGCACTCGATATTAACCCAGTAGTGTCGAGCAGTTAAGGGGGAAGTGACATGCAAGGTCGGGGCCTGGTCTTCGATCTCGATGATCGGGTCTTCTGAGAATCCAGCGGGGCAGTCGGGACATGTGGGGTCTCTGATGGTCTCTACCCAACCTATTCTAAACAGTTTAGGTTAACAGGTAAGTATCAACAGCAGGTTACAATTAAACAGGCTATGCAGCAGATTTAGGACAGCAGTAGCAGCAGCAACTTCTAATGCAAGCATAAGAGAGAGAAGAGTAGGCGATATCAGAATGCTCAAAAGGGGGTGCTTGCCTGGAAGCTCGGCGGCAAGGGTCTGATCGTCAGGAGCGTAGTCGACCTCCGGAGCTACGTCAGTCTCGGGAGCTACGTCGACGTCGGGGTCTATCGAGAGAGAAGAGGTCGAAGAAACATATAAATGCACAGCAAACGATGTAATACAGGGCATGCTAGGCTAAGATGCAGTGTAGGGTTGCCTAAAGATGCACCTAAGTCATTTTAGTTATTTTAGGATTATCGCGGGATTTATTATCCGGTGATTATGCACTATTCATATACCGGATACGGACGAAAAGTTATGGGTTCTCCTATGTAGGGGGTTCCGGCATCAAAACAGACGACACGATCAGATTCGTCTCGTCGTTCTGAGCAACTTTCATGTTTTAAATTTTTCGATGTGAGCTACGGTTTAATTTATATGAATTTTCAAAGATTTTAGCATTATTCTGAAATTTCTGGGATTAAACTAAATTCGAAAATAACAGGAAAAGGCCAGGTGCACCCGGTCCAGTGCACCAGAGGTGCACCAGTGTGGCTGACCCGTGGGTCCAGTCAACTGCTGATTCGGCAGTTGACTGGTCCATGGTTGACCAGTCAACGGCTCCGGTTGGGCCCGCGTGTCAGTGTCTCAGACTAAACTAACAGTTTATTTCTTCTTCTTTTTTTAACTAACTGGTTTAATTAAACAGCGGGTCCCACTGTCATAGGACCAGAGGGTGGTTAGGGGGCGTTATTAGGGGCTAATGACATGCCACATTATCCATGTCACCGGCGGCGAGGCCGAACACCGGCGAGGATCTCTCGGTCGATTTGGCGACCGTTCGAGGTGCGGTTTGATCCTATGGGGCGGGCGCGTCGAGCCGCACCTGATGGTTGCACAGGCTCGACCTAAAACGACTGGAAACGACGGCGTTAACGACGTCTGACGGTGGCCGGAGCGGCCTACGAGTTAGGAGGGGCTACGGGCTACGAGGGGGAGTATGGAAAGGCCAGGGGGAATGAGGAGCTCACTGCGAGGTCGGGAGAGGGCTTGTGGATGCCGGGGTTGTCGGAGTCGAGCACATCGACGGCGAAGCGGAGGCGGGTTCCGGCAAGGGGAACGGGTGCGGGCGACGTCGCAGGGGCTCGCCGGCCTCGATCTAGTGGTGCGGACGACGAAGAAGAGTCTGGCGGTCCTTGTGGTTTTGCCTGCGTGGCGATTTGGCGTCGCTGGTCACGGCTATGGCGACGGCGGCGTCGGGTGAGCTCGGGATAGAGAGGAAGAGGGGGCGAGCGCGAGCGAGAGAGTGTGGGGAGAGCGGGGCGAGTGGGGGAAGGCGACCAGGGGGGAAGGGCCTGGGGTCGCCCTTATCCCCTCCAGCCTCCTGCCTCGTCGCGGTGGCGGGCGGCAAGTGGTGCGGCGAGCGCGACCATGGAGACGGCGACACGAAGGGAGGAGTTGGTGGAGATGGGCTGGGCCGGCTTGGGCCTTGGGTGAGCGCCAGGTATGTTTACTTTCTGTTTTTCTTTTTATTAATTAAGCAGTGGCAGAAATGGAAATGTTGGTTTACCAAAAAGATTAGAAAAATAGGGGACCTGGTCCAATAAATCTAGCGCTTTATTAGGCACTGCCACAAGGAGTTTGGAGGCAAAAGGTAATGGTTAGGTATTGTTGGAAATTGAAAAAGGACTATTTAAATGCTGCAGGACTAATGTTTTAATGTCCAGGGCATTTTTGGTACTTTTATGAGGTTGGTCTTCAATTTTATAATTGTTTTGGGATTATTTGCAATATGGTGAACATTTTTGTTGTGCTGTTTTAAGAAATAATTATTTGACTTGCATTTTGAATTTTGAATTAAGGTTGAATTATTTCCTAATGCAATTTTTGAAGATGATCATGATGACATGGCAGTCTAATGAGCTTATCAACAGGGTGAGGATCTGGGGATGTTACACACCCCTCATGCAAAGAGAAGTGGAACCTCCTTTTTTCCCAATAAGTATTCGGAATAAGAGCAAATAGTTTTATGTTCACCTAGAATTTTCATTATTGATGTTTGTTTATTGGACCATGTGTATGTATTCAGTCATTCGCAAATACACATGTGGTGTCAACTCATCCACATCTATTATTCACGTTAGCTTTGGAACTCTAGGTTTTGCACTCAGTTCGGCTCTTTGTGACTGTTCAGATATTCAATTAATCAGGAACCTCATGTGCAGAATATAATGTTCTTCACAGTAGTTCTTAGGCGTCATTATGTTTTGCTGATCCAAAATTTACTATTCTCCAATCTTTCATGTTCCATCTTGTTTCCAATATAGAATTCTAGAATTTTACATCATGACATTGTCTAAAATGATCCACCTGCATGACAATCACCTCTCATATTTGCTGAGTTGTTTCTGAAATATATAATTATTAATTGTCCTTTTTGTCTTAGCCATCTAAATTGCCAAATAATGCCAGCTCTGTTTCCGTTACTTTGCAGATTCTGTAGTGCACCTTATGTGTGAAGCAAGAAAGTTAGGATCTGGTGGAAGAAATCCTTTGAACATGGACAAATTAGTACCAAAATTGATCTGTTTCTTCCAATATGTGTGTACAATGTTTTTTTAGGAGCAAGTAAGTGGAGCACATGAGTGACGTGATACTCCAAACTCTCAATAACTCTTAGCATCTCATAATGTGATGTCTACAGGAGATGGAGCAGCGCCTCGTCGATGCATGAGCCGATGCGGTCTGAATCAAGCCTGTGCACGTCTTGGTGAGAATCGTTGGTTTGGTTTGACCATATAATGCATTTTGTGGTTGCGTAGGAAATTGTGTGCGGTGTAGGATCTGTACTGTATGTGGATTGTAATTGCAGGACTGATAGTAAGGTTTGATCAATGTACATCGACATAATTTATAGTTTGATTCAGGACTATGCATTTGCTTGCACTGATTTAGGGCCAGGGCCTCAGAAAGAAAAAAGGAATTAAGTCCAATCCATAAATCTGTAAATTTAATTGTTAAGTTCTTGCCCTGAATTTTTCCATTGTGAAATTGCCAATGCAGTAAGGTATTGACGCTTATTCCATCAGTCATGCTAATTATAGACCAACTACTTTTAATTCTTGTGAAAGACATACTGAACATAACTGAAAACGGGTCAACTGGTTTTAGTAAATAAGGACAATATGAAGCTTACGGAGAAATCACTACTGGAATTTTCCTCTTTGCCGAGTGCATTATGTCGGACACTCGGCAATAGTATCTTTGCCGAGTACCTAACTCGGAAAAAACGTGAAACTCGGCAAGTAGGCACTTTGCCGAGTGTCGTGAAAAAAACGCTCGGTAAAACAACAAAACTCGGCAAACAGGGTTTTGCCGAGTGCTACACTCGGCAAAAGGGGGTCTTTACCGAGTGTCACCCTCGGCAAAAAGGGGTCTTTGCTAAACCGCATAGTGTTGGTTGTAGAGGTTGCATATGACTTCGGATGAAGATGGTCCAAAAATTAAAGTTGTTCATTTTGATGAGACGGACAATTTTCATGTTGAGAACTTTTTCATTTGTGGGGAGGAAAATAAGCATTGTTTACAAGTTCATTTGTTGGCCCATGGCAACGCACGAACAGTCTACTGGTTTATATAGGATTTGAATCAATGTTTCAATGTGCGGCGAGAAAAATAAAGAAGGAAATGATTTGAGCAGGAATTGAGACGAGTAAATAAGGAAAGCAGTCCAAGCCGAAGCAAAGGGTTTGAGAACAAAACTGAGACATGATGATATGGAAAGCAGCACACGGTTGCCTCAACGTGACAAGGAAACTTGGAACACCACCGTGTGCGAGCATGCCGGCTGCCAGCTCGGCGTCTCTTCTCTTAAGGTTTCAACTTGGAGAGTTGCCATGCTGAAGGACAAGCAGAGGAGAGGTTTTCGCACCATGGCCCCGCACATCTGTCAAAGATCGCCCTCAAGCCACCTTGCCGGCACCACCAGTGATGCAACTGACCTAACCGAGTAGCGGTGCGCTGCATGTAATTGGTCGTCTAGCCCACAGGCCATGTCCCTTCCGTCAACTGCGTGTCCTCCGATCCTTCGTCTGCAGATTTTTTGTCGAAAGAGACCCTCTGTCCACTGGAATTGGCAAAAATACCCTCTTCGGACGAAATGTGACAAACAAGACCCCTCACATAGTTGGCGCAGGGCGCGGCAGCGACACGTGCACCTGCCGCCACGCCTGGAGGCGGCGGGCCGGCCGCCACGCCAGGAGGCGGCCCGCGGGTAACGTTTTTGTACAGTACCTGGAGCCGGACGAACTGGCCATCGAGGTGGGCCCGCCGCCACCGGCGAGGCGGCTCTGCTGTGCTGTCGATCCGTGAATGTGAACATCTGTAGAAGGCAGAGAGAGAGAACGGACGAAGTGTGGGGTGGGTCCAAAAGGTGATCGAAGTGCGGCCCGCTTAGCTGCACGCCGATGCTTTGCCGTCCCACCCGCGCCCGTAGTGGCAGCTGTGAAGGCTAGAGATAGTGGGGAGCATGGGCGGGGCGGGGAGAGTTAGGGGATATGTGAGATGCAATGCAGCCACATGTTCCACACGGCGCTGATTCTACGCTCCGGACGAATTTTCATGGCGGTAATCTGCGCCTTTTGTTTCTTTTTCGCGATGATTCGTTGCTGCCCTGGAGCTGTCTTTTGACACTGCTTTGTATGCATTCGCACTGATTCCCGCTGGCGTGCTTTTGCTTTCAGTCTATTGCTGCAGCCTGGGCGATAGCACTCAGGCATGCACTGTTTGCACTATTTTTGGATCACGCATATTTCCCACAAAAATTTCGTCTGGTATAGTTTGCCTTGCTCGGACAAAGCATTAGGACGAAAGAAATATAGTTTTGGAATAAAATGTGGCATTTTTTTTCCTGCCATAAATTATTTTCCGGGGGTGGTGGTTAGGAGGAATCACCCTCGCTTACCATGACCGAATAACTAACCAACAAGGTTATCATCAGAGGAGTGCTGACGAGGTATCACCCTCGGCACTCGATATTAACCCAGTAGTGTCGAGCAGTTAAGGGGGAAGTGACATGCAAGGTCGGGGCCTGGTCTTCGATCTCGAGATCGGGTCTCTGAGATCCAGCGGGGCAGTCGGGACATGTGGGGTCTCTGATGGTCTCTACCCAACCTATTCTAAACAGTTTAGGTTAACAGGTATATCAACAGCAGGTTACAATTAAACAGGCTATGCAGCAGATTTAGGACAGCAGTAGCAGCAGCAACTTCTAATGCAACATAAGAGGAGAAGAGTAGGCGATATCAGAATGCTCAAAAGGGGGTGCTTGCCTGGAAGCTCGGCCAAGGATCTGATCGTCAGGGCGTAGTCGACCTCCGGAGCTACGTCATTCTCGGGAGCTACGTCGACGTCGGGTCTATCGAGAGAGAAGAGGTGAAGAAACATATAAATGCACAGCAAACGATGTAATACAGGGCATGCTAGGCTAAGATGCAGGTAGGGTTGCCTAGATGCACCTAAGTCATTTTAGTTATTTTAGGATTATCGCGGGATTTATTATCCGGTGATTATGCACTATTCATATCTCGGATACGGACGAAAAGTTATGGGTTCTCCTATGTAGGGGGTTCCGGCATCAAACAGACGACACGATCAGATTCGTCTCGTCTTTCTGAGCAACTTTCATGTTTTAAATTTTCGTTGATGTAGCTACGGTTAATTTATATGAATTTCAAAGATTTTAGCATTATTCTGAAATTTCTGGGATTAAACTAATTCGAAAATAACAGGAAAGGCCAGGTCACCCGTCCAGTGCACCAGAAGGTGCACCAGTGTGGCTGACCCGTGGGTCCAGTCAACTGCTGATTCGGCAGTTGACTGGTCCATGGTTTGACCAGTCAACGGCTCCGGTTGGGCCCTCTGTCAGTGTCTCAGACTAAACTAACAGTTTATTTTTTCTTTTTTTTTAACTAACTGGTTTAATTAAACAGCGGGTCCCACTGTCATAGGACCAGAGGGTGGTTAGGGGGGCGTTTAGGGGCTAATGACATGCCACCATTATCCATGTCACCGGCGCGCGGCCGAACACCGGCGAGGATCTCTCGGTCGATTTGGCGACCGTTCGAGGTGCGGTTTGACCTATGGGGCGGGCGCGTCGAGCCGCACCTGATGGTTGCACAGGCTCGACATAAACGACTGGAAACGACGGCGTTAACGACGTCTGACGGTGGCCGGAGCGGCCTACGAGTTAGGAGGGGCTACGGGCTACGAGGGGGAGTATGGAAAGGCCAGGGGGAATGAGGAGCTCACTGCGAGGTCGGGAGAGGGCTTGTGGATGCCGGGGTTGTCGGAGTCGAGCACATCGACGGCGAAGCGGAGGCGGGTTCCGGCAAGGGGAACGGGTGCGGGCGACGTCGCAGGGGCTCGCCGGCCTCGATCTAGTGGTGCGGACGACGAAGAAGAGTCTGGGGCGGTCCTTGTGTTTTTGCCTCGTGGCGATTTGGCGTCGCTGGTCACGGCTATGGCGACAAACGCGGTCGAGCAGCGTGGTGAGCTCGGATAGAGAGGAAGAGGGGGCGAGCGCGAGCGAGAGAGTGTGGGGAGAGCGGGGCGAGTGTGTAGGGTAACGCAGCAGAAAACAAAATATTTTCCGACCTACTCACCAGCCCAGGACCACATGGAGACTGCATACAGGTTTGATCATTTTCGTTACCGACGCGAAGCGCGACGGAAGTAAAGTCTGATGACGATCGGCGGTGCAGATCCCCCAGCTAGATTTACAAACCTCCCAACCGCGATGTTACTCCTCATCTGCCCCTCGGACAGCCTCCGGGAGGGTCTACAGTCCCCCGGCTTCTGCGCAGACAGCCCTTCGGAGGACCTTCGAAACTCGGACGGTCACTCGACAGCCCTCGGAGGACTCACAAACTCGGACCGTCACTTGGACAGCCCTTCGGGCACAAAGATCGAAACTACGACCTCTCTACAGAGTTGCACACATACGGTGTCACCTATCCGGCAGGGCTTCGCCGTCCAAACTAGTTTCCTGCCGGCCGAACCCAAGACAGCCTTTCGGCTCTACGAAACCTTTTCGTGGGAGGGAGAGGAAGCCAGATAACATCTTGGCAATGTGTATGAAGCAAGGTATGAGATTTGTGGGCAGCCCACTCTCCTCTATTTATAGGAAAGCCCCCCAAGGTAAAGATTCAACAAAAACCCCAAAGTACCCCCCCATTTATGCCTTTTCATAAAAGAATAAAGATAAAAGGGGTGCCATGTGAGCTCCAAGGAGCTCCACCATGCTTGGCCGGCCACCCCATTTGGGGGCCCCCCCCAAGGGGCTTCCTTAGTGCCTAAGGCATTCTAAGCCCTTTTGGGAAATTCCAACAGGTGCTTCCATAAAATTCCCAAAAAGCCACTTTCACTATTCACACACATTTTTCACGTCCGTTTCGAACTGAAAATATTTATGTGGGCTTAGAACATTTCCAGTACCACTAAAATAATTTTCAATGCGTTCTGGAACAATTCCAGTTTAGTGATTCACATCTGCGAAAAGCATCTGAAGCGGTTCCGCAGCCCCGGAACATTTTCCGGTTTTTCTTCCAGAAAATTCCCAGAAGTTTCCCAAATGATTCTGGTCTCCTCTAAGATTACTCAGGCATTTGCCGAAACCATTTTGGACTTAATGGTATCCCTGAAACACTTTTCAGTTCACCGGAACTTCATCCGGTGACCTCTCTCTGGGCGGAAACTTTTCCGCTGTCCGAAACTTTTCGGTGTCCGAAACTTTTTTCGGTGATTTTCTCTCAGACTCCCTGTCTAGATATTCAGACAGATAGATGACCCTTAAGCGTGTAACCCTAGGTTCGTGAATTAGAACATGACACGGAACCCCTTCCGTCAATATCAACATCGGAGCCGTGGACAACCCATATTGACCCTATACCCACCGAATAATATGTCGAGTGAACCTCCAGTTGCCGTGTGCTATCCTGTTGCTTTCTGATATGTTAACAAATACCCGAGGTGAGACATGTGGCTTCCCGTGGATCAACACTTGTCCACTATGCTAGTTACCTCGTTACGGTATTGTTCTCTTTTCTCGTTACCATGTTCCGGCATCCCTGATCAATCCAAAGTCTGGCCACGATGATGGGTACCGTAACACCGGAGGGCCCAGAGATCTCTCTCCATCGTCGAGGAGCAATCCAATCTTGACACAAGTACTTGACATACTTTCCCACTGACACGTAAGCCGCCGTAATAGCCATCCATTTAACATGACGTTTAACAAACCCCAAAGTTCTGAATCAAGCATGAAAAACTCGTACTCGCTATGGTCTGAGGAATCATGCAACGTAAACTATCTCTGTGTTATTAACCATTAACTCATGACGAATGTATCCATAGCATACACTCAATCGGGTCGATTCAACACAAATTTCTTCTAACATTTGTGCCTCAAAGTTGCTGGCTAGACATGCCTATGATTGGGAAAACATAATCATCATGCAACTTGAGCTAGTCTTAAGGCATGACTAGGAATACATGTTTTACCGTTTATTATTCCATCACTTGCACATGGTTTTTCCCCAGAGCCTTATGGATATCGGGCTCGGGAACCACAGCAGTTTAGCATGGAACATAAACCTAATTATGAACACGGAGTAATAATAACATTATTATTGCCTCTATGGCATATCTCCTACAGACTCCCACTTGCCCTAGAGTCAATAATCTAGTTAATGCTAAGCACTTTACACCTGTGGCACACCGGTGTAAATATGCTTTCGCTTGTGGTATACCCTGATGTCCAACGGATCCTGACGACTTCAGCTCGTGTGTATCTTGCATATCCTCTCGTTTCACGCTTTCACACAAATTCATATTTTTGTGTGGACTTGGCTTTGATGTATGTGAATCACAGGTCGAGCCTGGATTCCTCAGACTGAGTTATGAGCAACTACCTGCAGTATGTGTCCCTTGACAAAAGCACTTGTACCCATACTAAGTTCATGATGAACTATAGATTCACATTTTCTTTGTCTCTTGTCGCTTTTAAAAGCGGCAACATCACTTCGCCTCTGTTTCGAATTCGCCACAGTAACTTGTTTGGAACAATTTCCAACTACCGTGCCACCATATGTGTATTGCACAAACCCCTAACTTAATCGAAAATCGCTTGGAGCATGGATGAAGACTGTATCGATGTACCTTTTACAACGACCTCTTCATGATCTCTGCTTGCTGAGAAAACATGATGTTCGCATGCTACTGTATACTCAATGACCCTTTTTCACTGTTGTCCTATGATCAGTACTTTTGATCACTTTGGTATCTTATACTTCGCAACAACTTTGGGGAGTATTGGACATATCTGGTTGTTTTACATACCATGGAATACATGATTAATCCAAACACAGAGTGTGGAATCTCCATCATGTATTTTTGCTCATCAGTGTTTTGGGCACACGATCTTGCAAAAACTCTTTCCATGTGACTTCGGCAAGAATCACTCCCTTGACGTTTTTATGCTAAAAGGTTTTAGCATCTTGTCAATATGTATCTTGCTCAGCCCCATTATGTAAATCTATCTCCATAGATCATCATGCCTAATATAAAGGCTATTTAAGCCAAGCACTTCATCGAAAACTATTTTCCAATGAAGTCCTAATCTATGTCAAGAAATTTATTTCCAATTAACATGTGTCAAGCACACAACGTTTTTAGAATTTTATTATGCTCCCACTTCCTTTTGAATCATAAGCACTTCGTTACCCTTGATGAAGTCAAACCCTTTTAAAACATATCATCAAACACGAAGATTCCAACTCCATTTTGCTATCTTCTATCCATCGCTGAAAACTCTGAAGTTGCAATACTTACTAGCATCCTTTGGCTGACAAAATACCTTGGACCTGTAACACATGCAAGTCCTTGGTTCATTCCATCAGATGGAATCCTTTCGTCATCCTTGTTTCATATCTCATATTGAATATGTATAATGCTAGTTCAACCCGAACCGACTTTAAGCCATCGCACGGTGAAGCAACCTCATCGTAGTCACTCCTTGAACTTGTATATTGCAACAAGTCGGGCT